>OY292397.1:25901045-26055363 GCA_958496205.1 Idaea biselata
GGGTAAGTTGGCTAACGTTTATAAATAAAATCGAATAAAATAAAATCGTTTTGGCAGCAAAATTTCGATGCATTCTACAATTCACAATTTCGTTATACTAGCCGCACCCTGCGGTTTCACCCGCGTATGGTGGGATTATCCGGAAAGATCCACATTAAAAGTATCCTGTGCTATTCCAGAACTACTAAACACACAACAGCAGTCTCTAGCCTTAATTATAATATTCATCGCAATCGTTGCAGTATATTTTGCGTAAAAGAGTTACAAAAAGATTGTACATATTATATCGTCACAATCTTTCATGTTTATTAATAGGATATTGTCCTGCGTCAGTTAGTAAGCGTTATAAAACGTTTATATGAATTCATTTGAATACCTATCTGCACTTGAACATAAAACTCGTTTCAGTCTATTTACGAGGGCGTTGTCGTTTTGGATGACTTTTTTTGTTATAAATTTAAGTTCCAGCTCGAATATGAATTAAGAATCCCACATGTTTTTATTTCGATTAAAACCTTTGTATTTATCTAGACCGAAATAATAGCGCATTCATTCCCTTGGCGCCAGCGTAGTCCACCACTGACTATAAATCCTTCAATGAAACCTAATGGTTCTATAACTCTTGGAAATAATTTTCTTCGTCAAGTAAATTAATTTAATTTTATAGTTTCATCGCGTCTGTAATTTTTATTATTTTTCTTTTAAACGAAGTAATACCGGTAATAAATGAAGGAAAGATGGGAGTATTATGGTGTTGGATAATGATATCACATACCTTTCTTTTGAAATAAAGTTGAATGGGTTAATAGTCTGTTTCAATAGTCTTGTTTTTAATAGACTTTCCAGCATCTAGGTATATGACCTTTCATGGCTACCTACTCAACACTTTTGTGCTGTATTGTTAAAAAGTAAAAGTAAATTTTGCTTCGCAATGGGATGGGATCTACTATAACACCCACAATACCCCTTTTGAATGCTTTTGTTTTTAAGAGGTGTGCTGTCTTTTTGAGAGTATTTCTTTTTAAGAATAATCCTGTAAAATATGACTCCAATTGTATATAAAAAAATATCCTCAGGTATGTAGACGAGTTATTATATTGGTCGGGACGACGTATGCGACTGGACGAGTTCCTGCGAGGGGACTTGACCGGAGACCGGCTTCCGACAACCTGGGTCAACTCGCACCAGTTGGTGTACCAGGCCGACGACGGAGGCCTGCTGGCTCTAGATACGTTCAACAACACGCTCACTGTTCTCGTCACAAATCATACTTTAGTAAGTTATACAGTTCTTACTTAATTTTCAAGTTTTAGACAGTTAAAGCGGGCTTATACTATGCGCCAGGCTGGGGCTTCAGGCCAAGAATTTCACTCCTAGCTGGGTTTGCTAATATTATGATGTAAGTTGAATACATTTTAAACAATTGTGTCAAAATCGTGTCTAACGCAGGGATGGTAATTGACTCTAGCTCGGCAAGGCTCTAGTAGAGCTAAGTCAATGAAGATCAAACACTGTTTAGCTAGTATTATTATCTCTAGATTTCGTAGACATTGTTCTCTTAAAAAACTTGATGTTTGCAACAATTTTTGTCTTTAGTAGCAAAAGCTCTTCTTAATTCTATCTACAGAATTGCCTGAAAATTCATTCAATTTTCTCATTCGATACAATCATGCTTTGTTCCCCCTTGACACTGAAGTGACAAGCGCAGACACATAAGAGGTTGCCTACAGTCAACTGGGATAACCAGTAGGCACTTATCATATATTTTGTGCCATTGAGATCCTAAATCTGCTATCAAAATAAATGTAAGATACTGAAGATGTTTCATCGAAACAACTCATAACAATTATCTTACATTTTTTCCTCAATATTTTCTGTTCAATTTATTTGATCTTATATAGCAGTATAATTTATTCATTGACTTCCTTTCGAATTAAGTAATTGATTACATATTATATTATTTTAAATATTTTGTAAATAATTAATACATTAATTTAAGTTTTAGTTTTAGTGTTGTTTGTTTTTATTTCACCTTGTTTATTGTTTCTTTATTTGTATGTTGTGTATAATTGAATAAAAGATTAGGAATTGATACATTAGAAAATATATTTAAAGGAAAAATACATCTTCAAACAAGCCTAAGTCGAAAATAGTAGACAAGGAAACCTACGTAATATTCTTAAATTCATCGCTTGGGGTGTTAACGCGTGGTCTAGTTCGATAAGACGTTGAGGTACCGACCCTAAGACGCCAGTTTGAGCTACGCCGCGAGTCATTTGTGAAGATGTATTTTTCCTTAAAATATTTCTAGTAGATATTCTAGCATTAAAAAATTAAATTTCGAAATAATTAATACATATCAAGAGGTATTAAATTATCAATAGAACTATTTCACTTAAGTGGCAAAATTTCGTTTCCAGTAACTGAATGAGATCATGTCTAAAATCCTATTCTCAAGGCTTTGGCTCAGTGCTAGAATCAATGTCGAATTTTGTAGGCTTCGGAGGCTCTTTACTCTTAAATTTATGGCAACGTCGAACTCTCAGGATAATGGTATTATTATGCGGGAATCAGATAATGAAAATTTGGGAATTTACCTGATCTAGAACACCAACGGTTTTAGAATTAGTTGAGTCGGTCGGTGCGTACCTTCTTACTCGGAATTGGTCTAAAAATATTTGCTTACTGAGCTTGAATTTAAATTCTTTGTCTTTTATCTTTACAAATTGAAGAATATTTGTTCCATTTTTGTCACAGAGGCAGCTCAATGTTCGCGGATACCAATGTTCGCCGAACTTGCGTTACGTGCTTTTTCAACACAACATCAAAGAGGTATGTATAAAATTGCACTCCTTAGCTGTTTATTTTCTGAACTTCTTCTTCTCATCACATCCGAGCGATGTTCCCGGTTGCATCCCTTTCGGAAGCCCGGGGTCCGCTAAACCCCAAATTGTTTTTGTTTTTATTTGGAGTCGGCGCAGTAGGTAAGTCAACTACAATTGACTACACCTTCTGCAAATAGATTTGATAATATTTTTACGGCCTGTTGCCTGCCTGACACCAACCCTCCTAGGGAATAAGCAGTTTATCCGCCATCGCGCGGGGAGAACTTTAGGTCTGCTAGTCTCCCTAAAATCCCTTAGTCACCTTTTACAACACCCACGGGAAGAGATGGAGTAACCCTATTCTATGCCGGGACTACACGGCTATTTTCTGAACTATCTAGTATAAATAAGGCCTACATTTACCTACAATATCCAACAAAATTCAACAAGTACATCCCACAAATTTCTCCTACAAAATGCAATTACAAACTGCGTTGAACAATGTTATGGAAGTTTCATTAATTTTACAGGTTTATCAAAGGACGTTTACAGCGCACTACACCGTTTATGACGTCACAAACGAGTAAGACGCTTTTGATATTTGTTTCTTGAACATTATAAAGGTCGCAGTAAAAGGCGCGAGCTTTTTGTAATTACATTTCCTACTATGAATTGAATTTCTTGCTCCCAAATTGGTTTCACTCACCGCACTTTCTTTAAATAAATCATTTTTTTTATAATAATGAGAGAGATAACGGTGTTAGTCTAGTGGTAGATACTCCTACCTTGATTACAACCTTTTTATTAAACCCTTTGTCGTATTTTATTAGAACACTCGCTGGGTTCCGCGATTTCACCCAAGTAATTCCGTATTTCTAAAAACCGCTGTGGCTGCGTGTGCTGATCTGTTAATTAGTCAGGACAAAGCATTTTATAGATATAGATATCACTAGTTTTCACTAGTGATATAACATCATAACTTTAGCATGAAAACTAAATTGTACCTACTTGATGTGCTGAACGATATAATAGATATCAGGAACATACGAGCGACCGTGATTCCGGTTTCCTCTTGAAAAATATGAAATATCTGCACGATCTCAATTCGTTTCCTTTACACATTTATTTCGTCCCCGAAGGAATTTCGATTTTATCCACATCGTTCGGCTAATGTAAGAATATTAAATAATTATAGCCACATGTTTTCTGAAAACCGAAAAATATATTGCATTTTCGTTTAAGTCCTGATTACCTTCTATTAACACGCTCATTGATTTACTATAGAGAAACATTTAACATATAGGTATGTCTTACCTACTCTTTAAGAACGTGGCGACTGTTACCATTTCCATACAAACTTAATACCAAAATAAATTATGAAAAATTTAGTTTTCTACCTTAATATCGATATTATTCGGATTAAGATTTCAAATAAACATTCAAATAAAACGGAGAAACATTTTTCAATGAAAAAAATGTTTCTCTGTTTTATTTCATTTCGAATGAATATTTTGGAAAACCTTGCGGTGGGGACCCTTTACAAGTAAAATCTTAATCCGAATAATATCGATATTAAGGTAGAAAACTAAATTATTAAAAAAAAATAAAGGTATTAAGTTTGTATGGAAATAGTAACAGTCGCCACGTTCTTAAGGCCCATTTATAGCTTCGACGTGAATTCGTAGAAGCGTTCTGCTTCCCTAGCGAAGCGGGTATGTTTTCCCTCTCAAATCATACCTTTGCCAGTTTCTTTTTGTCCCTGTCGTCTCACTAGCGGTGAAATCGATTTGATGATGATAGGTACGCGAATACGATTTGCAATTTATTCCAAATTTTGTGAGTTGAATTTTAATGTGAACACAGCCGTTTTAGTGCTCGAGGCAATATTTTACATAGGTAGTTCGGCAGTCGAGCGTGCACTGAAACATACGTTACTGCACCGCAGAGACGAGAAACTTCTAATACTCAAGTAGTTTGTTCTATAAAATAAAATAACTTTAGATTCAGTATTTTGCTGTGGCTTTTGCCCGATGCTCAGTAAAGTTTATCTTCGATCTTTAAAACAACAAAGACTGTTTAATTGACTAAGTTTCCATTTATTGATTGGTTGCTTTTATCTTGACTGTGTTTTGAATATAGATAACTTTCGAAAGTCGTTACGGTAACTTGGTAACATTTGTTAAGCCACCACATCCCTCTATTCGGCGAGGGTCAGAGGACCTGGGAATGGCAGCACGCGGCGTGGCTCGGCCACGACGGCTCTCTACTCCTGGCTGCTGACAACGAGGTGCTGGCGCGACCTGGTCCGCCGGCCAAGCGCGCGCCCTTGCTGTGGCTTACCAACGACGCGGTGCCCGGACAAATATACAATGGCGTATCCGACTGGTTGTATCAAGGCAAGCTCTTTCACTTGTTACAATATAGCTTCCTGTTGTTAGTCAGGGGCTCATAGAGGTGGAAGTGACCGTGCGTTTTTATGATACAGAAGAGGTGACGAAAGTATCGTCAGCGACGTGGGGCTCGGCAGACGGCGGACTGGTGATGTACGTGCAGTACGACGATAGCGCTGTTTCGGAGCTGCGGTTCCCGCGAATCGCGGAGGGTATCGGTGGTGCCGGAGCATCGCGCGCCGGCTATCTGCTGCCTGCCTTCAACAACACGATGCACACTATCTTCCCTGACCAAATCACTATTCGGTATCCAACGGTGAGAGAGATTAATAACTACCAATAGATCGTATGGGAGGTGTGTTTCAAACTGTTAAAATGTTAATCGCATGAGTCGAACGGAAAAGATTAACGACATGTATTTTAAGATAGCAATAACTCTTTGTTCTAGTCGTTAACGTACGTTATACAGTTCTTTCCATTCATATGAAAATAAACACATCCGTTTCAATGGCGATGTAGAGGGTAATAACTCTTTCTTTAGGTAATATTATCTGGTTTCTTATTCGATAATATATTTTCATTTACAGCCAGGCAGTTCGATACCGATAGCGAGGCTGTGGATTGTTGCCGTCCTAAATATAACTTCACCACCGAGATGGGAAATCAAGCCTCCAAATACTTTGGATGGAATGTTCGTATTAAGAAATTCAATATATTCAGCAGTCCCTTCGCCAAAATTCGGGTTATCAAGTAATATTTCAATGTTTCAGGGAATATTATATCATATCAGCCCAATGGGTGGGCAAAGACAATTCTCACGTAGCTGTAGTTTGGATGAATCGTGCCCAGAATCTCACTGTATATAGCAGTTGTTATGCACCCAATTGGACATGTACAGAGGTAGATATTAATAAAGCTATCGTTCTCAATATTTTGGTGATTTTCATATATATCTTTATTATTTTGTGTGTTTGTGTTTGTGTTTGTAGAGTCATTCAGAAAAAGCAACAGATGAACCATGGTTAGAAGTTCATCAACAGCCAGTATTCTCAGAAGACGGTAGTGCATTTCTTCTACTAGCGGCTGTTCAAGAAGGTGGGGGACAATACTACACACACATAAAGCACGTGGATGTTCTCCGACAAAGGTTGGCCGTACTCTCGCATGGGAGAGTAGAAGTAGTGGAGATCCTAGCCTGGGACCAGGAAAACCATTTAGTTTATTATTTAGGTAAGAATCTCTTTAAAACTTTCAGAATTTAAATAGTTACTAACTGATGCTAAACTAATATTATTTCTATTAAAGGATTAGACAAAGAACGGTTAGTCATACCTAAACTCCACCCAGATATGGTGAAGGAAGCGAATCAAATTAAGTATTTAGATTGAATGCAGTTGAGTGTTTTTTTTCTGAACATTGAATCGACTAACCTTTATGTCTTCGTCCTGCTAAACATTGCTTTAAGTTCCTTCATACTACATTAGGGACAGCACGTCTTAGAAACCAAAACCTGTTTGTCATTTTTGTGATTGTGGACATCGTGTGGACATTTGTTGCGGATTCGTGTGGCATTTTTGGGAAGAAAGGCGTTGTTTATTGTGGTTTTATGGTGTGAACAGGTAATGCAGAGAGACCGGGGCAGAGGCACGTTTACGTCGTTCGAGACCCAAACTACGGTGGTGGTAGCAACTCGGTGAGAGCAAGAGCGGATCGTGAGGAGCCTCGGTGTCTTACCTGCGAGCTAGCGGTCTGGCCAGCGCGTTTACACTACGCCAACTGCTCCTTCTGGAGAGCAAAATTCTCTCAAGCGAAGCCGAACGTTGGCATAACACATTATGTGTTGGAATGTGCCGGCCCTGGACCGCCTCTAGCTGGACTCCATGATGCGCGAACACATAAATTAGAGAGAATATTGTATGACACGAGGCCTTATAGGTAAGAAGATCATCAAACCCCTTGACGAGCGGGGCTCATTGAATGCTTGTTTTATCATGACTGTTGTTACTTTCAGATCAGTACGATTACGTGAGTTAGCGTTGCCAAGCCGACGTTCATTTGACGTCCCATTGAGTAGTGGTTCTAAAGCCAGGGTCCAGCTGATGTTACCCCCGTCATGGCGAGAGGAACTGAGAGACGCTGCGTTTCCGGTGCTCGTTCATGTGTACGTATTAATTCGAAACATTTAGTAACTTGGAACCGGTCCATTTCAATTGTAGGTATCCATTGTATCGTTCATGCGTAGGTACTCGTTTTTTTGGCACGAACACAGTTTCAATTCTACCTATCTCGGATTCGTTAAGTTAGTATCGAATGAGAAAAAAAATCAAATAAAATTCCCCTATTGATAACTTATTGGAGTTTTCTTATTCAGAGACGGTCGTCCGGGTAGTCAACAAGTGTCGGAGGAGTTCATGTTGGACTGGGGCTCGTATATGTCGTCACGGAACGACGTCGTGTACGTGAAACTGGACGTAGCAGGCGCGCGTGGCTTGCCCCGAGCGCTGCTTCGCGGCCGCATAGGTGGAGTTGAGGTTGCTGACCAACTCGCTGTTATTAGGTGAATACCCATATTTTCTGTTGTCATTATGTCATGTCATATTGTCATTACTTGCTTCAATGAAAGTTATTTAGTTAGAAAAACTTAATAAAACGTATACTTAGTCATTATTATAAGAATCAAAGCTGTATCCTCAAGCAGACTGTGATTCGTCGAGTAAACCAGTGCAGCCGCTAAGAATGGTGGGTCGGAACTTGCTTCACTGTAGTCTTTATTCTTTCACCTATGACTCTTGATGACCCATGGTTTATATCAGAAACGAACAGGTCTTTGTTAGTGAATGTGCTGCATCTTAGATCATTTTAAAGCATCAGCACTAACCATTTGGTAAGATAGTGGTCAAACGATCGATAAGACATTAAGATCCTAAATACAAGTGGATTCGTTTACAGACCATAAACTAGGATCCAGAGCGTGGCTCAGATAACCTTTATCAGATTACTTTGTTGGTGGTTATGTCTAACTCCATTTATCAATCGACTTGTCTGATAGTGATAATTGTTGTCTCGTTTTCCAGCTATTTATTAGAAACTTTCAAATTCCTGGATGTGACGCGCGTGGCTGTGTGGGGCTGGGGCTACGGCGGCTATGTGACGGCCATGCTGCTCGGCTCGCAGCAGTCGACGCTCAAATGCGGCATCGCCGTCTCACCCATCACAGACTGGCTTTATTACAGTGAGTAATGTCTGTTTGATGCACTTTCTAATGTCGTTTGCACGTTATGTTTGGCAACTGCTTTTATTAACGTAGGTAGCTCACTAGCACAACAGTTGCGTTTACATTGTCTACCCATAAAGAACACTTATTACGAAACATTAATGTCTTTTTTGTCTATTTTATGAAACAACGTAAAGTTTTAGTACGTATGGGTCGTACTTCCGGCATGTTTAAAGTCAATTTGCGGTAGATGAACAGCTTTTACTTCATCATTACAGACACGCGATTCATAAAACTACAATGCTATTCTTGTGTGGTGTTAGTTCAGTAAATCATACGTTTGTTCGAATACTGTGGGAGTAGGCATAAAAGAAGACACAGACGTAAATTTCAACGAAATTCATCCCATTTTAAATCAAAGTTAAACTGCTGTTTCTCACGCAACGCAAATTCATGTAGCATATTTCAAACTCGGTTTCAGCAAGCCTATTCGCCTTGTAGGTTGTTCTTAAACGACTTACTTTTAAAGTTTGATAGTGATTTAAACACTAGCTACATGATAAAAACAAAATATAGGCACAGTTCCAGGGGCGGGTAACGTGCTATTAAAGTTTAGAAGTTTGATGAGACCTTAGATATCTACCAAAACTATGAATTATAATTTGCCTGTTTCAAGGTATCAGGTAATGCGCAGTGCGTAGAAATGCCTACGGGGAGCACTGAATTCTGAATACCTAAATTCTTTAAGTTTAGTTTCAATTCAACACCTTTAAAATAAATACTTACTTCGAATTCATACACATACATGAGCATAGATACGTATGAGTTGTGGATTAGTGTCAAGATGGCGGGACCAACTCTCCGATATTAAAACTTTATATTGGTACTATTTGGTACTAAATCGTTGCCCATTGTACCAAATTGGTACTATTTGGTACTTAATCGTTGCCCAAATGTTAATTATTCACGTATTACAGACGCAGCGTTCACGGAGCGCATCCTGGGCACGCCGTCGGTGAACTACAAGGGCTACGTGGAGGCGGACGCGTCGCTGCGCGCGCACCACGTGCCGCCGCACGCGCTCTACCTCGTGCACGGCATGGCGGACATGAGCGCGCCCTACCCGCATGCGCTGCAGCTGGCGCGCGCGCTCACTGACGCTGGCGTGCTGTTTCGGTATCAGGTGAAACTTTACTTTGACATTTTTCTATCTTGTTAGGCAGGGCGCAATGGGGTGGCACACGCAAAGCTGTGAGCCGATGGCGCCGGGGTCGGATGATCTTTTTTTTTTTTGATGATGTTCCCCCACCAATGAAAACGCTGAGTTTTTTTTTCTTTCGGTCT
Source organism: Idaea biselata (assembly GCA_958496205.1). Taxonomy (NCBI): domain Eukaryota; kingdom Metazoa; phylum Arthropoda; class Insecta; order Lepidoptera; family Geometridae; genus Idaea; species Idaea biselata. Next base: position 25,910,819 of record OY292397.1, read on the forward strand.
GAGACCGATATGACCAATTTGGCGCCGAGAGTTGTAAAAATCACCTGTTTGACAGTTCTTAATTCAAACCTAAGATTAGTCGACCAACGCCCTCTGCCGGGATAAAAAGTTAGTGTTCCTCCTCATTTGGATACGTTTTGGTCCTAACTTAATTCGTGCGCTAAGGCGTACGAATAATCCCATCCTTCCAAACATTATGAAAGCGCGCAGACTGAATACGAATTAGTCGTACGTATACTGATTTGTATGCAGTCTGCGCCCTTCCATAGTACTTGGAAGGATGGGATTGTTCGTACATCGGACGTAAACCTATCCAAAGTGCGCCCGGTCTTAGACGACACGTTGGTATTATTATTTATTATTATTTATTTATTAATTTGGAAAACCAACAGCTATTACAACTTAATGATATCTTAGGTAATATAAAGCCAATTACAGGTCTTCACGAATACGAAACAGAATAAACACATGAAGCTACAAAAGCAAAACAATCAAACAAAGAAAGCTTGCATCTAGTACAGCATAGATACAAATGTAGGTAGAAGTTAGTTAACAATAATTAATAATATTCAGAGTCTAACAAGGAGCATTGAAAAAACTAAGACTAAGCTGCCTTCTAGCTGAGCTAACAGTGATAAAGAATAAATATTCGAGACTACATTTTCTGAAGTAGGTAGGTCATTTACATTTTGTCCCTTTTATGTTTGACAGATTTTAACAAACAGAGTTTTAATTTTCTGTTAAAAAACACCATTTTCTCTTACATAACACTTTAGCATATCTGATCCGTGTGCTGGTACATAAATAAGTTTTTCACCTCACAACCTCGTAAAATTCTGTTTTGCACGAAGATTTCTGCGTGGAAAATCGCATTTTGCGCGCTAGCGTGGAAAGTGATTTTAAAATTCGAATCTGTCTTGACCATGCTCATCTCTAAAGCAAGTCGTTTGAAAATGCGCCAACCGGAACCTCGTTTTTTTTTTGTTCATGGCACCGAACCACGAAGTACCTATAGCGTACAAAAATATAACAACCTACTTTACGAAAAAAAATAATAGTATAGATTGAGGGGAGAGGTAAAATATATAGGTACATTTTTTTTTTAAATTGCACTGGCCAGCCACAGATGGCAGCACTGGACGAAATAAAAAAATCTTCTCAAGTAATTCACCTTTCAAACTTTGTTTTGAAAATCGTAATTTCATTAAATATGAGAGAGTCCAGCAGCGACGGAGTTATTAATTTAACAACTGCATAGTTAGTGTAAGCCGTACATAATGCCGAATTAAGTTTTCTACCGGAAAAATGCACCTAGCGTTTTCCTCGCTGTAGTGAGGTGAAAAATTGTGTTTCACTCGGCAGCAAAGTTTTTTACATCTCGTACCTTTGAAACCTTCGCAACGCTCAGCATTCTATATTTGAACCACTCGCTTGTGCTCGTGGTTCAATCCTAGAATGCTTCGCTAGCTCAGGTTTCAATACAAGTACTCGCTGCTAAAACCAACTTTGCAGCCTTGCATAACAAATAACTATTGTAAAAATAAATATAAGTATTATATCCGTTGTCTAGTCACCGTAACACAAGCTTAGTCGCTTACCACGGGGCTAGATGGCGCTGTGTGTTGTTCACAGAATTTATTTATTTATTTATTATTGTTTACCTATCTGCTATCAGGCTGATTGCCTAGTTCCAGATAATCTGCCATTTGATTTTTATTAAATTGAAATGATTATTAGTATATCTAATTTTATAACGTTTTATTGACAGGCGTATGCAGATGAGGGTCACGACCTAAAAGGCGTGATCGAGCACGTGTACCGTTCCATGGAGGACTACCTTCGCGAGTGCCTATCTCTCGACCCTGAGGATCCGAAGCTGCCTCCACCAGACAGATAAAACTGGCACCTATATTCCATACGTTCAATAAGGGTTTACTTGTTTTGCTCTTACTGCCGTCATCGATTAGATACGTGATTGTCAAGAGCCATAAGGTAAATTCTTGTAGCTAAATTACTTTTGTGTGTAAATATGTAAATGAATAGTGCTTTAATAAAATGTGTTCCCTACGTTTGGTGTCTAAATACTCACGGCGTTACTACTTGGGAAGTAAAGTTAAAAGTTATAGAAACTGAAATCAATATATATAATAATGGAAAACGGAAGTGACTCACGCTCCGGATTGTTCCTGGTGCAAAGGTTGGCGTTATGGGCTCCTTCACACCTGTAACGATCAGGAGCGGTTCATTTGAATAAATTTAGTTATAATATAACTGTTTTACTTTATAAGTAGATTTAGTTTTAATTTTAATAGGGGGTTTTAATTTAATTAAGATAGATTAGTACTTTTGTTTTACTTCCTTTTTTTATACAAAACTATAAACAAATACTGTCAATTAAAACAGCAATAATCATCCATTCGAAAAATATATCCGCTATTTTGCGCCTAAAAGAATAAAAAGATGAAGTATGTAAAATGTATCGTAAGAACTTGATAACTTTTAGCGTGGTATAGCTGTAAGTATTTAGCAGATAAGTGTAAAATTGTGTATAAGATTGGCTAGCAAATGTGTATTGTATGTCCGTCGGTCGGTCGTGTCGTATACTATGAAGATAAACAATAGAATCAAAACAAAACATTTAAAAGTTAATTTTCATATTTCAATTTTATATTATCCCCATAAATCTTCGCTTCACCTTACTATCCTAAGTCTTAACTATTAGATAGGAAATGAATTCAGAAAGTAAATTAGGAACGTCTTTGTAGTTTGGGTAATTCACAATGAAATGATCTCTCAAAGTGAAATTGTGATTCATGTATTCATAGACTTTTGAGCTGGTTCACTATAACTATTGATAGCTTTACGATTTTCTAATACGCTTTATCTATCAGCTTTTCTATCATGACTAACGTTAAGCGAAGATACAAGTCTAGATTTTAAATTTGACAATTATAAAAATAACTTCAAAAAGTACTTACCTTACTTACCAACTCATATTAACATTTACCTACTTGAAATCTTATTGACAAAAATATCTGATAATAAATATTTACAGTTTTAAATCAATAGATGTAGGTAACTTTTAAGTAAATGTGGAATTTAGGCCCCATGAAATACTTGATCTGCATGATGATATTCTACCGTTATACTATAATAATCTAATAACTTACATAAATCTATAATCGAATAAAGAGGAGCTTAACATTTAGGAAAATATTAAACAAAAATTTTAATTGAAATCATTTTGGAAATTTTGATATTACAGAAACAAGAATTAATGTTAAATACCTCATATATAACCCTTGTAAATTATACCCCTATTATGTAAATCGTTTGTAAATTGTGTTTATATAATTGTATTGTAATTAATGTAAAGTTTAGGAACGAAGTGACCTTGATCATATGTTGACTAGCTGCTTCGTTACACAATAATTATCATCGACTCAGATTGATTGATTACTTCAGGAATCATTAACCCGAGTAAAATCATTAAATCTGATCAATTACATTATCTGGATATGAACATTACTACTTGTATCATATCGTCAATTACTTACCTAGATACTTGATAGATCCATCATTATTCCATATTGACATCGCTATTATCACTACATACTATTTACGACTTTTTATTATTTTACCTCTCTTCAAAAGGCACATGACTTTTCCGGTGTAGTCATCCACCATTAGCAAATAGACAGATAGGCCAAGCTGCAGGGAAATCACCTCTTACGTAGCCTTGCAAAAGGTGGTGTAACAAATTTTATGATTTTATGTTATTTAGCTAAGTTAGCTTGACATAAATTCAATTTCTTAACCTTGAGGCACGACGGGGTATGTCCGATATTTTGCTAATTTTTCGTTTTTTGCACATAGTGCCTCGATAGTAAGTGATATGACAAAAGTGTCTAAGAACAGTATGTAGAAATCAAAAACTCTTACATTCTGTCCATACATGTCAATTCTGTAAGTCTTACAGGTAAAAAGTTACAATCAAAAAAAGAAAAAACAACATTATATAAAATCAGTATAGATTTCTACGACAATAATTTTTTAATCGTTTCCATAATAAGCAACAACAAATTATTTGTGGTGGCCGCCTACAAGATGGCGCTAGTAGTACGACACGGTGTCTTATATGGCGCATTTAACATTTTTGTTCTTTTGATTGTAACTTTTTACCTGTAAGACTTACAGAATTTACATGTATGGACAGAATGTAAAAGTTTTTGACTTCTACATACTGTTCTTAGCCACTTTTGTCATACGACTTATTATCGAGACACTATGTGCAAAAAGAATATTAAACTCAAAATATCGGATATACCCCGTCTTGCCCCAAGGTCAAGAAATTGAATTTATATCAAGCTAACTTAGCTAAATAACATAAAATCATAAAATTTGTTACACCACCTTTTGTAATGTGATTTCCCTGCAGCTTGGCCTAAGAATCATGTTTAAAAGAAATGTGACTCATTAGACGAATTAAACTCCAAACGCCAATAGTTAAGACGAATAGAAGTTACATTTAGAAGTTACAAGTAACTGAGACTAGTGCGAAACTTAAAAGTAAGATAATACGATACTTTGTTACTTTCCGTAACTCGATAAACGACTTCCATTAGTAGAAATTGAGTTGACGATAGGTAGGTACCTACACGTTGTGAGTAATAAGCTTGTACAAAGTAGAATCTAAATTGAGCTGAACGATTTGCCTTCCGGATAGATATTTCAACAATTTAGCTATATTATAGAGTATTTCTTGTATGTAATTTTAATATCATTACTTGAGTAACTATTACTAATACGAACAATATCATCGTGCTGAAATTGTGAAGCAAAAAGCCGAAGTGTGGGGCGCTAGTTGAAAATATACGGTTTATACTATTGTTGTTGATTTCAAAGTAAAATCTAGGTAAATTCATTGTTGTTGTATAGATAATAAACGTTTGCCGATATTTGTTAAGTGTTATCGGATACCTGCATAGACGCATATCGTACATTCCATGTTTGTGAAGACTGCCAATTTGGTCTAAATTTTACAATCATTGTAATAAATTAAAATACCTACGATACGTCGATGAGATTCATTTCAATTGCCGTAATGGTCTTATAAGGATGCTGTGATTCTTCTATTGCATAATTTTTAACGATAACTAAATTAAATATTAATGTAATTATAATGTCTCCATCTGATATTACGTAGGGCCTAGTGGAATCGAATTCGTTATAAATAAGTGTAAGATTATTGTTAATTTAGATATTTTAAAATTCTTCCATTGTAACAATAACAATATATTATATAGCTTCGTTCTCAGATATGTTATGAAACAGACAATATAGGACGGGCTATTATGTACCACACAACTGAGATTTTATAGTTATATTAAAATATGAGAGAGTTCGGAAACCGGGTGCTTTAAATTTTAGGTACATCAAGTTTGTGTACGTATTGGTTTGATTAGCGATTATTCTCTAGTTATACATGACATTGTGACCTACTAGTGGTCCTTCATCTGATACAATTATCCAACGGCTCACTGGTTGTTCTACCCGAAATTTATTTCTTCAACCAGTTGCTATTGGTAGTTGTATCATGGGTAAGAAAAATCTTGCCCTGACATGAGCTGTAGCCATGTCCAGTGCGAAGAGCTAGATGCTAATTTAAGGAATACAACCCTGTGAGAAACACATTGTTTGTAAAGATTACACCTTACGAAAAAATGTTACAGGCGTAATAATCTGAAGAAGTATACCTACGAGTCAAAATGTGTAGATATGAAACTATGTTTTTCGTAAGGTGTAGTTTCCATCAGATAATACTCAGCAAATAACACCAATTTAATATTATGATAGTATTTTTAATTAAAATTTAATACCGGGTTGTTATTAAATATTTAGCACAATGGTGTTCTAGAAACTTGTTTGCACTTTGCTTCTCATAACTTCTCGATTTCTACTATCTATTCCTAGACCTTCGTCTTCCATTGCTGCAAGGCTTTCCTTACCTAATCCCAGAAGCATGAATGTAGGAACTATGTGATGACTATGTCAATTATTTCGATTCAGATTCGTCACCTTCCTTATTTCACCCTATTGCTTTGATTTATCTTCGATAAATTCTCTAAATAACTAAGTTTAGATCGTGGTCTTAGTTTGTTCTGATTCAATGGATGTGGTATAATAAATGTGAATCAGTAATGCTGTGTTCTTAGGATTTCTGCAGTTACGATGCACTGCATTCGACACAACAATTTTGTAGCCAGCCTATTCAATCAGAGTTGAGTCTGCTTACATCCAAACTTAAAGTGATACTCAATATATTGTTTGAAACACAAAACGTACAAATTCATACGCTATAAAAACAGAAAGGTACCTTCGTACTTCACCTACATTCTTGTGTCGAATGCAGTGAGGATGCAAAATGCAGAGTAGTGACCGCCTTCGTAACTTTAGAGTGTTGCGGATTGCTCCCTTAGAGGTTAGCGTGACTTGAGGGTTTCGCCGAATTTACCAGATTGTTCTTATAACCAAATGACATTAAGAGGAAATTCTACCTACTCTTCTTTCCATACAAACTTTACAAACGTAGTCGACTGTTTCCTCCCTGGATAAAGACATTAGATAAAATAAGTTTATGCCATAAATCCCTTATCAGCCATGACCGTGTCCCTACGTTTTGATTTTTTTCATATTCATTTTTTTTCTAGAAAAAGAAGAACAACGAAAACGTAGGGGCGTGGTCATGGCATTTATAGGTTTTATGGCATAAACATATTTGCTCTAATGTCTTTATCCAGGGAGGAAACAGTCGACTACGTTTGTATGGAGAAAGAGTATGTAGACTTTCCTCTTAAGAGGAATAACAACGCTAACGACCTTGAAACTGAAAATCCCTGTCGGGCTCATCGAAAATTGTTGATTATTTCATGACGGAATGTTGTAGAACTTTTTTTTGTGTATGGATTGTAGGTGACATTGTTTCCTACATTTTGGTGTAGTTTTAAGACAAGAACCTCCTATTGGCGCAAAGCCTATCCAAATTTTAGACAAAAAATGTCTGATTTGGCTAAAATGTCGATAAGCTTCAATACGTTTCGACAATTTGTATGGAAACTGCACTAAAATATCGGAAACAATGTCGCCTACAATCCATACACAAAAAAAAAGTTCTACGACATTCCGTCATGAAATAATCAACAACTTTCGATGCGCCCGACATGGATTTTGAGTTTAGCAGATATAAGGCCCCCAAAAAAGAAAAACCTGTAAGCAGAGAGACGCTCTTGATATTTTCGGCGAAGCGCCGATTGATGGCCCTAGAGAAATTCAATCTAAAATCTACGTTATTGTTATTCAGTGTTAAATCTTGTCGTCTCGTTTAAGAATTACAGTGTTGTATAGATGGTACGGTACGTTTCATTTGTAAATTCTGATATTATTCTGTTAATATTGTAAAGTTTCTTTAAATAAATAAAATTTTGAAATTTACATAATCGTTCATCAGGCAGTTTTATTTACGGCTTGTCTATATCCAGGGTTAGATGACTGGGGCCGTCTTTGTATTTCTGTGTCCACATTTCCGCACTTCTGAAATATCTCTCTAGGTGCTCATCGCGGATGTTAGCGTCTGCAGCGCGTGGCCGTGCATTGCACGTCGAACAACTGAACGCTCCGTCTGAATTACAGTTTGAATTCGACAGATTGCGAACTAGCTCATATTGGGAGAAGTTCATAGACATTATTGAAGCGTTTCCGATTCCTGGATTCATTTGGGAACTGGGACGCACTTCCATGAACATGTTTTTAGACTCTAGCCTTAAAGGTCTCACCATGGCGTTCGTGCTAACATATTCTCCATTCACCAATTTGCTTTTCTTTAGTCTTCCTAACGCGAGATCTAAAGACCTGACGGCTTCGTTCACGTTGAACGACTTCTTCGGAGGCTCGCTTCTGAACTTCAAAGGAAACGGCGGCGGCGAACAACAGTTGTGAGATTTGGCTTTGTTTACCCTTTTGTCGTCGTCATCTGAATTCTCCATAATAAAGTGTATGATTTACACTAAAGATTTACATTGCAAATAAAAAATATAATTTTGTCTCCGTGCCCCGTGCCATACATTTTGTCAAAACCATAGATGTCTATTATACTAGTCAAAGAGTCAAAACTAACCAAAGAGGTTTTATTTTAACTACTATCTAGACCAGGGGTTCCCAAACTGGGGGGCGCAGAGATATTTCAAGGGGGGCGCGGGCCACCTGTGCAGTTAATACCTGCGATCGCCGAGAGAATGCATTCCAGACGGCTCGATACGACTAATGAAATTATTGGAAATTGACGCCTGTGAAGAACATAATATTGTTTCCTCAGTCGGCCAACATCAGCCTCTACACTGGCCCCGCGGTCTCCTCAAGGGCGTTATCAAAGGTATTTGGTACAACTTACTAAATACCTTTAGTATATGACTGATTTTTTTTTATGAGCATCAAAAATACTTATTTTGAACACTTTTTTATCTTGACCTGATAATCTGGACTGGAGGACGGGGGGGCGCGGATTTTTTTTTATGGTCGAAGGGGGGCGCGACTCAAATAAGTTAGGGAACCCCTGATCTAGACCACGTTATAACCTATAAGCAGAATCCCGCGGTTTCACCCGCGTAAGTCCCTATCCGGTAGAAATATCGGGATCAAAAGTTGGAATATCCTATGTTACCTACTCCTGGATAATGTAGCTTTCTACTGGTGAAAGAATTTTTAAAATCGGTCCTGTATGTTCGCGGATTACCCCCAATATACGTACATACATACAAATCAACGTTACTTCTTTATAATATGAGTATAGATAACGTCACAATGACGTTATGCCGATAGATGGCGTTAGTAGAGATTGCATTACCGCCCTCTGTTACTATACTAGAGAACGACGTTGCGGCAACAAACATGCTAGGGGTTCAACCCCAAAGAGAAGGGTGACTGCGGATTGTTCATTTCTTTTATACTCGTATGTACCATACTCGTACAAATTGCACTAGATGACGCTACACGACACGATATTTTGAAACTATATAAGAAGTGTAGTTACGCAGTAAGTCGATGGGAAAATAATAGTTTTTATGGGTTTTGAGAAAATAGACAAAATATGCTTAATCAATTTTGTATTTAAAAATGAACTATCCTAAAAAATCAGCTTGCATGATTTTAGCCGGAAGGTAAGCATCACAAAGGGCTGCAGCAGTTGGAGCCAAGGCTTCTATTTCCGCTTTCAAGCCACTGGACAACATTGCATGTAGCTCTTCTTTTATACGTAAGCCTAAAATGATCCATAGTTTTTTAAAGAGTTTCAAAGTTATTGAGGCCTTTTATACTAGGGTCGATAATGTTTGTAAAGGAATTAAATTATAGTAGAATAAAACCCATTGGAAAAGGAAGAGAATATAACAAAAATTACAGGAAAAATAATTTACGGGCGATCTGAGGTCGGAAACCCACCCTTATGGACTTTGACAATTTTTAAAGGCTTCGGACCTGGATTATTTGGAGGTTGATTTTTCCACAAAAACGTATAATTTTAAAAATGTTAATAATAAGCGTATTAATCAATGTCTGTTTTTAAAAGATACTTAAGAAACATAACCTTCCTTCGGCAGTCGGGTAATATAATTAGGTGTGTGTCTATCAACGCAATAGAACCTAATTTTATGTCTGTCTGGTTGTCTGTGCTTTCTGTTTTAAAACTTACCAACTGGAGTATCCAAGTATGGTCTTTTCAACAAGCTGGCAAGTTTCCTCTTGTCTATATCACTGAGCACAAGCTTAGCTTCGTTCGGAGCCAGGGTCATGACGTCATTGTGACGAGCGCCAAGTAAAACCAGTGAATTGCAGGCCAATGATGATGAAAGGTGGGATTGAGCCTGGAAACAAAACTCGTTAGGTTTTGGCGTCCTATATTAGCTTTTAAAGTTTCTACAAAGTGTTTTTCCCTAATTTCTTTATTGATAATGAAGTTATGACCATTGATCTCAACCTTTACGGGAAAATACTCTTTAACTTAACAAACGTAGTCGACTGTTTCCTTCCTGAATAAAGACAATCTACACTAATATTACAAAGAGGAAAAAAATGTATTTTTGTGTGTATGTGTGTCTGTATGTTAGTAATGAATAAACTCTTAAAAAGTTACACAAAATAAAATGCATGAAGATAACTACGCATTATCTAATATATAAAATTTCCATGTCACAATGTTAGTTACCGTACTCCTCCGAAACGGCTTCACCGATCTCCACCAAACTCCACATACCTACGCATTCAGTAGGTCTGAGAATCGGCTACTATCTATAATTTATAAAGCAAAACAACGTTTGCCGGGTCAGCTAGTATACATATATCCATTAAGTATAATAAAACCAATGAATAGAGAGTATTTTGAAAGAAGTCTTACCAAAGACCCATATTTATAGGTAAGGAATATTTCGTAACCATGTGGATCCGCATCTACAAGTGCCAATCCTGGAAGTTTCAGTTCATTAGACAATCGGCATAGGAGTTGTCTGGTGCAGACGTCTGGGTAACCTTTCCCCTGTATACAAGAGTAGAACATTCTTTGTAGAGTAAAATTCGGTAACTGCTCTCAGAGGAAGATGAAAAACAATTTTGTAGGTTAAATTATGTGTCTCCTCGCAACTAAGATCATTGTAACATGGTTGAACGTCGAGGTAAGAAAATCTATATCTATAAAAGGCTTTGTTCTGACTTACTGACTGACTGATCATCGCACAGCCTAAACCGCTGATAGTAGAGAGCTAAAATTTGGAGAGTGTATTCTTTATACGATGTAGGCATCCGATAAAAAGGAGTTTTGGAAGTTTCCATGGGATCGGGACCCGGGAAAATGTAACTAGGTACAATTATATCGCAAAAGTTAGCAAGATACGAAGGCATGGAGCAGAAGTTTATTAAATAATAATAATAAATAAATATTGCACGACGTTACACACAGCGCAATCTAGCCACAAACTAAGCACTAGGCTTGTACTATGGGTACTAGACAACGGATATACTACATATTATACTTTTTTTTTTTTGTAAATACATACATATGATACATAGAAAACACTATATATCCCATGTCTTCGGACCGTGGTGAGTCCTAGGACATGATGAATGAATGAATGTATATTAGACAATAGTCCATTGCGACTAGTCCTAATTGGTATGAGATTATGAGATTGATAGATTCAAAAGTTGAATTTATTTTTAGTTTTTTACGTACTACCAATAAAAATATGATGATAGCATTAAAAATACGAGTATTTCACTAATCTAAATATAAAAACTTTTAAGGGTTTTTTAGGGACTTACATACCCAACTAAAAAAAACCCTGTTAATGTTAATTTATTATTTACCGTTATAATTATAACAGGAGCCAACCGAATTAAAACACCTTCATCTAATAGTTTTTGGAATATAGCATCTTTTTCTACGACTAAAATATATTTCGCAGTGGTTTTAAATTCCTTTATTCCCTGTATATACTGAGGTATCAAAATTCCTGAAGAGCAAAAAACTGCTTTAGAAAAAATCGTCGATAAAGTTGCAACTCAAAAGTAAGTCTACTTTGGAAATTATAATAATTAGAAAAACTGGATTTTTACTAACTTTTGATCTACGACCTTTTAAATTCACCCCATTACTTATAAACGACGACTAAGTTTATGCATCGTCACTGTCTGTTAACTTTAAAACTTCATGTGACAGTAAAAGACAAACGAACGTTACCTACATAAAGTTAGTCATCGTTTGTAAGTAAGGGGGTCATCTATTAAAACTTGTTATAAAAAAAAACAAAACCTCCTGAAGTCATGCAGTCAGTGATTCTCCCATCCCTATGGTGCATCGTCAAAGGGCCAGCAATCAGGCCCTTAGCAGTTGCCACTATACCTAAACTCCAAGGAGGTGTCTCCAAAAGACAACACACATCCCTTACAGCTACATCTAAGTTACTTTGCTTACGAAGCCTTGTCACGTTTTGGTAGAAAAGTTCTCTTAAAGAAAAAACTTAAATTATAAGTATGGAATCAAATAGATATGTAAATAATTATGAAGACATAATATTTTATTACCTTCGAGTTACGGTCAAATTCTTTGAAAGTAACTCGTGCACTTTTGTTAAGACGAAAACAATTGTATTGAACCTTGTTTTATCTTCGCTACCGGAGTAAAACAAAGTCGATTTTTTTGCATCGTTGAAAGATTTTAGCGTTACTCTAAAGAAAAACAGAAAATATCATTTATCTGCGGTAATCCTATGAGCTTAGTGATTGACAATAAGTTTGTTTCTGTAAGTTACCGGTCTAAATCATAGATACAGTTACTCCAAAGCCTTTGATTTCTTATGACAAGTTTTGGCGTGTTGCCGTCTTCGGCAGCTTTGTTTATGTTGCTTAGAATATTTTCAATCTTATTTAGAAGGTTTATTCTCGCGTCGTTAGTTTCTTTGAGTAATATATCTACAGGTTTATCTGAAACTGAATTATCCTAACATATACCTAGTTACCTAATTATTAAATGACAATTTAAGATACAATATAAGTCAATCAAATTTTACCTTGTTTTTGAGAAGACTGGTCTAGTAACTTCTGGACTTCAGCAAATTCCAATTTACGTTCGGGAAGCAAAATACCGGCTTCTGAATTCAATTGTGTTGATTGTCTAGACAGTTTATCAATCGCAGTTACCAGCTTCTGATCTTGTTTGAACGCCGACATTGGATTCAATACTAAGGTTTTTTTCAGATTCAAGAAATCCTTATTCATTAACTCCATTCTACATTAAAAAAAAACAACTTACATAGCATTCAAAACGCTATAATTGACAAACAAACCTCGGAGATCTATTAATATAATACGACTGGCAAAAGTGACGATGATCCCTCTCAACCTACCTATAGTGGCGAGATGTTTATCAACCGCAAACAATAACAGCTATACAAAACGAAGTTCGTAAAAGGGCCACGAGACAATAGGACAGTTCCTTGAGTGTTTTTATGACGAAGTGGAGCGAACAAGCGAACGGGACGAAATCATCGTCGGTGGCGCATCCGACTTGCGCTCACTGAAAAAATGACAATAGATTTAATCGAGAGATAGTCGAGGCAGGCGTCTCAAGGAGCAGATGACACGGCGTGACGACCTCACAAAGGGCGTGAAGTGACGTCATAATACCCTCGAATTATCGCCCCCTCTTGTCTCAGGGTAAATATTTAACATTAACTCTGTTTTTGTCCTTCTTCCGTGGCAGAAGACCATAAATAACGCAGGGTTATGGCAGACAAATGATGCAGACCGTTACCGCAGGGCTTTGTTACCTGTGACATATTGCAACGAGATGATGTTTATGTCTTATTATGGGTCTCGGCTGAGTTATAGTTTAGCATTGGAGTTCTTGGTAAAGCCACCACTAATGTGTGTCGTTTAACACTATCTTAAAATTTAACTCGCCAATAAAACTTGAGAAAGCCACATTTGTTTTGTAATGGTTATGTGTTCCGTCTAACTTTGTCCTCGTCACTATCTCAGGTATATTTTCTTTCAGAATAAGTATAAAATCATCCGAAATCCTCCTAATGAAATCTAAGTGATCACTCGAGGTAAGGTGTGAGAAAGCAAAGAGTTCCCATTGCCGTCGGCGCGGCACCCCGAAGCGTTCCGATAGCATCAGCGGGTGACAGCCCGCACAAATACCATACAAATTGCTCGATAGCTCCTTCAATTGATTGTTGCAATTATTCGGCGAACCCTTTCGCGACTCCGCGACCGCGGGGAGGTGAGAAACCACTTATCTATTCCCTCGATCGCGAACGACCCAACTCTTTGACGGTGTGAATCGACAACCAAGACTGGCAGTTGAGAGGTCGCCGCGGGACTGCACCCGGTGTTTTGCCATTATTTTTTGTCACGATCTTTGAGATTAAAAACAAATTGATAAGCTATTGTAATTTACGATTCATAGGAAGTGTTTAACGACTTTAACTTTGATGGAGTTTTCAAGTGTTATGCAATCAGATGTAAGAAATTTGACGGTAAATTATTGTCAACTTTTATGAAAATGGTGGTATATTGTGAAGACTTTTTGAGTATAAAATTTCCTTTTTTTTATTAATACCTATGTGCTCGGCACTTCAAAAAGCATATTGAGTTCACCCACAAAAGCTACAAGTGACGGCTTCCCACAAAATCAGTCCTCTAGAGTGGTCAGCGAGGCGTCACTAAATTCAAAAATAGGAAACAGTGTTCAACAGCGGCACCAGCCGCGGGGAGTCTGCCCACAATGGACCACCATAGCGTTATCTCGATGGACGATAGGTTCCTGCTTAATTGACTACTCAAACTTATTTTAATACAACTTTATTGAATGCAGAATCGATATTAAAATATTGAGAACAAGTTAGGCATATGAAGTGAATGGTGCTAATTTAATGTATTGTGAAACTAGACATGAGGATCTAAGGATGAAAATGTAGGTATTTAATTTTTTTTTAAATGCGCAAGTTTACATACTCGTACGATACGTAAATTAATTGTATTTCGGCTAAGCCCGACGTCTGGTATAAACTTCGCCTATATGTAAGTAACGTACATAAGTAGGACACAAATTCAAGGATAGGTAGGCACCTATGAATATATATCAATATCCTATGAAGAGGTTTCCTATCCTTGGGTTTCGTACCTCAAAAGGTATAATTAAAAGGAACCATTATTTTAGAATAAGTAGAGGTACTCGTACTTAGTATTTATCATATTTTGGTGCAAAAAGTTTTAGAAGCAGGAAATCTTTAATGCAATAAGTTAGTTGTAAAACAATAACACAACAATAAGATCACCCATATAATATTAAAATCCACATTCCCACAAGGCATATTTCCAATTCGCAACAGTTTCTCACATACGAGTGGCTACTCGGCTTTGTGCTACAAACAATGCTCACAATCGTTCCTAAGACTTTGAAATGCATCTACATTGGTGTAGTTGAAGTGCATAACTTAGTAGGGGACAATTATAATGATTGTTTAATTATAATACCATTTGTAAACGATCTATATTCAAAAGGAATATAAAAAGAAACATTTCGAAACGTGTATTTTTTTTGTATTATGGAGTCCACACTCTACAAGTCTCCGTTGCAGAATTGGGACATTTCCGGGTGCAGTTTGTAACTTTTGAATAGCATATATTCTTATTACAGAACATTACTTAATTATTGGAAATAGCTAAGAGGAAATATTTACTTATAACCATACAGAGAGAGGTAGCGCTTTAAAACTATTACGTATGTTTATACCTATTTGAATGATAGGTACCCATGGTATAGGTAGGTACTTCTAATACTTTAATTAAATGCAACTACTTTTTACCCGACTGCGAGAAGGTTATGTTTTTGGTGCGTGTTTGTATGATTATAGTTTTGTGACCTCGTAATTTATAATAAAAATATTAAACTATGACCGTCCCGTCCGCTTGAGTTTTGGCGTCCCGCCGCGTCACAATATTGAATCGCTCCGTTCTCACCCCACTTCAACCCCGTGATCTTCATTTGCATATTACAATACAACTGTCACATATTAAACGTTGTAATTATACAAACTTATACGATTTATAGCCGAAAAACAATAGCTTTCGAGTGCTTGCAACCCTTTTGTTTAGTAAACTGAACGGGCAACAATAGCATTGCTCATTTAGGGGGTAATTAATAGAAGAGTTCTCATAATCCCTTTCAATTAACAATCTAATGAAAAAACACACAAAACAATGACCTTATAGTTTGTAATGAAAGATACACGATATTTTTATCATTTGGATATATCACCCTGTGGTTTTACCCCGCGATACAAACAGATCCCGTGGGAATATCGGGATAAAGTACCTATCTATCAGAATACTAATTCAAATAGGTAGATTTACAGTGTACCTATGTTTTAGATTGGACTGGTCCCTATGAGACTAGAAGGCCAAAGGTCACTTGATCTATTTCAAACACCTTTTAAAAAGATGCAAAGGGAGCCGTTGATATGTCCGCACTTGGTCTTTCTTATAAAAAGCTCGCGAGGTCTGCTGTTCGCAGAACTATACTTTTCAATTTTAGTGAAGTTCAATAAGTATAAATAGCAACCAATTTTTATTTATTCTATTTTAAGGTGATAGAGTAGACCTGTAGGTAACACCTATATATAACACGTAATTATGTGATATGTAATAAGGACCCATATATGTTCATACCTTAAGCAGTATTTTACTATGAAATTAAATAACGCAATTTCCAGTAGGTATAAAATTAATTATAGTTCTTAATAGCAATGTATTATACCTACCTACCATGTCGCCACTTAGACTATACCTAGTTCTCTTTTTCTACAATTTTTCTAATAAAGATTGGCTCTATGATCTGAGCTAGGTATCCTAAGCCGGGCAGGTGACAACGCAGCTGCGACTAAGCATACTAGTTAAATCTAAACATTTCTACTAATTTATATCTGAACATTAACAAGCCTGGTATTAATAGAACCAGGCGACATAAGCTTTAAGATCTAAGTTAGTGAATGGACAAATACCTAAGTAGGTATAACGTACTTAATATGCAGTGTTCTTACTAATCTATCTTTCTATATAAAGAAAGTCGTGTTAGTTACACTATTTATAATTCAAGAACGGCTGAACCGATTTGGCTGAAAATTTGTGGTAGCTTAGAACCAGGAGGCGAACATGGAATACATTTTATTACCTCTAAGTTGGAACTTAGTTCGCCGGGTCAGCTAGTTACTTATAAATGTTAAAGTTTGTGTGTAAGTAAATAAGTATGTTTGTTACTGCTTCACGGTGAACCGATTGCTATGTAACTTGGTATGCAGATATTAACACTTATATAAGCTACTTTGAAGCGTTTCTTATTAGAAGTCATTTTATACGGACCTTCTTCTGATATAGGTAGTAGGTATATGGGTAGTATTATGTCATTTTAAGTGAGAGCGAAAAAGACAGAGCTGTCAAATTAATGTAAATTTTTAGCCATCACCGTTTTGTTCGAACAAGGCGCTTCTATGGTTCTACCTTTCTCTGCTTATTTGTAAGGTTAAACTATAAACACTTACCTTTAAAAAAAAACACAACAAAATTGAGATCTTCCTTTTATGTTGCTGGTAAATTAAGTAGTCCTAGTTGTACTTCGTTATGTCAAATATTAATTGCAATTACGTTTTATTCAATCTTCGTAATTCTTAAATATTTTACACCAATCGAGAAACAATACTTTATATTATCACTTTTTAACAATAAAGAGTACCTACTTATTTAACGTAAAAGTACATAAAAAGTCCCAAAGAAATTTAAATTTCCCGCTTCAACAAATTTGAAAATAGAATACGACGAAAATCTTACTATTTGTTAAGTTTTTTTTATTATTAGGCTTTTATAAGCTGCCAGTAATTCGTGATATAAAAAGGAGGTTTTAGGGTTCCGTAGCGAAATGGCAGAAAACGGAACCCTTATGGATTCGTCATGTCTGTCTGTCTGTCCGTCCGTATGTCAAACTTACTCCGTATGTTGAAACTAGGTAACCGTAAACCGCATTAAGATTTTCACACAAAAATAGAAAAAAAAATACATTCTTGGGGAACTTACTCCACGTTTATAAATAAGACTATTAGAGTAGAACATATTTTAGGGAATACTGTTTGATTTATAGATTGTTTTCATGTTATGTAAAGTTTCGTTTACGATAATTAGTTTTAAATCAAGAACCCAGTCTAAAGCTACCTACAATTAAGTTTCTAAGTCCGTAAAGTTACTAAGTAATACAGGCACGTGATATAAACACATGGAGCCATTTCCTGGTCCCGCACGTGGCTGATGGAACAACGATGTTATCACCACGGGCAGCTGGTTTCCTCCGCCACGCGCGCAGGTAACTAAGGACCATAAACTCTACAAAAAGACTAGGTACCTATTAAGTAAGTGTACTTTTATGATTAGTATTTAACTATTTAAAATGTTGTTTCAAATAGATAAGTAAAAATAGACGATTGAATGGAGAATTAAGCTCAAAATACACGGGCGACACCGACACTGCAACTATAAGGTACGGATTACGAAAAGGCACTAAGACTGTATTGTATCGTGTAGTGTTATGGAAGTGCCACTAACATAGTAAATAAAATAAATAAATAAATAAATTCTGTGAACAACACACAGCGCCATCTAGCCCCGTGGTAAGCGACTAAGCTTGTGTTACGGTGACTAGACAACGGATATAATACTTATATTTATTTTTCTTTATTAGTCTTAAGCTATTTATTAATACATTTCAATTATTATAAAATATGTATGTTAGTCTATTAGATAAGGTATGTATTTATGGGCCTTGGTAGCCTGAAATAAATAGTTACTTATTTTATAATTTTTTAGTAGGTATATCCGTTATCTATTACTCACAGTGCAAACCTAGTGCTTAGTCTAGGACTAGATTGCGCTGTGTGTAACGTCGTACAATATTTATTTGTTATCTACCCAGGACTGGAATATTCCCCTAATCGTGTGTGGGGTAGCATCAATTGCGAGCTATCGTCAGCATCGACAGACGGGGGACATGCTATCTATTTGTTTAACATTCATGAGGATCACCCCACTGCTAGAGGTACCTACTTACTGCAGTTCAAGTGTTTGTTTGAACAACGGCTTTGGGTATAAGTAATACAATGGTAATACACTATTGAGATTTAAATCTACGGAGTATTAAAGTTTTGTTTTTTTTTTTTTTTTTTTTTTTAAATGTTGTTTCAAATAGATAAGTAAAAATAGACGATTGAATGGAGAATTAAGCTCAAAATACACGGGCGACACCGACACTGCAACTATAAGGTACGGATTACGAAAAGGCACTAAGACTTATATGTTTTAAATAAAATAATAAATATTGCACAACGTTATTTATTTAAAAAAAAAAGGTAATGATTGAAAAATAAAATAGGTAGGTAATAAGCATATGTAGGTACACGTAGGCATTTACCCTAATCGTATAAATTTTAATTAAAAAAAAAACGAAGTTGTAAGTAAAGCCCATTCCACAGAAGAAGTTGCCTAGACGCAGTGCTCGCTAGTCGCGAGACAGTAATAAGTCCTTTTAAATAGCGTTTATTACTTTTATATTCAATTGTATCGATCTTCTACTATTTTGAAAATGTATTGGTGATACAGGTACCTACGTTTTTAGAATCAAAATAAATTATAACATTATGGAATTATTACGAAGGATATTTTTGAACAACTAACTTTTAGATAGGTTTGTTTGTTACTGTGGGACCTCTGTGGTAAAAAGGACTCAACATATTTGTTTTTAGTTTTGGCTTTAAAACTCTTTAAAAGGCAAGTTCATGATACCGGTGTGCTTTAAATACTTTATCGATTTGACTTTGGGTGATTTTTTAAACTTAATGCAAATTATATAAAACTCAATAAAATAGGTAAACATAGATTTTCCTTCTGTTTTCGCGATGTTGTATTGAAATTAAAGAAATTTTTAATACATTAGAATGACAAATCACATCTTAGTCTATCCTGAAGAAGAGGCCTGAAAAGGTCTAGAAACGTTGAGCGTTGTAACAATGCTAAAAGTAATAAACACCACGCGATTCAAACCGAAAAATGTCTTTAATTTCAAAATAGGTAAAAATAAAACGTGAATCAGTTGATTTTTTTCAAACATTAATCTAGCCAAGCTTTCAAAAGCTTAATTATACCCACTAAAACAAGTAAAATTTTTGATGAAGCCAATTTTTAATCGTTTTACCAAATTACTTTGGTGTTATACATTCATAACAATTCTATCGGCACTCTGGTCGGTATTGACCCTCGACAAAACGTCGCGTTTTTTGTGTGGCCCTCAATTGCCGCGACCAAGGGAGGGCCACATTCCCTCACACCTCCGTCAGCTGGCGATCCTCTCCCTCCGACTACCTATTAACTTCAATTGAGCACGACAAATTTACATGAAACGGAACGCTACGAAAACAGCGATTTTTATTTTACATAAGTAACTCTTACTACAAAATATAACGCAGAGGCGGTGTCATTCCCTCTCTGCGGCCAGCTCTGAGATCATTGGTAGCCTAGCTTTCCAGTTAAAGATAAAATCAAAACCAAACCAAACTCTACCAAACTTACAAACTGTAAATTAATTGGCGTAATATAATAATGCATCCTTTGCAACCATACTGAAAATCAAAACTGCCTTATTGCCTGCCAGTAATTTAATTGTATTTGTACAGATTTAACTTATTTTTATTATACCTAAATAAATAAAAAAAAAACGCTATTAATTTTTTATTGCTCTAGACAGTTTAACTAGAAATATTTTCAAGTAAAAACTTGTCTTCAAAAATTCACATTAAGTATATTTATAAAAAAGTTCGTAGAATAAATCGCTGGTTTCATACCCTCCGCCGTGCTACTGTGCGCCGCGGCATATGGCCAGGGAGGACCTACGCGACTACATCGCTATTATATTGCTTTTAATTGATAACAATTTAAATATATTTGGTGATTCACACTTACAAACCTCATTACTATTCATCGTGTAATTATCTCGGTGTTCGTTCTACCCCACGATGTTATCTTAAGCACGAATGTGTTTTACCTTTATGTTTTTATCGTCACGCCACTAATTTAGAAAGCCCTCTGATGTCATCCTTTTAATTGTTTCAGCACATTATAACTTGACTAGCTGCGCCTCGCGGGTGCTACTGGAGTAGCCTTTGATATAAAATTGCCTGTAGATTATGTTCTCGTCCACACTCCACAGTTATTCAACCTACTACTACTATCTATTTACTACTTGTACCTACTACATCTATTTTGGGATAAAAAAGATCAAAATTAGTACAATGGATTAGGCGTCAAAATAAGACAGATTCGTTGAAAAGTAAGTAGGTAGTTGGTATAAGGAACCATCTTCATCCTTGTAAAAAAAAGAAAAAAATCATATGGAAATAGAATAAAATTGAACTGAAAACATAAACATCGGCAGTTAAAATCGAATTATGACCTATAAAGTTATACCATTCTGTGTAGAAATTTTATTATTCAATAAAAAGTTGTTGTAACAAAGGCACATTGAATCCCTGTGGTTTTCGGAGGCAGTAAATCAGGAGCAAGAACCCTCGGTTGGAAGACTTCTTGAACTCTCAAGGTCCCGTTGTGGTCATCCGCATTTCTCCTCAGCACACAAACCGTTGTTAGTTGTTACATTTGCAAATAAGTTGTCTTTAGAACTAAGCCTTTTGGCTTTACAAGTGTTATACAAGCTCAGGATCTACTGTATTATAGATGTTTCCACTCCGTTTACTCAACTACGGCGAAGCAAGAGAAACAGGTGTATTTAGGTACATTTTTCTTTAGGAATTATGCGACAACCGCGCGTTACCAATAAATGAAAACTGTACGTCTCAAAATATGCGGTGGCCACGGTAGCCATGGCATGACCAAGTTCTAATGTTCTTACCCTACGTAAAAATACTGGCTGAAACTCGGTTCGAAATTCGAAATAAATAAAAAACCATTTACATTATTTTTTTAAAGCTTTTCTTTTACTCGATTTTTAGGGTTACGCACCTAAAGGTAAAAACGGGACCCTATTACTGAGACTTCGCTGTCTGTCTGTCTGTCTGTCTGTCCGTCCGTCCGTCCGTCCGTCCGTCCGTCTGTCACCAGGCTGTATCTCATGAACCGTAATAGCTAGAAGGTTGAAATTTTCACAGAAGATGTATTTCGGTTGCCGCTACAACAACAAATACTAAAAACAAAATAAAACAATTATTTAAAAGGGGCTCCCATACAACAAACGTGTTTCAAAAATAACAAGGAGTTTAGTACAATGTGAGGTCGCTTCTGATTGGTCAGGACAAATCGAGTTGGTCATGGAATTCAAAATGGCTGCCCTATCTGTCAAATATACCAGTCTGCCTTACTTACCAAAGAGTTTCTTATAAGTTTCAGATTTTCTTTGTGCCAAGGTTTTTTTTTTTTTTTTTTTGAGTGATTCGGTCGTTTGATGGGAGTAAGAATCGAAGATAAATATTTCATATTTTGCTATAAAATTTAAAAATTGGTTGTTGTAAACCATTTTAGGGTTCCGTATCCAATTGTGATAGTGGTACGGAACCCTTTGTGCGCGAGTGTCGCACTTTCCCCGTTTTTTTTCTTGAGCTAAGCTGTTTTAAAGTGGTGTTGAGTAGTTTTGTTTATTGTTTTAAAATATTTTTAGTGCTAAATGAACTGTTTTGATTTAATTCATTATAAATTTAAATTGGAAGAAAAAGCTAGTATCGTGTATTGTAACACAAGAAATAGGCTTCTTATGTGACATTATACTGCATAGTATTTTTTATAAGGTAGGTCTAGGAACTAAGTTGGTTTAAATAGTTATCTAACTCAATTAAAAAGTAATCTATTTTTAAATAACTTTAATAACAATAGCATACAATTAAACTAAACAGTCGCGTGCCGATAGCGAGATAAGGTAGCAATTCACAGACCATATTGCATCCATCACATTTACATAATTGTTACGATGAGTGCCCTATGAATATTGTATGAAAGCTGTGTTAAATGACGCTTTAAGCCACAAATGAAGGTAACTGTATGTTTAACTCGTAGGTTTAACTCTATTTTAACCCCCGACGGAAATAGAGGAGTGTTTTAAACAAGTTTGAGGTGTCTGTGTATCTGTGGCATCATAGATTCTAAACAGATCAAGCATATCTGTATTACCTATGTCGACGACACTGTTACCAATGAGGTTATCATTGTTCCAGTTGCACCCGCCGTGATTAAATAAATAAATATTGCACGACGTTACACACAGCGCAATCTAGTCCCAAACTAAGCACTAGGCTTGTACTATGGGTACTAGACAACGGATATAATACTTACTTATTTTTCTTTTGTAAATACATACATATGATACATAGACACACACCCATGTCTTCGGACCGTGGTGAGTCCTAGGACATGTCGGTTTCTTCACGATGTTTTCCTTCACCGTAAGAGCGATGTTATTAGTGCACATAACTTTTTTCTTAAAGAAAAAGACATTGGTGCGCGGCCGGGTTCGAACCCACGACCCTCGGAATGAAAGTCGGGGTATCTACCACTAGACCAACACCGCTCTTAGTATTGTATTCTATTGTATACAATACTCTATTGTATAGTCGTGCGGGTTAAGCAACGTCTAGCGCGATCATTACTTGGGTGACCGATAATGTGTATGTAAAAAATCGTGTTCTCGAGCTGCGGAAAACACGTGGTCCAAGAAGGTGGTCCCAGTTGTTAACTTTGATAACAGTCAAGTTAGAGGTCTTTTGGCGACCTGAAAACTCTAACACTAGGTGAGCCACACCACTACACGAAAATAAGAAGACTTGTCAGTCATTTCTTGCGAAAGCACGTCTGCAATGCAGAAGGTTGCGGGTTCGATTGCCGTGCAAGTATTTATGCTTAAAAAATATTTTTTTGTGTCTGGTCTGGGTGTCTCTCTATGTATAATATGTATGTGTTTACAAAAGAAAAATAAATATATGCATTTTATCCGTTGCTTAGTCACTGTAACACGAGCTTAGTCGCTTACCACGGGGCTAGATGGCGCTGTGTGCTGTTGACAGTTTAATTTTTACAGTCATTTTCATTGGCTTTTTAGACTTGCTCAGTGTAATGGTTTAAAGGTAGTTCGTAGAGTACTAAAAACTCTACCTTAAAATATTTTACCTCTACCTCAATTGTGAATGAAACAACCAATCCAGCGTGAGTTCCCAGTCACACCGTTACTATTGATTAGTAACAACCGACCAATCGCAGCGAAGCAATCAACATTACTAATGTGTACCTGACTACTATCATAGGTAGGCAACTAGACATTGTACTTGTAGATAGATAACAATTTATGTCGAACTTCTTTGACTATGTATTGTAAAATAATAGCCTTTATCTTGTAAATTAATTTCATAGTATGACACAGCCGATCGTAGCTTTGTCCGTTGGGTAGAGTCATTTTCTAAGATCAATCTACTGAGTACCATCGGTTTTGTCAGTCTGTGCACAGCTATCCCAAAATCCATAACATACTTAGGTACCTACATGATATTAAACAATGAAAAATAGGAATAAAGAATTATACACCTTCCTACCAATGGTAGGTGTAGTTTGCACTGGATTTGTGCAACAAATCCCAGTGTTTGGCACCATTACTGTCTAATCGGTGAGCAAACAGTATAAAGTAACCATTGGAACTGCCTCGGATTCTGCGTAAAAATAATGCCTATCTCATCATTGATGTATAATTTTCCAAGTGCATGTAGAAAACACTTTAAAAATGTAACCAATATAAAACTTTACATTGTTTTTTTTAACCTACCTATTTCGTTTGTTTCCGGATCGACTACAATTTTGATACTATTTTATTTTATTTTGCTGACGGTTTTAAAGAACGGATGACAGATTTTCTCTTTCGTTCTTTCGTTCGTAGAATTAAAGTAGGTACTTATTTACGCTTCAAAAAATTCCATAGGTGTTTTCCTATCTATATTTAATTTAGGCCAGACCTTTTCAAGTCTACACTGGATATAAGAAACTTATATGCAGATACAAAATTAAAAACAAACCGTACCTATAGGTATAGAAAGCTTCTCCCCTGAATCCTTGTACCAGATGCGGATAGCTAATTGCATAGCACGTATGAGATAAACTCATTATACAAGGATAGACGAGATTCCGCTACCGCTGTCGAGCTTATCTGCTAATGGTGATGGTGTATGGGTAGGCGGAGCAACAGCGGGCGCGACTTGAAGCTGGTTGGGATAGATTTCAGTGTAGTTTGTGGGGGGAAAACGCTGCTAAACTATCATCTTACAGCTGCACTCAGAGACGATTAATTGTTACTTAAGTTATCACTAAGTAAAATTTTCTTTTCTTTTTCTTTTTGAAATGGTTACTTAGTACAGTTTATGGAACCATTAAACGTCTCTGAGTGCGGCGGCGGTAAGACCTCCTCGATCCTCTTTTCTTAACTCTTTTTACGCGGCCGCTAGAATTTTTGAATAGCTCGTCGACCATTGTTTAAAAAGGCAAATGTTACAGTTGTTTTTTTTTCTCTTTTATTTGTGAACCACAACACTTAATTTTACAATAATTCTGCCAGACTGCGGAACAGTTTGTCGGCAAAACAATGAAAGAATATTAATAATGGTGCCCTATAATCTCTTTCTCTATGAGAAAAAATATGTGCTTTAACATACCTACTCATCGTTCATCGTAATGAGGTAACATTACGAAATTCGCGACTTAGTTGAGAAGCGAGTTTCCTGATCGAGAATCGAGAGGTCACGTACAAAACGATACAGAAACTTTTAATCTTTAGCCTTTATTTATTTTATTTAGGAAATCTCTCCGCTTCCCACAAAAGACACGGCAATCCAAACGTACAAAGGCCTTTGACGCGTTCGCGGGGCGGTCGGGGGCGGGCGGGCGGCCCGCATGATAGCACGATCGTCGACGACCCATTTGCGCCTCGTTACACGCTGATAGCACCAAACAAAACACACCCCAAGTAATTAGGAAAAGCCTTTTCCAGATACGGTAAGCACTTGCGACTACTCATATTGTAAATATCTATAGGTAGTAGGTAACTACCTACATACGAATTTTCCATTACGTGAGGTTTTCTGTTAATACTAAATATGTTCGTGATCAACAGATATTCGTCATGTCCTGAATGTTTCTGTGTATTATTTAATATTGCATAAAAAACTATCATTCGCTAACAACAAGTGCAAAATAAATCGCAGATCCGGCTCGAAGGGCCATCTTTTTGGAGCCGAAAACCTAGAAAGTCCTCTTTTGACGCACGATTTTGAGCTCGACCGGGACAGGTCGACAGGACCGAGACCTTTGTGTAAGTCGATAGTTCTCATCCACAAATACCTACCTGAACGTTCTTGATGCCCATTAAATTATAAAACTTATAACAAACTTACTTATAAATATGACTAAGATACAAATATGTAATAAACAGCTGCTAGTGAAATGCAACTACTCAGGGCCGGTATTATGATCCACAATCGTGTTTCAATGGCTTCTCAATAGTTGTCAAAACTCTTATGACAGGATAGGTAACCTTGGAAACCACCAACGATATATTAACCATACACGATGGAGTGCACCAAACTTAGAATGTACTTACAATGGAATTAAAGACATTTTTCGGCTTTAATCGCGTGGAGATTATTACTTTTAGCATTATTTCAACGCTCAACGTTTCGAGGCCTTTACATGTCCCTTCTTCAGGATTGACTGAGATGAAAAACTCGCGAGTGTAGACGTGTGTGTATTTGTGGGTGTGAAAGGATGTACATTGTGAGTGGGAAAATCCTACCATTAATAAATGTAATTTCGTTATGGCAATAGTGCGAGCGAAACAAACACCTCTGGTTAGTAACTATCACTCAGCACGGATTTTCTAGATGTTCTTCATGGAATATAGGTTTTATTGAAATAACTAAGAGTCTAATATTCAATAACGCAAATTTTGTACGTATTCATCCTGAATGGGTAATATATCATGACACTATTATTGCCATTCCACTAAGACACCACTGAGATTCTATTGTAATTTAGTGTAATACCGACCCAGATCGCGCAAACGAATGCGTCCAGGTACCAGGATTACCCGTTTCCATCATTTAAAAATATCTGTAGTTTAAAAAATGTGATATTACTTACTTACCTACATGAAGCGGTTAAATAGTACAAAGAGGAACCTATTACGAGCTAGCCGCAACTATTAAAGACTTAGCGCTTCTACTAAGTAAACGCCATTCCGTTGTAAAAACCTCGATCATTTTTTGATAGTTCTAAATCTCAGAAGAAACCGCGAACTATGGCGGCGGCTATGTCGGCCTTTTTACTACCAACAACAGTAACAATTTATTTAGAACTTATTCTCCATTCTAAAGCTTTGCAAACCAAATAATTAACTATTAGAGGTCAAGTTTAATTTCAAAGTCGTGAAACTGCCCGATAATGTAAGAGTGGTTTCTTACCTTGTAGGTATTCCATTTTTTTAAACCCAATAGATGAGCGTTTGACCACTGTCTCACCTGTTGGTGAGTGATAATATGGTTTAAGATGAAGCACGCTCATCTAGATAAAGAAATACCTATAAGTTAGTTTAATATACAGGATGAACCATTTAAACGGGCCTTCAGGGGGATATCCTAAACTATAAGAGATAGCAAAAATGCTGAAAGGAGTTGCGTCCCCGATTTTGATAAAAACTAAAATAGCATTAATAGATTTTTGAAAAATTAATTACCCTAGCCAGGAAGTGAACCTTGTCTTTTTGCAAAAAAATAAACACCCTTTATTATTGTACCAATCGATAGTGTTGCTGATAGAGATCAAATCCTGGAAACAAACATATTGTGCTAAATCGAGAAAAATGCACAATTTTTAATAAAAATATGAAATAGCCAAGTATTCTGTACAAGTACTTGTTTGTTATCCGTACCTATTACAACGACCTAACTCTATTTGAACGACTGCACTAGCATTTTATCATCATTTCAGATCATGTTCTTATTTCAAAATTTCGCACATAGTTCAAATCATGAGCTTTGATGTTTGATGTAAGCAATAATGCACAACTGATAGATGTCTTTTTTGGTGAAAATTAATATTTTTATTAAAAATGAGGCATTTGTCTTAATTTACCACACTATGTTTGTTTCCAGGATTTGATATTTATCAGCAAAGCTATCGATCAGTACAATAATGTAGGATGTTTATTTTTTTGCAAAAAGACAAGGTTCGATTCCTGGCTAGGGTAATTAATTTTTCGAAAATCTATCAATGCCATTTTAGTTTTTGTCAAAATCGGGGACGCAACTCCTTTCAGCATCTCTTATAGTTTAGGATATCCCCCTGAAGGCCCGTTTAAATGGTTCACCTGTATAGATAGAACGCTTTATTATGCAGACAAGAAATAACCTTTTGACAAAAGTAAATCTAAAGTGCCGCAGTAGGCGGCTTTTCCGCTGATAGTGGTCTCTTTCAGGCAACCTAAAGATGAAAAAGATCACACAAAAACACCCTAAAATGTCATCCACCGTTGTTCAAACCTGTGTCCCGGACGGTGGCTCCTCGGAGTGGCCTCATGGTACAACGGACCTCTCCATTAATACCCAAGTGGTCTTAGTTGGGGACGCTATAACCTATATGCATAGTTTAGTCGTCCGGGGTCCCGTTGGTCAAACCTGTGGCCTAAACGCATACCTAAAGCTATTTCCACTCAGTTTCCACCGCAACAGAGAAATGACAAATGAGAAATTTTAAAAAAATACACAATGATCGATTTTAAAGCGCGAAAGAGTCTTGTTTCATTTCTCATTCCTCTCTTCCGGTGAGGTTATATGGTTCTTATTAGTTGCGGTTATTATTAGTTATTAGTACTTACACACCCAAACTTTCACATTTATATAATATTAGTAGAATTGCTTGCCCTATCGACTTTATGCTTACCCACTTTATTGTTTTTTTTATCGCCAATGATTTTAATCGATAATTTAAAAACAAACTACTCTAAGTTCAGAGATCGACATCAATCCTAGAACAGATAGACGCCGGGTGGCCCGCTCGTGACACAACTCGCCACCTGGACGGGGAAATACACCTTTTTTATACAAATCTATGGATAAATGTTTATGATGATCAAGTTATAATCTGCAATTCACATCTATGCATTTTCTCGTTGGCAAACCATACCTGTTTAGTTTTAGATGTAATATTGCTATTTATATATTAAATTAGCGAGCATAATGGGCACTTTTGACAGTTATCATCATCATCATCCGAGCGTTGTTCCCGGTTGCATCCCTCTCGAGAGCCCGGGGTCCGCTTTCCTACTTTTACGTCTCCACTTCGCACGATCTTCGGCATCCCGTGTAGTGAGGCCATTTGCACGCATATCCGATCTCACAACGTCAAGCCAGCACTTCTTGGGTCTTCCCAATCTGCCGCGGCCGGGCGGAGGCGCCATGGCAAGACATTTGTTTCCCACGTAACTAGCCGGTTTTCGTAGAACGTGGCCGTACCACCGTAAGCGGCATTCTTGCAGTTTGTCTGCAATGTCTCGGACATGAAGGCTGCCCCTGATGCGGGAGTTTCTGACGCGGTCTTTTCGCGTCACTCCACACATCCAGCGCAGCATCTTCATCTCCGTGACACGCAGCTCCTGCTTATGTCGCTCAAGCAATGGCCACGCCTCACTACCATACAAAAGGACAGGTCTAATGATCGTTATGGACTTGTTCAAAAGAAATTTTACTTTATATTTTTATTGTGTTTACTTTTAATAGATATAATTTAGTATCTCCAATCTTAAATCCATGCATTATAGTTGGAGTTAGAATATTTACCAATCAGCATGGTCTAATTTCAATTTACTGATGTAGGTAGTCTATGTGGAGTGATGAGTAGGTATTCTGAATGCCTAGTATTTTGTAGATGGCACAGACACCATCACTTCACATAAGATGAGGAGAGATCAAATGAAGCCTATCACATATTATAAAAGTTTAATTAGTATAATACGTTGCTTCATACTTGCTCATTTGAATTGAAGCAAAATAGCAGTTTCTTTTTGACATCGGGGTATAGAGGACTGTAACGGTATTGTGCCTGCGAAGTTTAACGGCAATCAGTAGATGCGGGCACACAATTAGACACACGTGCCGAGCTGGGAAACATCAAAAACTCAAATAAATCGTCATAAAATATCATTTAAACTTATTACATTAACTGACTATAAAATTCATAAATTTGGACACCGAAATTGTAGAGTTGGTTTTCTGAAATGCATCAACATCAATTTAAAACCGGAAACTATTGAAATTTTAAAAACAATTCTAAATATCCTAAGGGGTAGGTTCATTTGCAGCGTTAAAAAATAGTACCTAAGGATTTAAAAGTGTACATTTTAAACTGTATTTAATGCGAAGTTCCATATCATATCGTTCCGCCAGTCAGTGCTTGACATAATTTACTTTGAATTTTACTATTAAAAGTGAATCAAAGCATTTCTTAGCTTAATTTTAGCTAAAAACATTTCTGAGTATACGGCCGTAAGTTCCAAAAGTTCTACCCTATTTTTATAAGTTTTTACCTCGTTCGTATTGACCTTAAATTGAAGGATAGGCTGGGGCGCACTAACTATTAGGCAAACTGTGGTACAGGTCTTGTTACAACTGCAAAAAGTTGTATTACCATACTAAGTAAAGTCCTTAATACCTGCATCCAGGTGTGGAATAAGTAAATGAAAACAATCAAGATTCTAGTATCGCGTGTGGACCTTACTAAGTGTATTCTAAACGAGATATTTTTCCTGTCCAAGCCGTAGATATAATGAGTGGTTTAATAAAATCTAAGTTCAAAGCACTGTACATCTGGTCCTGGGACACTGTATTAGGCATGGAGTTATTGCGTAATAATATATTGGCAGATGTGCTAGCCGATTACGTTTAAGAATATATTTATCTAACAGGTGCTATGTAATCTCCACGTGGCTCTCTAGGGTCATCTATGACTGCCAAGGTAGTCAGAACCTAAACCTAGAAAAATAATTCTAAGCTATGCCAAAGCTTTAAATTTTTCATAAAAATTGGCACAAGTTTAGTTGCGTCGCAATGATATTTTTGGAGATGTATGTATTTTGCTAGCCTTTGTTTCCCTAAGAAATGTTGTCAAGAAAGACCTCATTCGTTAAAACGATAGACCTCGTAAGATAATAATATATTCATTTTGTAGATAATATTATGTAACAGTGCCCTATATTTTTAAATAATACATCTTGAGGGGACAACCCTATTAACCCTGTTTAAAAACTCAAGCTCAAGTCTTGTAAAACAAGACAAACCAGTTGACGCGATTTCATAGTGGACATTACATAATGGGTGGATGTGATAATCGCCGTATCCTTAAAGGGATAACAAAAAAGCAATAAAGGCGATTAAAAAAATTATACCTTTTGAATTCTAGTTGCAAATAACACGTACAGTGATCTCGGAACTTGTTCTTAAACTGTTTGTTTTATTGTTGTTTTTTTTTAGTAGCGATGATGTTACGTAAAACCACATTTATCAATACGTTTTTAAGTATTTTATGTTATGTAAACAATGTAGGTACAATAACAATAGAAAACTAATATTTCTTATGTTTATTGCTCAAGGCATTTTACTAGAAATATCCCAGGTTCCCGCGTGGCGCGGTGGTCAGCGCACTCGCCCGGCAAGCAAGGGTCAGGTCACGGGAGAAATTTTGATGATGCATTTCTCCATTTAGAATATTTCTAATAAAAAACTATGCAGATGCCGGGTAGTTCTTAGCCTGGCCTTGAATTGTTTACCTTGTCAAATGTTGTTTATGATACAGGGCAGCTTTTAAGCAAAGCAGTCTAGATAGATATTGCTATATTAGCTCGTAGGTAGTTATACTGCTGGTCTTCTAGAAGAAGGTACCACCATCCCCATGATAAAGATCTTTCATACATTAATGAATAAGGTAGTGACCGAAACCGTATTGTTAAAATGGCAGAGCTCTTCGATTAACTAGAAAGTAAGATTTTACTTTTACTATTTTCTTAACTTCGAAAAGTTAATTTCCAATAATGATAAATCGATAAACAGCCTTCTAATCGATTCCATGTAGGTACTTAACCAAACAAAGTCAACGCAGGTGGCTTTCCTCGTAGTTAGAAAATACTTTTTGCACTGATATAGGGCAGCTGGTGTGGAAATTGCGAGCCCCTATACCTTCTTCATAATCTAAGTATTAATAGAGGATTGCTAATGACAAAATGGTAATACGCAAGTGTTTGGTCAGTTCGCAATTACTTGCGGACGTTAGATTCGCCTGTAGGATTGCAAACGATACGGGTTAACGCACGTGCCCAAGATGTCGCACACAACTCAAAAATACTAACAGTTGTATTACATATACTCGTAATTAGAAAAGTCCATTACAATATAATAAATTAAGATAACTTATGTTTTAACTTTATAATAAAAAAACTATCTTCAAAACAGTGTGAAGCAATTACCTCCTCCATCGGTTTTTAAGTCGATTAATATAGTAAAAAGTTTGCCTAGAACTTAAAATAATAATTTTAAAAACTATATGTGAATGTGCACAAATACAATAAAATAATAGTGACAAAACAATAATTAAGTAGGTTATTATTTAAGTACCTATGAATCTGTCATGGCAGTCTGTTCTAGGTGTGGTTCTAGTTCTAGTATAAAGTACTAGGAGCATCCCGCGGTTTCACTCGCATAAGTCACGATCGTGTGAAAATATTCAAAAATCCTTTCTTATCGAATTCGTCCATCGCATAAAGAACACACTCTCCAAACATCAGCGGTTTAGGCTATGCTTTGATCAGTCAGTCAGGACAAAGCATTTTATAGATATAGATATAAGATTTTAAGAAATAATAATAGTTATATAAAATGTGCAAAATCTGAACAGACATAAATAAATAGAGCAAATCAATGCAAAACATTGCAAAGCTTTTGTGCAAGCACATGCGCTCTCAATGTGGATGGCATACCGCACAAAACGCTTTTCATTTCGTTTAAACGCGTTCGCTATTTGTGCGCACACGCAACATGACTCACGATATCAGAGATTAGTTTAGACAGACTAGATTATTTTTTGATTTACTTTTCGTAGTAGATGAACTAAGTAGAATAAAACAGAGGTATCAAGCTATGCTAGTGTATAAGATGGATTGAATGATACCTTACTACTGCCTACTAATATTTATAAATGAAAAAGTTTGTGCCCTAGTTATAGATAATAGGTACCTACCTATATTAATTGTTTACACAAAACTACTGAAACTAATGACGATGAAACTTGACAGGCAAGTTGGATTATCTATTACTTACCTACATCTAATATTTTTATCCGAATTAGAATTTACGTAAGTGCCTACTTAATAAGGTTATAATAATTACTATAGGTATTTTTATAGCATTATTTAGTCTATGACATGATTTAATTAGTAGCGGGGTGGTGCGTTGTCTGCAAAGAATTCTATAGAAAGAAGACAATCGGAGGAGCCGAGCTCGTCCCGGCCCGATCAATGCGGTATCAGATATCAGCCACCTGCGCGCCCTTTGTGCCCAGCGCAGTCGCTGTGCTTGCACTACTTTACTTGCAACAGAACTAAGTTCTGGATAGCAGACGCTTGTTTAGCCTACGATCATTTTCCGGTATACAAGAGAAAAACGTTACCTAAAAAAAATAACTAATAATAATAATAACTCGCCCGCAGGGCACCTTGAGGCGAGGTGTCGGGGAGTAGCGACCCCGCGGCTTCCCGAGTACTCCAGGGGGAAATCACCGTTCCTCACCTCCGGCTTGCCTTAGTTGGTTGGTCGGAGTGAACATTGATGAGGAAGCGGTCCCCCGCCTCTGGCTTGCCTTCACCGGCTGGTCAGAGTGGAGTCGCGAGAGCAGAAATGCTCGGAGGATGGACACCTCACTTCAGTGATGAGTTGGCCCGCTCTCTGGCATACCAGTGATGACTTAAAATCCAGGGAGGTATCTCCATCCTTCAACCTCTCACGTCCCTGTTGCTCCCTTGCTGTAATTTGCTCAGCTGATTAGGGAGCCCAGTTTGTGAGTTGGCGAGTCTCCGTCTGCCATTTTTACGTGTTTATTGGACATTGTTACGGCAGGCGCCATAGTCACCATAGTTCCCCCAGTAGCTAATCCACTACCATCACATCACTATAGCCCATGTTGTTTTCATCCGTAGATTTCTCAATAGTTCTATCCGATCCGGTGGTTGTCCTTTGCTGCATTTTATAATGCAGACAGGGATAATCGCCGGCTTGGTGTCCACTTCATTGTTTGCGAGTAAAATTGTTATTGAAAAGGGCCTCTACGTTTTGGCTTCGGCTCCACGCACGCCTTCCAAAAGTCCGGGGCTCCATAGATAGCCCCGTGATACTGGACGTATAACAGATAATAACTCCTAACTTACATCAAAAGTTAAGTATGAAAATCAAAGCAAGATTTCTTTTTTATATTAATAGAAAACGTTTAAATAAGGTACGTACAGACTGTATAACGAATACAATACCATACAAAGGCAATTAGAAAACTACCTCAAGTCAAACGTGAACAATTTGCCATCGATTGTTACACAGCTATTTAACTTATTGAGTCACAAAATCGCCAGATCTCACACGAAGATACTTCTCCCCCGAACTCCCCGCTGTTTGAGAACGTCACTAGGTACAAAATATCGATATAAATTGGCATATTGATAACATCGATATATGTGGTTTGTGGGAACTTTGGTCATCAAAGGCTCGTGCTATTTTTTGAAGCAGCTGCGTAATTTGCGGTCTTCGTTTACTGCAAGTCGTTCTAAGACGCTTAATATCTAAGAAACATTAAGCTGCAGCTGGATTATTGATGGATTTCTATTAGGTAGGACCTAGTAACAAAATTAAATTTAAGTAGGTAGGTGGTAGGTACTTGTAATGACGGCTGTTTTCAAAAGTGCAGTGATAATATAATTAAAAGTAGTGTACCTTTAGTAAATACAAGTTATTAAGCTTTTAAACAAAAAGAAACGTGTTGATTTCATACACTTTTATTTGTTTGTTATTTCTATTCGTGGGAATCTCTAATTGGCTCTTCGGTTTTTAGTTTTTTAAGTTATATTGTTAAGCAGCTGTTGGTTCTCCTACAAATAAATAAATAAATAAACATTGTTCGTTTTCGCCCATGCTATCGAATACTTAAACACCACTTAGGAGAAGAGTACTATCTACACTAATATTATAAAGAGGAGATATTTGTATCTATGTGTGTGTGTGTGTCTGTATGTTTGTGATGAATAAAAACAACTGGACCGATTTCAAAAATTCTTTCAGCATTAGAAAGCTACATTCACCCTGAGTAACATAGGCTACTTTTGATCCTGATATTCCCACGGGATCGGGACTTACGCGGGTGAAACCGCAGGACGCTGCTAGTCATAAAATAAAAATAAAACGGGGCAAGTGCGACACTCGCGCATAAAGGGTTCCGTACCACTATCACAATTGGATACGGAACCCTAAAATGGTTTACAACAACCAATTTTTAAATTTTATAGGAAAATATGAAATATTTATCTTCGATTCTTACTCCCATCAAACGACCGAATCACTCAAAAAAAAAAAAACCTTGGCACAAAGAAAATCTGAAACATAAAAGAAACTCTTTCGTAAGTGAAGGCAGACTGGTATATTTGACAGATAGGGCAGCCATTTTGAATTCCATGACCAACTCGATTTGTCCTCCTGTCCCTCTTCCTGTCCTGACTCCTTGTTATGTTTGAAACACGTTTGTTGTATGGGAGCCCCTTTTAAATAATTGTTTTATTTTGTTTTTAGTATTTGTTGTTGTAGCGGCAACCGAAATACATCTTCTGTGAAAATTTCAACCTTCTAGCTATTACGGTTCATGAGATACAGCCTGGTGACAGACGGACGGACGGACGGACAGACAGACAGACAGACAGACAGACAGCGAAGTCTCAGTAATAGGGTCCCGTTTTTACCTTTAGGTACGGAACCCTAAAAAGGTATGTTCTCATCGATACCTTAACTTGATTAACATTAGCCCTCCCTGATTCGAGTGATTGTGGGAAAGGGCAAAGACAAAGGCGATTGTATCAGGGTTAATAGCTGCCATCAAGAGGGAAGGGGTGGCGCAGGGATGCGGCTAAGTAACTATACGTCAGGATTAGCAAGGATCATGATGATACGAATATCTTTAAATCTATTCGGCGACGTGTCAATGAGCTTAACTTAATACTCAGATTAACGAAAATAATCTGGAGGCAATAAAAATCCGCAAATGCCTATTTACGTAGGCACTTAATTCTTAAATTTCGAAGCGTAGACGCATAGCCGTTATATGAATTGTAGTAAATTGATACATGTGTTTCAAGAAAACAGGTTATTTTATATAAGAAAAAAGCTATAGGGCATCAGACACGAGACAAAATTGAACCACAAATGAAAAGATTGTAGGTTATGGTCACTAGTTTACTGGTACAATGAGCTCCTAATACGCGTACAATAAGCCTTTTTAACCAAATATTAAACTTTATAACTCTGCTCCCTCTAAATTCAATTCTATGTACATCACATTAAGGGTTATTTAAGAGTGACTGCAAAGAACGTGCATAGCAAGGGGCAATGTATTGTATTAATATCACAATATGGTGCTGTCAGTTAATTGGAATAGATTATGGGAATAAGGGAGAAACTTCGCCTTCCTATATGGAGTGGCCCCGAGGGATGTTCGTTTTTTATCAAGTCATCGAGTGACAATAGATAATGCAGAGATTATCACAATATTTGGCAATAGTCGCGTGGTTCTACTGTAAGTTGACACCGTTTGTGGTATTTACAATGAGGATAAAAGTGCTTGATCATGTTTAGCGTCATTTATTGGGGAAATATCTCGCGGCGGAGGCGTGACGGCGGCGGCGACGTGAGATGCCTGTGACTATCGCCTATATGCTGTGGTTATGTCAAAGGTATTTTGCATTGGGTCTTCTCCGTCGCGATTTATCAATGCACATTGCGCCTAAGAATAGAGTAGGTAAGTGTACATACCTAATTAGATTCGAACACAGAGTTGGGTTGCCTAAAGTTCTCAACTACAAATATTAAGATAAGTAGCTAACTCTATAAAACAGTAAAATGCATTCCATCAAATTCTACTATTAATAAGAAAGGTATTAAAGCTTCCAACTGTCACCCATAAAATTGAAATTGAAGTTTAAAATGTTGAGGGACTCCTCAACATTTTAAACTTCAATTTCTCTAAACACTTTCACGATGAAGACGGACACTATGTAATAGACATGACCAATCGACCAGTCACGGTTATTAAGACGTTAACGACCTGCCCCAACCCATTCCATTAGACCCAATTATGGCCCAATTCGAGGAGACTAGACGTGACCCAGTGAGAAACCCGCATATGTAAGAGGACCTTTAATAACATTTCAAAAAGCCCAACAACTTTTCATTTTTAAGCACTGTTCGTTAACTTGAATATTTCATCAGAAACTTTCTGAATTGTTTTTTATCTCTTACGCGAAAGAGACTTCATTTGACCTGAATTTGAATTTAATAAGTAGTCTATTAGTCTATTATCCTAGTAAATAGGACAGGAGCTACGAAACAATTTAGGTTCAGGTTTAACAAGCAACAAAAAATTCACGGAAATCCTGAGAATACTCACCAATGTAAAATGCGATCGAAAACCAACAGACATTCTTGTCATTCACTCGAAAGAATGAGATAAGTGTGTATAGAATCTAGTTTAGAATTATAAGAAGGAAGTACATGTAACTGTAACTGTAAGCGCTTCCTTGCAAGAAAAACTTCATCAGACGGCGCGGCATCGGTGACTCATGGTCATGACCTCAACTGCAATGTGAAGGGAACTGACCACTCTCAAGTAATACAACTGTCTCGAGAGATTCTCAATCACGACGGGCGGCAGGCGCGGGCGGCGGCGTTTCCTATTGTATGTAATATAGAGGAATATTAGTCATATGTAACATAATAAAGTAACCCGAGAACGGAATTCCCTTGAAATACTTCGCCTAATTTTATCCAAAAAACTAACAAATATTAATAAAGAACAAATTAAAGCGTAAAAACATACATCGCTTTAGCGGACGTTTTTATCAATAAAAGGCAAATAAAGGTAACAATAGTTTGAAGATGCGCAATAAAAATGCAATAATGCGTGTTGTTGTGTGCGCAAGAGTGGAACGGCACAATGCGCGTGACGGGCGTGACAATGAAGTCAGCGGCGCGTGCGCACCCGCCCGCCGCACACCTTGCTACGTAGCTTAGGTACTACGGTGCTACGTGGTAGTGATAACAGAAACGTCTCTTGCATTTGTATGCTTCCACCGCCAACTTAACTAAACTCGTTTAGCCCAGATAGCAATCGTTTGCAGTAGACGCACTTGTATGAAATATTATCTCGACGAACTCACTTTCACATAAATCTTGAATCCCAAGATTTGAAAGCTACACAACAAAAATATGTAGAATTTGGTCACAACTATACAAACTTTCAAAAACTCAAGACTGCATTTTCGAACTGAAAACAAAACCGCCTTTTAACCTTCACTATCGCAATATCCGATCAGCTCAATA
This sequence comes from Idaea biselata, assembly GCA_958496205.1. Classification (NCBI taxonomy): domain Eukaryota; kingdom Metazoa; phylum Arthropoda; class Insecta; order Lepidoptera; family Geometridae; genus Idaea; species Idaea biselata. The sequence goes on from OY292397.1 coordinate 25,949,167, forward strand.
AAGAAAATAAGCTCCCGGTATTGTTACATTAAAAAAACTAGTACACAAAGAATAAAAACCCCAATAGCAATATTGAATGCAAATCTTCAATGGTCCATTGTTGGTTTTTTCTTTGGTTATTTGATTTGTTACTACAAATAATGCACATGAAAGGCTCCTAGGTACTTAATGTCCAGTAATTGGCGATCAATGAGGATCAGTGGGCACATTGTTGTAAGGATCCGAATGGTTTCGGACCTTTTGTCCGAAAATGGGATAAAAAACAACAAAAAATTAAGCTACCGTTCGCCGATTGAAAGCTGTCGATATGTGACAGATTTGTATTTGATTTCATGGGTCAAAGTAGACGCAATCCTTTTCTACAATCCTACTAATGTAATGATTTTAATAATGTATGTGTAAGTACAGAATACGTAAATAGTACAAGTAGTGTTAGTAGTCTACAGTCGGTGCCAAAAGTGGATATTCATATTAGATTTCTTTCTATACATAATAGCTAATTTTTTTTAATAGAATGAGTAACAAATATAATACATTTTTTAGGATTCCGTTTCCATAGGGTATAATTAAGTAGGTACGTTAATAAATCAATAGATAGCTAGGTAATGTTCAGAATACACAAAAACAAGGTGTAACAACGAATTACAAACATTTAAAATTCAAAAACTATTTACCGACCGCAGTGCGGTGGCGATCCCACGCACACTGAATAAGAAATATGACCCGAACGGATACTACTATTATCAAAACATTATTACAACACTCTAAACGCATCGCCCTTCCAATGTAAAAATTAAACAACAATTGCCTTTAATATTCGCTCTGTACGACCCTTCGACTGGTTTCATAAAAAAATCTGTCAATCTGCCGTAGATCAATCATTCTCTGTGAATAGACAGAGGGAGCGAACACTCGACCGCAAACTTAGCAGATAATAAAAGCCAGTCTATATTTACGTAAAACGATTTGATGTCCAATATGCGTGCGTGGGCGCATCGCTCTGATTTCGCCTTGTCCCGGCTATTGTTGATTACATCTTGACTGACATTCCGTATAGGTATTGTGTGTTACTACAACTATAAGTTTAGTGGGCGGATCAATGTTAACTTTTTGAATCTTAAAGTTTTGTCAAAATAGATACAAAAACGGACGACTTAAGAAAAAATTGTTTATTTCTGATTTCGCTCAGCAATAAGAAAGTATATGTTTTTGGGACTTATTTCTTAAACGAATCTTAAATTTATTTCTGTAAATTATGCTACATCTAAGACTAAGTCATTACTTACCACCTGATGAGATATTGTGGTAAGAAGCTTACCTTCTAATTATAAAAAACACATACAGCTACATCAAGATGGTCATCGGAGACGCGGGCGACCGCATCCACGTGCGATGTCTACACGGCATGCGCACACGCTTCCCTTCGTCCACGTGCCACCAGGTAGGCCTAATTGAAGCGCGTGCTAAACGCGTACAGATAATACCATGCACATGAAACACGGCTTAACACTTTAGCGTTCTTGTAAAAAGGGGGACCAAGAAAAATAGACATTTTTTTTTGTAAAGTAAAAAGAATGTATTATTGTTATATAAAGAATCGAATGTTTCAAATAGAGTTTAATGAGTGTTTACGAGTCACCAGCAATAATCATGGTGTCAGCCGTGCACTTTATTACCGAAGCTAATTCCCCTCGTCTGGTGAGCAGCACCATCTTATTGATGATCTGTCAATAGATATCAATGATTACGAACATCAAACCATTACATTGATAGGTACCTACCTACTAACGTTGTAAAAATCAATAATTTGTAACTGACTAAAGTCTACAGTTTAACTTTTTTTTGTTCTAAATAAATGTAGAGTATTCATGTAGAGATGAGAGGTACAGTTAAATTAAATGAATGATTTATTAGGTACCTAGAGCTGTTTTATGTTCGTTTTAAATATGTAAAAAATTACGTTAAATATTATTTTTTGTGTTTTTTTTCGTAATGTTGTGTGTGGTGTGGCTCACCTAATAGTAGAGATTATACGTTTAACTTAACTCTAATTCTACCATCAGAATTAACAACCAGTACCAACTGCTTAACGTACCGTCCGAAGCACTAAACAAATAGTAAGATCTACCTTACTGTAATCACTAATCAGTTATTTAGTTGTACCTGAAGCTAAAGATGAAAAGGGATTCAAAAATCATCTACACTACATCGCAATCGATCAAAGAGTTTTCATAATAGGTTCCAACATTGATACTTAAAAGAACCCATGGTTAATTATTAGTAGGATAATGATTATCCATTGTTGTCTACGTTAATTTACTAAAGTAGAAGAAATGAAATTATAGGAAGAAGATTCATTCAAGAAGTTCATTAAAAATCTATTAAAATAACTGACCGTGTCGTTTACAATAAACAAAATCGAATGTGCTAAAATGCTATCAATCGTTAACAACAAAGGACACGGCACACGTTGAATGTCACTTGGGATTTTAACAATTCATAAACATTTAAATGGACATCGGATCCACAATAGTATTTACGTACAGAACTGACCGCAGGGGACCCTGATTGGTCATTGAATATGAAGAATGGTGGTAATTTTTAACAAATCCGGAAATGTGACAGAGAATACGTTATCAATAAAAATTTATGTTCATATCGATCTGTAATTAGCAGATGCGTCCATAAACCGCTATGCCACGCCGACAATAACCATAACCGTAGATCTCAAATGTACAAATATTGTTCTAATAACAATAAATATGGTCTAGTGCAGTACTCGTGGCCACATCGACGTTCAACCCTTTCCCACCGCTCTAATTTTACTAATGCGTTCCGTTAACAGAGGGTGGAGGACTATCCGATCAAATACTTTAGCATTGTTTAACCTTTTGAGTTTAACAAATTAGTAGTGTATTATTTTACAATTTAGAGGTTAGAACAGCTGTTTTTTTAATAAGTTTCACCACATTCTAATCCGATGGTAAGGGATGATATAGTTTTAGATGGACCACGATCATCTAGCTAGAAGAAGGCAGTGGAACAAGCTCTGACCAGTCTTCCTTAGTTGCTACACCGGTCCACGACGTACCGGAATACGTCTTCGTGCAGTCCGTTTGGCGCTACGATTTGGGTTGGTGGGTGGTAACAAGTCGAGGCTGAAGCCTCCCACTAAGAAACCCCTTTTGGTCGCCTTTTACGATGGGCAGGGGACACCGTAGCATATTAATATATCGATCGCTCTGTTTTTAACGAATTGATGCAGTTGGAATTTATCGACGTGGATTATAGTACAAAATAACTAAGGAGACTTCATTCTTCTTTCTTTCAAATTAATAAAATTTTATGAAATCTGGCACGCGTCAAATACCTCGATGCACAATCGAAATGAAATCCGTTCACATCGTGTCACAATCGTCGCTAATTGCGCATAATGAGTGAGCAACGTACGCAATGTGTTTTTTGTCATTATTTATGTCTAACGCCCTGCCGATTTCGGCACCCTTCGCAGTTTACGGGTTGAAATAAAATTTAATGGTCCGCCAGATCCATTTTTGTACAATCCTTATACTCGGATCGGATTTCCGGACTTTTGTATTTTAAAATCATTAGTTTATAGTCATAGGGATGTGTACAGATACTTTATATTATTATTAAAAATACTTGTTGTTTTAGAAGTGTATGTTAACTTAATATTAACATAGGCAGAGTAAATTTTACTATGGACTATTCTTAATCAATGATATTAGTAACATTAAAATTGCAAACAGGACAATATTTTAATGTAACTACTGGTAACTACGATTGTTTATGAGTTTCATTTAGTTATAGCAATATTTTAACCAAACAAATTAAAATTAAATTAAAAACCTAACTAATGATTCGTAATAAAATAGTAATATTGCATTTTATTTGTGTTTTAATAGCTAATATATTTAAATTTTCTGTAATTGGCTTAACACCTTCGTGTCTATTTATGATCGACTTTTTGCCATAATACTGAGGTAACCTAAATTTAATTAAATATTTAAAAGGAATTATAAATGAATGATAAATTAATGCATTTTAGAGTAGAGGTACGTACGTATACAACGCGAAATAAAACTTAATTATATAAATAAATATAATAACTATTTAACGATTTTAATACTAGGTATTTGTATATATTTTAAGCAATCATTTTATCGCTATCACGATCGAAGTGTTTTAAGTGACGATGCGGATTTTATTAACAATTCATAATTTTAACATAACTGTTCATTAAAGAAACTTTAATACATTTTAAGACTATTGGTATTTAATAATTTAAGGATAGAACTAAGCATAAAACTAAATAACAAAAAAAAAAACAAAAGAAGTTGTTGGCAAAACGTGCACGCGTGGCATGGTGCCCAAGATGCTGGCGGCGTTCCCGTGCTGAATAGAAATACTTATCCGCTGGGACAAGAAACCGTCAGTCCTTGTATCACCAGAATAGTTAATAATAATGATTATTATATATAACATAACATAACTATTACGATGTTCCCACGCAACAAATTAACTGAAAGCTTCAATTAATTAACACTACGAATCAAGGTTCCTACGTTCCCGCGTTCCCACGGTTCGCTGATATCTAAAAATCACGCAACATCTTTATCGCTTATTTGATTATTTCCCCATAAGCACCCCATGTAGCCCATTGTTTTTGGGGTAAGCGTGAAATGGGCAGACCACGTAATTACTTACACACCATATCATAACACAACTCTAGGGCGATTATTAATGATGACTAGTCATTATTGTAAACGATTCCAAAAACCACTGGGACCATGGCAGATAATCAAATGTAAAATATACCTATCTATAAAATATCAATCACAAGTTCATCTTAATTTTTTCTTATAAGTTACAATTGAATATAAACAAGCACATTTTATATAACTTGTACCTATACATAAACACTTAAGTAGGAAAAGTAAAAAGTTACTACTAATTAGCTACCTACAATATATAGATTTTAATTGAGACAATTCCAGAAGCGCCTCAGTCTTAAATAAAAAGAAAGGTTTCAAACACCACCGGCAGCATTTAATTTGCGAAAAGTATCTTTTAAGTTTTCACCTTTTAAATTAGTAGCTATGCACAGCGGCGGCGGCACCTATTTTAAAATCCAAGCATAGCGGGAACAGATCACAGCTTCATAGCTAAACTAACCCGTTATTTTAGAGTTAAAATATCAATATCACTTCTATAAATCAAACAAACTATTTCACGCCTTGACTTTACAATGCAATTATTCGGAATACACCAAGCGATTAGTATAATAAAAACATATATTAATTCAGTCTATAGAATAATTTGTATAATAATTATACGGAAGAGTTAGAGTGCCCATGTTTATGCAAAATATTTAGAAGATTATGAGAACGCAAATTGTTATGGGGTTGCACTGATATTACAGACTAGCAGCTCCCCGCGGTTTCACCCGCATAAGTCCCGATCCCGTGGGAATATCGGGATCAAAAGTAGCCTATAGCCTTCCTCAATAAATGGACTATCCAACCCCGAAAGAATTTTTCAAATCGGACCAGTGGTTCCTGAGATTAGCGCGTTCAAACAAACAAACAAACAAAAAAACAAACTCTTCCGCTTTATAATAGTATAATAGATAATAGATAGAAGATAGGTAGGTATGCAAATAAAAACATTAACTCAGCAAACCTAAAACAAATATTTTGGTTTGAGATTAGATTAATTGTTAATGAATAAATGATGAAGATGATAATGAAAATGTATAAATCAAGTGATACAGTGGGGTTTAAGTTATTGGTTAAAGTTTAGTTTGTGAAACTGTAATACCTAAGTTATGATTCAAATGTGTACCTATAGGATTTTATAATCTAGAACTGTAAGCCTTTAGCTATACCTACTTATTTAGTACTTGTACTGATTTTGATTTGCTTGGTAAATTATTAGTAAAATAAAATAAATTAAAAATTGTTTAAGGTTAATATCAAAAGATCTATTGTTCCCAATAACCTAAGACTAGATTCGATCTTTTTCTTACTATCTTTTAAACAGAGAAGTTTCTCTTTTTTAATCGGTATTAAAAACTATTGTAAAAACAATGTTTCTAAACTTGTGTAACAAAATGAAACGGTTGTCGCGAGTCGCGTGCTGCATGTCAACCTTCGTCGGTCGGTGGGGCACACGTCGCGTCGCCATGGCTGCGCTAGCGCACCCGCGCCCGCATCCACAGATAACGGACGAATATAAATTACCTAAACGCGCACCTATCGCCTTTCACAACTATATTATATGAGAGTTTTCACCTTGCCACTTTATCGTTTCAAGGATTGCTGAATATCAAAATGTTTGCTACAGGAAAAACATATTGATCCCGTTGATGTCTTTTATAGGAAAAAAACCTGAAAAGGAATTTATTATAATAGTAGTTTTTATTATAATTATATTTTAGAGTAGGTATGTATTAAACTCATATTTAAGGTAGACATTGGTAGCCCACCGCAACCAACAACCACGCACCACGGGTAAAATATTTCTGCACGTAGCTGCCTACGAAAGGCAAAGTAATACATGATACTTTAGCAGTGGATATAAGGTTGATTTTCTATGTAATACAGGCCTATAGACCTTGCGTTCGACTTCCCAATTCTACCTTCGGAGCAGATATCTAGAACTGTATTTTGGAAAAAGCCTATTTTCAGGCTTTTTCCATAATACAACAACACTAAGAGTATGGAGAGGGAGGGTCATGATGTGAACATATAATTCGAAGCTTTCTTGAGAACTTAAAATGCAATAGGTCTTTTTTAAATAAGCAACTATAACACTAATTTATTAACATGTTGATTGCAGATGCACTTAACTGAAAAGGATACCTACTCTTTTACCATTTATAAACTTTACAAACGTAGTCGACTGTTTCCTCCTTCCTAAAAAATGTTTTACCTCGACGCCATCAAAATATCAGCTGTTCCTTCCAACTCAACCGACAATGAAACCAATACAAAACTAATTAAACCAAATCATTCACACGAATGAGATTGCGCATTTCACAAATCCTTTTATCCTACAAACAGTTGCGAATTCCTAAATTCGGGAGTCAATCATAAACCTATTTGTTTGTGACAGTTGCGCTCGATCGCAGAGGGCGTACCTACACCATACAGGGGCACACTATTTGTTCGAAGTATACTGAATTTCGAAAATAGTTGTCTGATTAACTCTCTTTCATGTCGACAGGATTTGTTTAATTTGATCCTTTGTTTGAGCGGCGCTTGTGTGGAAAGGCTTATTTATGGGTGGGGCCGCTCAATGGAGATGTGAGATTTGATATCAGTATTGTAAAGGGTTATCTCTGTTGTCACGGCCAGATGACCTGTGCTTGATTTCGACTGTTTAACGGAATTCTGAACTACGTAATTGATATTTAAGTGATACCTACTTGGCAGGTATCAACATCCTTCGTAGGAAAATAACAAAAGGTTATAAATAAATAATATATATTGCACAACATTACACACAGCGCAATCTAGCCCTAAACTAAGCATTAGGCTTGTACTATTGGTACTAGACAACGGATTTACTACATTTTTTTTGTGAATACATACACATATGATACATAGAAAACACCGAGAACAGGTACAAATATTTACTTTTAATCATAAATACTTGCACCCGGCGGGAATCGAACCCCCAACCTCCTGCATTGCAGTTGAGCCTTCCCCCGACGCACCACTGAGGTCCTCAAGGTACCTAGGTATAGATAGATAGATAGATGAACGCTTTATTTGCACAACTTAAGTACAGAATCACAAAAGCTTAAAAAAAAAATAGAAAATTGCACAAATAGTTCTGTGTGTTCTGGTTATGTCTTATGTTCTCTTACTTTTGTGAAATTATTACTTTTACAGTGCATGGTACGGTCACGTTTTACGAAAATCGGCTAGTTACGTGGGGAATAAATATCTTGCTAAGGCTGCTCCGTCCGGGCGTGGCAGATTGGGAAGGCCTAAGAAGTACTGGCTGTCGTAAGGGCTTATATGCGTGCAAATGGCCTCACTACGCAGGATGCCGAAGATCGTGCAAGTGGAGACGAAAAAGTAGGAAGCGGACCCCGAGCTCTCGAGAGGAATGCAACCTGGAACATCGCTCGGAGGATGATGATGATGAGTTTTATGAAATTTTTGTTTTTTTTATTTTTGTTTCAGTTTCTTCCAATAGGATACAAAACACATTTATTTTATCAATATGTGGTCGGTTAAGAACCGAACGAAAGCCATGACTAACTGATGCGTTAACCTCAAATTGTTGTATTGTGCGCCAAAGTTATGCTCTTGAACTTATCATCTCCGGCAATACAATTTATAAGCAGGTTACTTCTCTTTTAGTGCGAGAGGCTTCGGCTGTGGTTTATCACCACGCGCCAGTCTCAAAGTCAATTTTAGGGTTCCGTACCTTAAAAGGTAAAAAGGAAACCCCTTATAATAAGATCACTTTCTTGTCCGTCTGTTGCATAGATAAAGTTTTTAATTAGGTCTCTGATTAATAGGAAGCAGATAGGTAGGTTACCTAGTTGGATATCATGGTTCAGATGCTCACAGATACTTTATGTATATTACTAGCTACTGAAATAACATAGAATAAATCACACAAGAAGTCTTGTAACAACGAGAAATTGCGCTCAATTTCGCGAATTGGCCATTTCCTGATTAGAACAGGGGAACGCGAATTGCTGAGAACATGTATCAAGGGGCGTCAATTGGAAGCGGAGGCGACAACGGAAGCACAGTTTTTAACCAATACGACCACTTGCTTTGATTGCTTGGGGCATGTTGATCCTATTGAATAGATTATTTAATGCACCAAGGTTTCAAAATGTGTAAGTAGTACCTATGCAGCAAATACAAGCACAGTTTCTAAAATACAAGTACCAAAGATCTTTCTACCTTACCTTCTTTAATTTATCGCCTTGATTAAACTCTAGGACTATAATTGTAGACCTAGAGTTGTTTTACCTACTTAGCTAAAATATATACATAACAAAATAAGTATGTAGTAGGTAATAGATAAATAACCATATAGGTACTTACCTACCTACCTAAGTCTATTTCTTTACGAAGTATTGAACACTAAACATAATTTAATTCCAACACAGGGAAGCCGACAAACCCTTCCTAATTATTAACAATTCTTTAAATACGACAGAAGTCAACCGATGCATTCTAAAATGGTCTAAATCGTGGCTTAAAAATGATAAAAGCTGTAAAATTCGTCGAAAAATGTCTTAAATGACACGGATCCTTTTTGCAACCCTCAAATATTGACCACCGTACGCTTTTCATAAACAGATTATTGAAAACAAAAGAGAGATTACCGCGGATGTTATAGAAAACAGTATTTTATTGGACAAGATTAATTTAAGCCCTCGTGCTCGCAAAGAAAGGTACCCGATATTTTGAAGTTAATCTTATTTATTTTAATCTTTAAAACAGAAGGCCGCGAGTGACGGGTGTAGACAAACGTATTTTTTACTTCGAAATACAAATGGGTAGAAATTGTTGAAGGGATGAAAGTAGGTAAGCGGAACCTTACCTAGGTAACTAGTGACAAAACCGGCGAAATCTATATATATAAAAATGAAACGTTTTCCGTTGTCACGACATCACGCGTGAACGGCTGGACCGATTTCGATAATTCTTTTTTTGTTGTATTTGCTATTGTCAGGAGAAGGTTCTTATGAAAGAAAAAATGCTAAACCGATTTTGATGTATTTTATTTTTTTATACTAAACGACAGGACAACGTCAGTCGGGTCAGCTAGTATAAGATAAACTTATGTAGATAACATTGATTTTAAAATTCATATTAAAATTATGTATTTTTTGTACGAAAATTAGTTTGTATTCGTTTTCTACTTAGGTATTGGGTGAAATTTTTAAAGTAACCTACCATACCTAAAGTAGTGCATATCATCTGTGTTAATAATTTCTCTTCATCTAGTATCATCTAATCATCTAGTAAATAATTATTTACCTACTATTATTTGTATGTCTCTTGATGTGTTATGTCATGTACATGACATAACACATCAAGAGTTCCTACCTACCTAAGTCTTTCTTTGCTGTTAAGGTGTATGTATAGGTAAGGCATGGTGAAATAATTTGATGACGATTTATCTCATATTAGCCATGGCTAGTTATTAGCTGTGTGTAAACCTCCTTGAATTTAGATCAATAGAGCAAGTTGTTATTCAGTTTCCGCTTTAAAACTAATATTGTAATTTTCCATTTACCTCAACTACTAGTTGGGTTTTTTATTGTGTTAACTATTGGTAAGTACCTAACAGAATAATTACCTTATAAAGATAACTATGTAAATTATAATGAAGGCTAAATAACATCATTTACAGCGATATCAATTTTATACATTTGGTAGGAACCTACTGAAAATAAATTTTCCAGTAGTTAGCATATAGCTTGTACTATACCTACCTGCCATTTCATGTTATAAAGAGCTGTAAACATACTTACTCGTATGTTAATATAAGCATTTTGATTGTCAACAGCACAACAAATTGGGCAAAATCTAAGATTCCCTAAAAATGATTTTTTTTAATTATTATTCTAGTTCTAATTCTGCTTTAATGAATCTTAACACACAGGCACAAGTATGAGGAAAACCACAGGTATTAGTTAGGGTTCTACTTAAATACGACACAAAAAATAGCCTATCAACGATACGTAGGCCGGTGGAGACGGCGTTCCTACATCCAAACAATCTGAGGGCGATATTTTTGTTTTTATGGATATCTACGTGGTAAAGAGCCTTAAGACTAAAGTTTATTTTCTCACCGACAAAGTATTCTACATCATAATATCTAGGAACAGTTTGTGAGCGGCATTTTTTCATACGTACCTAGTATAAATTTCCTGAAGTAAGTCTAAAGTTTATTTTCTCACCAACGAATATTAGATACCTGCCTATAATATATATGTTTCTATTTATTGTACTTTTGCATTGCGTACGCGCAATAATATGCAGTGCGCCCGCATCTTTCACCCTCTTTGCATTTTCATTGTGAGTACCTACTTACTAGGCACCTATCGTACCTTGAGTGGTTACTTTACAAACAATTTACACAGATATAACGATAATAAAATAATTATACTACTTACAAGATGTTATTTTTAGATTTTCGCGGACCTAAGGTCTAAAATAGACAGTGTTTTACAGTGTACCTATAGCTAGAAGATAGAAAGACGGCAATGTGATGAGTTTCGATTGATTCTTAATGACTGTACCGGCTTACGTACGTATAGGATTAGAATAATAACAGGTCCATTTGGCGAAACTCCAATAGCCTTATTAATAAACGTGGAGTAAGGTCGGGGTAATTTTAGCATCGTCTGTCAACTTTGAAAGTTCTTGTCGCGGAAAAAGACAAAGCATATTCTCACTACTCCGACCTAACCCCACGTTTATTAAATATGGCTACAAATATGTAAATGTAATGCATTTGTACCCTGTACTCTCGTCTTAAAGACTATGGTATCCTCTGCCCGTCTCGTAAAATGCGACCTTAAAAGTTCTTGTCACGGAAAAAGACAAAGCATGTTCTCTCTACTCTGACTTTACTCCATGCACGTTTATTAATAAAACTTCTAATGTATAAATGTAAAAGTAACGCGTTTGTACCCTGTGCTCTCGTCTTAAAGAATATGCCCGTTATAAAATGCGATAAGTGGTTTCTTGCTGGAGGCTTCGGTTAGGCTTGTGTTGTGACCACCCACCGGCCTACCTAAGTTTAGCCACTAAGGCAGTCAGCTCGGATCTTGTTCCACTACTGTCTTTCTTCTTCTAGTTGAGCGTGCTGCATCTTAGACCATATTATCACATTCCATCAGGAGAGATAGTGGTCAAACGGTCTATTGTTTATAAATAGTCCATCTTATGCCGTGGGCAGTAATGACTCCCGCCAAGTGGTTCTTTAGCACCACCCAGTTGTGTTAAGGTGAAAGTTTGTGTCTATACCTACTCCTCACGCAAAAACTACTGAACCTATTGCGATGAAACTTGGTATGCAGATAGCTGGAGATCAGGATTAACACATCGGCTATTTATATCCCTTGGATGGAGACTTACGCGGATAAAACTGCGGGGTGCAGCTAGTAAGTTATTGTTTTAGAAATAAATACACATGACTAGGTAAGAATCAAAACTGAAATCAAACAATATATTCGAAAACCATCAAAATGGCGTAACACACACGATTGCGCAAAAAATCGACATCTAACAAATTTTCCAAAGGATTTTCCCGAAAAAAAAGTTATTTTACATTTTTGAACGCGATTGGTAGAGCTTGTAGCAATACGTAAGCTCCGATTGGTCGGTAGGCGGGCAAGTTACATTTCTGCGTTGTGATTGGCCGGTTCATTGCCCTCCTAAGGAACTGTTGGGGACGAAACATCCCTATGTTTATTTTTGTTGTTAAAGTTAGTGAGCGTAGAGCTTTCGACGTGTGTACACGTGCACAAATTGTATAGTAAAAATATCGAATAGCGTAGTACTGATGTGTTTTTATGGACTGTGGATTTGAATATACGAACCTAACTTGAATTGTGACTGTGATAAATTTGATCTAACGGAGATGGTGATCCTGTAAGTACCTACCTACCTTTTATGTTTATTAATTTTAAGTACCTTATTAAATCTGCCTGTTTGTTATTTGTTTAGAAAAAAATTTAGATCCTAACTTAGCTAATGGGTAAAACTGAAATTATAAGCTTATTGTTTAAATTCGTTATTTCACCTTTAATCCATGTTGACTGAAATCATGTAGGTATCTAGATTGTCATGTTTTTTTTTCGGGTTTCTGAGTTGTAAAAGAAGAATTATTATTCCAATTTGGTAACTTTACCTTTCAAACCAGCTACAAGAGAAGATTTTTCTTTCGCTTTTTGATAACTAGGGAGTTATGATAAGAGAAGACAGTAATTTTATAACTTTTTGTTAGTTATAAAATTACTGTTACTAGAATGAGTAACGTACTTAATTTACTTCCATAAGGAGTCTGTAAGTAAATTAAGTAAGTATGTTTGGTAGATACTAAATTACCTACTCCTACTAAGCTTGTGTTATGGTGACCAGACAACGAATCTAGACAGAAATAGAATGAAAATATAAAACAAAAACGTTTTTGAGTTCGTCATAAAGTAATGGGTACCTACTTATCGATATTTTAGTGTGTAAGTTTAAAAACTACGCAATAATCCTTTCAGTGAAACTGGGTTCCGAGGCCAAAGGAGGGTTATAATTTTGAATGCGATGTTTGTATGTTAGTCTGTGGCCTTATAATTAGGTAGATCTCATTATACAGACTTCCAATTTAAGTAAGACATTAAAGCCCTATTTCATCCACTTATACCGTCTACTGCATTTATCTAAAAAAAATAAAGCACATCATGATTATACAAACAAAAACTCAAAATGTGTCAGTTTAAAGACCAAACACCGGAATAGTATCGGCATTTATCTAACCTTGTATCTGTGACTCCCTTCGTCACAACACAGTTTAAACGGAGGGTTGTAAAAGGCGGCCAATTGACTTAATTGAAACTCATTGAAACGGTGATGTTGCATTCGGTGCCCTTAACATAAACGCAGAGCTTTAGGTAAGGCTGGTATGTCGCTGGCTACGATCGAGTTTTAAGCAGGTATAACTACCTATCATTCATTACCATTAGGTTTGCAACAGGGAAAAGTCTTAAAAATGAATCGATTGACGTAAGATCAATAAAATCGGTCTATCTGTTTAGTCCACATAGGACAAACATACCTTCATAGTGGGCAGGCGGGTCTTCTCGCGACCATGGCCGGTGTAACCCGTTTGCCGAAATGTCAAGATAACTATAATTAAAATCCATACCTAGTCTACAACGCGATCTAGCTAGACCCGTAGGTCTAATATTAACGATGGACGGAAATCGTGTAAGCTTAAAAAGTATGATTGGTACATACTGAGGTTGATAAACACATAAACCTTCTTTGCGTCGCGCAGTCGTGTTAAAAATAAAAATGTATAATTGTATAATTGATGTGACTCGCTCTATCTAAAAATTACCTGTACGTCCACTTGTGCCTTGTTGATCTCGAATGAAGATAGTCCGTTTCACCTTCAGTGGAACGAGTTATATTCGTCTTTCTTGAACGGCTGCACCGGCCATCGTATCGTACTTTATGATTCAGATGGGTTCTAATAAACGTAAAAGTTCGTTTAGTGTGGCATAACAGTGTGTGTGTTTGTTACTCTATCATTGCTCTACCGATAGTAAAAGTCTTACTACCTAACAGCTAAATGTCACAATAATTACTTTACCTTTTGGAAATTTTGCATAATCTAACAACGTTTAACATTAAGGAATGTTCCCCAAATAATCTTCTGTGACGTTACTTTTAACTTTACTTTGTCTATCCTGAAGAAGGGACCTGTAAAGGTCTCGAAACGTTGAGCGTTGAAACAATGCTAAAAGTATTTACATTTTCCCGGGTCTTTATCGCGTATTATTTATTTTCTTACCTCGAGACCTTCTATAAGAAGACGTCGCCCGCCGCTACTCCAGTCCCCTCGCGACCAAGACCATTGTAACATGGTTGAAACGTCGAGGTAAGAAAATAAAAAATACGCGATAAAGACCCGGGAAAATGTAAATATGATAACAAATCGTGTGAATTTAAAAAGTTTAATGCTAAAAGTAATAAACACCACACGATTAAAACCGAAAAAAATCTTTAATTTATATTATTTTGACTTTAGCTACCGGTGAAGAATCTCGGCGTAAAACTAAATACTACTATACTGAATGGTATGGACAAAACCATATCCTACACAAAATGTCTCATCTGTCCCGGTTGAGCTCAAAATCCGGACGGTCGGGACGGATGAGACCCGAGTACTTACCGTCCCGGCACCGGGACGGATGATACCTATCGACCTACCCATACTTGCTGAACTAGTGTCTCAATTTAGGGTTAAAATTCTAACTCTGGACTGCGTAGAGCTAAGATTATGTGATAGCCTATGTTATTCTTGTATTACGTTGTGCTAGGTCGATCGATCAAAAAGGGATTAAACAGATAACCAATGGCTTTAGGTAACCAATGCTTTGTAATATTTTTGCTGACTTTAAATATCGCTCAGAAGAAAGAGACACAGCTATTTTTAGGTAACCAATGCTTTGTAATATTTTTGCTGACTTTAAATATCGCTAAGTAGAAAGAGACACAGCTATTTTAACTAAGACTTTCCTTAAGGTAGATTTACACCAAACGAACAAAGAGCTAGAGCTAGAACAAGAGCATTCTCAGAATGTTCTAAGTATAGAATCTTTGCCAACGTAGATAGACAGAATAACAAATGAATGCTCTTTGTCAGTTTACATTAAAATCATTTGATAGTGTGGGGATACAATGAGCATTCGCTCGTTTGGTGTAAATCCACCTTCCACACAAACGTCTCGAACGTCTAAAAACAAAGACTATACCTAGTAGGTACATGCGTATATATCATAATCAACATAACTTATACAGCAATATTCAAAGAGTGACGTTTAGTTATTTACCTAATGAAGTCCCTCTTAGTTACGCACACAAAGTTATTTATCCAATTAAGGCGCGGCCCAGACGGCAATTAGATAGGTACATGAAGCAATTGAAACTTACTTGCGAGGGGAACCGCTTGCTTTTATAATATTTCTTTGACTTTGTAGGTACGGATTTTATATCTAAGTTATAGATGCCGTTTGGTCCTTTCAAATCTTTTGTTTGTGGATGTACTTAGGCACCTAAGTATATTTAAAATGGACTGACTGTCATGGTATGAACTTTATATACTTGCATGATTTTATAAACCTATACTTATTTTTCACCGACAGAGGGCAAAATTATCGAAAACCTAGTTAAAATTATAAGGCAATTTAAATCAAACTATCAAAAAATAGCGGGAATAAAGCAGATGAATTACGCGTTCCGTTGTATAGTAGTTAACTTATTTTGACGACTTCTTTGGCGACTTTTACCCGACTGCAATGCAGACGGTTGCGGGTTCGATTCCTGCCTGGAACACGTATTTATGCCTAAAAATAAATATTTGTGTCTGGTTTGGGTGTCTCTCTACGTACTTATGTACTTATTTACAAAATAAAAATTAGTACCTATTATAGGTAACCCTTGTCAAGTCACCATAACACAGGCATGTTAGAGTACCAGAAGCTAGATGGCGCTGTGTACAGAATTTATTCATTTATTTTGACAGGGACAAACCACAGAAACCTAGATAGAAATACAACAGTGTGTTGTCTACAAATTGACTTCGAGAAGTCTTTAGGTATAACTACGTAGGTAATTTCAATTAAAATGTTTAAGAGATTAGAGAAAACTCCACTCTAACAAGTGTCTTCATATCCAACAGTAGCAGTCGGGCTGACATGTCGGAAGGCGCTGCCACTCCCGAATGGGACATCAATGACGCGGTGGTACCTCGAGTGGTATCCTTCGACAACTTCAGCGAATGGTGCGACGGCCACGTGCGTCGGGTCTACCCCCCGGGCTGCGAGGAGGCCAGGCGACACGCCTCCGGTTGGGCTATGAGGAACACAAACAACCACAACGTGCATATATTGAAGAAGAGCTGCCTCGGCGTGCTGGTGTGTTCCGCGAGATGTCGCCTGCCTGATGGATCGAGGGTGCATTTACGGCCCGCTATTTGTGATAAAGCGAGGAAGAAACAGCAAGGTGAGGTCTTAGTCTTATTATCCAAATAATGTAATTTGTAAATTGATAATCTCATGAGTACCTATTTTAAAGAGATTCAAAACAATTGCACCTTGGTAAGACTTGTAACTTCTGCGTTTTACAGACGAAGTAAGTTATCGGTTCTGTTGGTAGCATTAACGCAATAAAAATATGATAGTTCATTTAACGTGAGGTTGTAAGCGTCAGTTAACGTTTTCTATTGGTTTGTAAGCGTCAGTTGTAAATATATTCCGTGACAGAGTTTAATAACGCCTTTTTCTTTCTCACAGGCAAACCTTGCCCAAACCGACTTTGCAACGGAGGCAGATTAGAAGTACAACCTTGCCGTGGTCATTGCGGGTACCCAGTCACCCACTTCTGGCGGCACACGGAACACGCTATCTTCTTCCAAGCAAAAGGCGCTCATGATCACCCTCGACCTGAAGCTAAAGGAGCCAGCGAAGTCCGAAGGTCTCTTGGTGCCGGCAGACGGGTCCGAGGGATCGCATTACTGTTGTCCAGAGAAACATCCATTGCTGATAAACTTCTTTCCGCCAAAACTGACAAGCAAATACCACAGAAGATCTGCAATTCTCATCCACAACCTCCACCACTGATTCCTGATAGCCAAAGAGGTAATTTTCATTGTCTTCTCTCATTGTTTGATTGGGACCTTTTTTTCTTAAAATAAATAAAACAATAGGTTGTTCAGGTAACAGGGTAACTATTGTAAAACATTCGGTAGCCATCATAAAGATGTGGTTTTTGATCCTACCGGAATATTTTTTCTACTTCTGCTGCTCGGTCTAAATTCAAACCTTTTGATGCCGTGTTTATGCCCAATGTTAAGTCTCGTAGAAGAATAAGTCTTAGTTTGAACATATTATAATCTGTGGTGGGAGGTTTCGGCGACTTGCCTCCACCAATAAATGCGAATATTATCTTCTAGGTCTAAGCGTGCTAAATGTCATATCTCATAGTCACTTACGATGTAGTGAAATATTAATCAATTTACGGTCAAAAGCTAATTTATCAAATTAAATAAATACAGGCATCATATTCCCTGGAAACTACCTACTTATGTCTGATCTTATCTTTTCTTGTTTGTTTCAACAGTACAACTGACGTGCACATGCGGACCCTTCGAGTGTTCCTGTCGATGGCGCGCGGATACAGCAGAATCTTACGGCGTAGCAGCCTGGTCTCCCTCTGAAGCCCAGCAATACGCTCCGTACCAACCCCCAGCCCAACAA
Organism: Idaea biselata; assembly: GCA_958496205.1. Taxonomy (NCBI): domain Eukaryota; kingdom Metazoa; phylum Arthropoda; class Insecta; order Lepidoptera; family Geometridae; genus Idaea; species Idaea biselata. The sequence goes on from OY292397.1 coordinate 25,967,216, forward strand.
CCGGCAACTATTCCCCAACAACACTACGAAGCCACTGCTTTACCAGCAGACGACATATTCCACCCAGAAGAGATATTCCAGCTAGATCAGCCAATCAGACTTGACTTTCCGATGGAGGAGAATACTATAGAATCCCCGCCAACTTTCGCCGATTTGAATGAGAACTCCAGAGCTGAGGACGCTTATTGGTTAGACTGGCAGAGAGCGGCTGGAGGATCCGAATCCAGTGACACACCCTCTCCTGAACTATTTGGAGGATATCAGCAGACGGAAGCGTATTGTGAGCAACAGAATTACATCCCACAAGTGTATTATCCAGAGGAGGGGCAGTATTACCCTACGGATAGCACTAGAACCTCCCCTGTGATGGACATGCAAGAACAGAGGTATTATAGATACCAAGATTGTTCCCAGACTAATGTGGATAACATGCAGTGGAACTATACGGACTGTGCTTTTACTTCCAACGATATGTCCGAGTGCAAACAGTACTTTGACGTCCAACATCAACAACCAGTCAATCCTTATAACAACTTATTATAATAACCATCGCTGTAAATAGTCACCTGTAAATAAAGACTAGTTTGTTGATTATTATTATCACTACATGTAATTAGTTATTGCTCATTGTAAATAAAACAAATTTGTTCCTAAATACGAGTATAAATTGGTTTGTGAAAAATTAAAGAAAATTTTTGTATAAATCGTCTATTTATTGTATATAAAAATTACATTAAAATTGTCAATTTTTACATTTTTAATTTCTAACAAAATTGGTCACTACACAAAATAGTCCATTAAGCGAACGCATGATTTATTTATTATGCTTTTTGGCGGAATAAATATTAAACTTCTTACTCCAGAAGAAGGCTTTTTACTGAACGACTTTGTACTATAGTTAGTATAAAGTTTTAACAAAACTTTTGTCTTTTCTCAAGTGTAAGAAGTTTAATCTTTATTTTCGCATTTTCAAAACGTGCCTAAAGACGAAACAGTGACCGAGCCTTAGCATGCTGCAACCATATCACAAAAACCAGCACGAAATAACCACGTGACCCTTCCCTTTCTTACAATAAGTTTCCTTAATGGACGAATAACATAAATCTCGTCACCGATACTCCATTATTACTGTTACGATTGGCTGTTTCCAAAAACTTAATTAACGTTACAATTAATGAATAATTACTTCACAAACTATGTACAAACAACTGCGCTTTCTGATGCATCCCTATTCGACAAACTGAACTCTAAAGGGCGATCGCTTTGCGGGTACAATTTCGTACATTAACCTACTTCTCTCTGTTCTTGTCGCTCCTACTTAAATATACATATTTACATCACGTTCTCACATAAACACACGCGACACCACGATATTTACGCAGCAACGACAGATCGAAAAGAGATTGATGTAGGAAATGAATCTTGCAAATCAACCGCCTTTTAGTATAAATTAACTGCAAAAGATTGTTACGAGAATCATCGTACTTACTGTTATAAATGTGAATATTTCTGTGTTGTTACTTCTTTACGGAAAAACTACTAAACCAATTGCGATGAAAGTCGGTACGTATGTAGCTAGAGATCTAGATTAACACATAGGTAATTTCATCCCTAAATCACCACGAGATACGCGGGTGAAACAGCAAGACTTAGCTAGTTTGATATAAACAATAGCTCGCTATTATCTAGCTAAAATCACAAAAACTGAAAACCAGTATAAAATATTTTTAGGTTATTAAAGTCATACTTGATTATGATTTTTAAACTAACATATTATAAATGTTTCACTACTTAAAATACATTATAAATGTGGTGGATTTACCATATATGGGTATTCTAATACATATATTCGTAACTTAATAGTAAATACATACAAAACATGTAACAATCCGCATTCAAAAAGTTTAAGAGAATATTGCTCGTTTGGAACAATTTTAAAAACACAAGCGTAGAATTGATTAGTTAGTAAATAGGCCCTAACTTAATTATAATAACTACATATGGTAAAAATATTAAATTAGCCTAATAACAAGGGCTTCCCTAAGAGTGATGTTTGAAGTAATAAAACGCGACAAGTGCCAACTACGGATTGATGATTAGCCGCAGCGGGTTGGTTTCAATGTATATTTTTCCCGTCAATCACGTGACTTAACCGAGTGCTGTCTGCCATTTCTTTTAAAGGAGAATTTGCAACTCTATTTACGAGGTGCAATTTGCCATTTGAGTTGCAAGGGACAAAATAAAGGCTAATACAGAAAATATCACATTGAAACGTGTTTTTTTTAATTCCTTTTTAACCCGCCATAATCATCAATCAGTTTTAGCATGTAGCTATCGTGCTGTATATGGAACTAGCGTGACGTTATCTTATTTAAAAATAGTGTTGTGTTTTTAAAACTGTTCAGTTCGGATCGAGGTTGCACAGCGCGCACTATCACAGCAATCGGCGAAAGCCGAAAACGATGTCTCAAACCGTATTACACGTTATATCGTATCGAAGATATATGTTTAGAGACATCTGCAGCCTTATTCACTAAATTTTTCAATTAAATTTGAAACAATTGGATCAAACGTATCAATCTCTTTTGCATAGCTTGATCCGCTATTTATTTAACTAAAAAAGCTATAACAAAATCGCTTCATCTGTTCATGAGCAGTACTTTAAACTTATAACACCCCTTGTTTCGTCAGTGGTAAAAAATTAAGTGGGGTCGGCAAAGTTTGAACTTGGCGATAATTATTGTATAGAATCTCATTCGAATTGAAATCGTTTGAAATCAATGTAGAACTTTAAATTTTAGTGAATAAGGCGTGTTATACGTACGTAGCCCCACGTTGGGCGCCACTTATATTAAGGCCACTAACAAATTTAACCGTGAAGCAATGTGCTTACCACAATACAACATCATTTTTGCGCATCGTCTATATTATCTCATTTAGAATATTTAAATAAGCTTATAAGATCGGACGCAAGTGGACTGTGCTATTTTAAAACATTAAAAGCAGGCTAAAAACGACTGATTTTAAAACTTAACTGTATCACTCGAGCTATTTATTTATAACATACAGTCGTACTTAGAACCGTTCAAAAAGGATACTAAGGAATTGTTTCTCTCGCTCCTGTATGTTACTTTGAGCGTAGGCGAAAATAAGCCAAAGCATTCCTTACTTGGGGCTAATGATTATCCAAATCGAATACCATTTATCTCAGTACGTCGATAGTCCTTTTGTATCAACGTATTTATACATAAACTGTATTATTTTAACACATGAGAATTGACTCCTTATTGAATAATATACGTTTCAAATACATATGTACGTAATCAGTTGCGTAGGTATTTAAGTGTGTTTGAGCACATTCATAATTGAATGACATAAAAAAATTATGCGATTGAGTAGGCAATTTACATTTATTTTTAATTCTTTGTTTTATCAAGCCATAGATAAGGTAACCCTTATGAACGTTTCTGAGTACGACCGAAAACTGTAACATGGCTAAACTATAACTAATCCGTCTATTAAAGAGTGAAAGAGAACGAGATCGACAGTACAAGCGTTATCGATATTTTTCTAGAGAAATCACTAGGGAACTATTGTCGTCCCACTAAATCACTATGACTTAGCCAGATATACTTAAAAAGGTAAGAGAAACTCTAGGATAAAGATCAGGAATCTAAACACTAATCCCCTTACTAATAAACGATAATTGTTTATTTCTGTCTGTCGTCTTTGAAACTTCGTGTCACAGTAAGAGACAAACGATACATAGTTTATGCAGATGTTTATCGTCGTTTATAAGTAAGAGGATAAAGCTACTCTGCTGTCGGGAACAACAAAGTGCACACAAATAATTTAAAGGTATACCAGCGTTGACAATTAACTTAGAAAATTAGTAACGGGCTGTTTCTGTTTATGTTATCTACGACCCCCTTACCTATAAACGATGACTAAGTTCATGTAACGGTCCTCACTCTCTGTTAACTGTGAAACTTCATGACACAGTAAAAGACAAACGTAACATAAACTTAATTATCGTTTATAAATAAGTGGGTTAACTAGACCCGTAGCACTGCTATTTTACTTTAGAACAGAAGCTATGGAGTAAGTACAGAAAAAGCCCTGAACTGGTTTCTAACTAAATTATCAATGGTCCTACAGAGTTGCCACATGATAGACTTTGTGCTAAAATACCATAAATATATCACCGAATATGACTCTAACTAGTCTAACTGACTTTACAGTTAACTACCGCTAGGTACACTGAAATGAAAAGTTCACAAAGAGGCGACGACGATAAAAAATAACATAAAATACAGTAAACACAACACGATGTAGAAATAAAAAAATACGAATCGCAAAATTATAAAATAAAGCTTTTACGCGACTAAATAATATATTTATTTGTACTGTTCAGTGATCATCACCGTCTGATAAAAAAAATCTGTTTGGGATGTTTATTTAAGGTCGCATACGTAACGTTTTCCGGGCGGGATGTGTCAATTTGTACATACAAACATCCCGTTGGGGCGACGATGGAGGGGATGTCACGGGATTTTTGTATGACGTAGAAATTGACACGTCCCGTCCGAGAAACGTTACGTATGCAGAGACCCTTAGTAAAATATTACACGCCAGGCTAGATTTTATACCTATAGGTATTTAGACTATTTAGAATTTAGTTTCTTTATGTCTGTCTGTGCTATTATTGCAATAACATAACTGGCGTCCTATATTATACAATGTATTGAAGAATATTTAGTTTTGATAATCCATTGATAAATGTTAACTTCAAGAGTAAATTTAAGTTGTGGAAGACATCGACTAGACGCTTGTGACATAATAAAGTGTAAAGTTACATCGTGTATATTTTAAATTGTTAATAAAAGAACTTTAAAATCGTTAGATAAATAAGCGTCTACGTAGATAGGTATTTAATTTTAGACAAACAGACAACTTTCCATTTCGAATAACAATTAGCCTAATACACAGATACTCCTTGTAATTAACGTTCTTATAATAAACTTCGTTGTTTTAACACATCCGAATATAGTCATAATTGTATAACATCATCCAGGTATACGCAATTGCGTATACGTACCCGTAAACGTACACGGCGATACGTACCAATTTGTGAAAAAAAAAACGCAAAAATCGTTGTCCGCAGTGAAGTTTGAATACGCTTTACCACCACCGGAAACAACGAATTTAGAAGAAAAAAAAACCGTAACGCTTTAAAATACTTAATCGTAATTTTACGCCCACACTGCAACGATTACAGAAAACAACAGCTGAAAATAAAGACGCTCATATCCGGGACAATAGTTCATACTAAACACACGCAAGCACGTGTTCGCACACCACTGCAAATTCCCAGCCATCAAAGACAAGTTGACGATGACATGAGCCGCAAGTATTTCGCGGACAAAAGACTTGTAAGTCCGTACATGAGCCGCCAGTATTTGGCGGACAAAAGACTTGTAAGTTGTAAGGTGGCACGCACTATAAGAGAGGTAGATGCGTGGGTCTCCGCTGCCGTCAGGGACTGGCCTCCTCCGCCGTCTCCTCGGGCGGCGCGCCGAGCCCCAGCACGGCCACCGAGCTGACGGTCAGCTCGAGCGGCTCGCCTCCCACACATCTTCCGACGCTCGATTCCATATCCGTGCTGTAATATATAATAAATCGTCTATATATCTTTATATAGATAAAATAAAGTCGCGTTAGTTACACTCAATACGGGTGAACCAATTTGGCTGAAAATTGGTGGGGAAGTAGCTTAGAACTAGGAGACGGACATAAGATACCTTTAGGTCCGCTTTTTTTTCCGACGGACAGTGGAGTCTTAATAATTTGGTTCCGTTTTCACCCTTTCACCCAACCAGCCTAAGTCGTAGCGCCAAGCGGACTGCAGGACCTGTTCCAATATGTAGACCGGTGCAGCCACTAAGGAAGACTGGTCGGACCATGTTCTACTGCAGTCTTCCTCCTTCTTGATGTTGAAGATGCTGATGAGCGTGTTTCATTGAAATGAAAGAGATAGTAGTCAAACGATCATCAACAGATGTTGTAATGGTGTTTTAATAAATAAATAGCTTAGTCGCTTACCACGGGGCTAGATGGCGCTGTGTGTTGTTCGCAGAATTTATTTATTTATTTTTAAATAAACTAAAAAAAATAAAAATCTATTGTATTAAAAAATATGCCAATGGCAAGAGAGTACTCACAGCACACTAGCAGTCGAGATCTGCATGCGACTCGCCTGCCACTGCTCGCTGGCCTCTATAGAGTCGAGCTCGTCGCCTCTATCGTCGGGCTGCGCGTGCGCACCGCCCGCGCCCGCGCCCGCCCCCGCCCCCGCCCCCGCTCCATCGACCGCGTCGCCCGTCGTCACCGCCACCGGAGACTCCAGGTTTATGAGCGCCCCGGTCACCACCTCGGACACTCGAGTGCCTTCATCCGTCGCCGAGCTTGTGGACTGACTTGTGTCTATCGACTTCTGGATGTCTGTCGGCAAATGAGTTTACAGGTTTGTTAAGGTATACGGGGGGATATGTTTGAACCTATTATTGGCTTTTGGTTTTTTGTGAGTTTTGAGTAAAGTTGCGTTTTGTATTATTATAGTTATTAGTTTTCTAAAGGCCCAGCAGACCGGATGGTTCTTGAGGTAATTCTTAAGTAAAGAGCTTTAATTTTTTATTGATCAAGGCATTCTATTAGAAACATTTACAAGAAGGAATGGCAAAAATGGCGTTTGAAAAACGAATCTTAAACCAATAATATTATTAATATATACCATGTCACCTGGGTTCTCGTGTGGCGGAATGGTTAGCGCACTCATCCGTCAAACCAGGGGCACGTATTCTAAGCCTGTCCCGGAATGATTTTTGATAATGCATTCCCCTTGTAAAATATTTCTAAAGAATGCTTTCTCATATTTTTCAACATTGAATTTCACTATCAAAAACGCGTCATAGCATTACTTAGTTAAGATTACCCCCGTAAAACTTTCTAAATGCTGCCGTAAGCTAATGCTCTTTTTGAAAAGACATTTAACAAAATATTAGAATCAAATAAGTTTAAAATGAAAGGGTATTTGATTAAGTGTGTGGTGGGGGGACATTAACATAAGTAAATGTGAAGATAAAAAGCAATAGACCTGGCGCATGCATGTAGGTCAACCATTTCTTGATCGGCCGCTCGCCCAGGAGCGGCAACATTGCGCCTTTTATAGCATCTGCAACGCGCACGCGCAACTCTATTACACTATGCAAATTATAAACTAAACTAGAAGGGTATTTCTAACAAAATAGGGTAAAAAATAGCAGAAATAGGAGCTTTATAGAATGAGGGAAAGGCTTGTTATATATTCCTTTGGTTGCTGAAAACACACATGTTGTTTTTGCGATTTCAACGTCAGCTGTCAAAGAGATTTATCACTCGTTCTGATTTTTATGAATTAACAACATCAAAATACAACTTCATTTTTTTTAGATTTTGCTGGTATTTATTAAGGGAATGGAATGCCTTTTCCTCATTTAACTAGTCGCTTAAAATGAAAACATAACGTGTTGTAAAGTGCACACGAAACATGATAATACATAAGTTTGAAACTGCATCCCGTGTCCAAGCCACTTAGCTTCTTGTGTAGTACACAAATAACATTGGAATGATTCCTCTTAAAACCTAAGGAAAGTGTTTCGGTAGTAACGTTAATTTGGAAAACTGCATCCGTACTTATTATCTATCTAGTTGTTAACTCTGTTTCATAATCATAACATTACGCAGTTCATTGCCGCATTGATATAATCACTGGTGATTAACATGTTACGGAGACGTAAAAGTAGGAAAGCGGATCCCGGGCTCCCAAGGGAGATGCAACCGGGACAATCGCTCGGTAACGATGATGATTAAAAGGGAGAGATTAGTTCTTGCCACTTCAGGCGATCTAAATAGACTGATTTCTGCGGCGGTTGGTTGAGACCGCAAAATACACCAAAAATTACCGATATCGTTACGTCAAAGCAGCAATGTACTGCATAGTGCCTATAAAACTCAGTTCTCAACCAGATAGATAATACTGGTGGTGGTATTCAGTAGTCGATCGAGTCCACCTTCATAGACCGCGTTAGTAAACTTGCTTACCTTGTTTGTGTTTGGTGTCGCAGCAGGGCGGATGCAGCGGCCGCGCCGGCTTCACTCGCACGCGGTAGAACCGCGACCCGCGCGGCATGTTGAAACGGTTGCCGCTCTGGAAACGCACAGTGCAATCTGAACACAAACTAAGCAATAGGCTTGTATAGGTACTAGACAAAGGATATACTACAATATTATACTTTACTTTTTAAAAATACATACATATGATAGGTACATAGAAAACACCCAGATCAGAAACGAATATATACTTAAGCATAAATACTTGCAGCCGGCAAGAATGAATCGACCTCGCAACTTTTTGCATTGCAGTCGGGCTTTCACCCTACGCGGCACACTTGAACTAAACTCCGTGAAGAGAATCGTAAGTGCCGATTGTAACTTTGATACATTATGGACGTATCGGAAGCCCAGATTTCTGCGATAGCGCCTTTCCAACCCGATCCGATAAACTACAACAAGCCCTGAAACCATTGATCTAACAATAAATGTTATAGCGTTCCCAATGACAGCCAACCTTTAGGTATCCGGGTGGGGTCCGTTATACCGTCAGGTCACTTTCAAGACCAACCGTCCGGGCCCGATCCGATAAAATGGGCACTAAGGAATACATACCTTCTTAGCATAACAGTACTCCTTAGACTCGACGGTCGCGATGGCGTAGAGCCGGCGGTCGCTCTCGTTCTTCACTTGTAGGCTGAGCTCGAAGGCGGGGAGACAGTCGCTGTGCACGAAGTACATTATCGATGATTCCTGGAACAATAGGATGTAACTATTACTTTGATTTCCATATTAATAAACTACTAGTGTAGCAATTCCCCACGTAAGTACCGATTCCAAAAAAACCCTTCTTAGTGGATCTGTATACCTACATATGACTGTTGCCCGCACTAAGCCCGCACGGCGTGTGCCCGGCGGCGGCGGGGCGGGGCGGTATGATGTATCTACCTGCATGACAGTATAGTTGAGGTGCGCGGGGTCCCACAGCAGCAGCACGGTGTGGCCGGGCAGACACGAGGACAGCGACAGCGTGCCCGCGCTGAGCCCGCACGGCGTGTGCCCGGCGGCGGCGGGGCGGGCCCGGCGGGGCTCTTCTTTCTTTGGTGATGATGATCTAAGGAACCATTTCTTTTTAGAATATATCCTAGTGTCTCTACTTCGAGTCTGGAAAAATGAAGGAGGAGAAGCGACATACTGACAGACGAAGTAATCGTCTGTCAGGATGTTGCTTCACCTCTACAGGTCGTATTTCTCAATCTATCTTGACGAAACTTGATATACTTCTAGGTACTTTGAATTTATGTGTTTTTTTGTCGTGGATGTTTTAATTAGTGGAGTATTTCGCCTTCTAAGGCTAAATACTTGCAAAGTCTACTGTTCGCAGAATAACTAGTTTACGAGCTGTGTCCTAGCGGTCACCAAAGTAAGTAACCATCATCGTTATGAAATGTGACATAAATTAGCCTATGAGATATTTTATAACTCCAGTACTTTATATTCCAAACATCGCAATCGGTTCAATATTTTTTTACGTGAAAAAGTAATAAACGACAGACTTCGATCTGTAAACTGAAAAATCAACTCTAATTCGAATAAAAAAAATACCAATATGAAGCTAGAAATCAAACTTAAACGTAATCTTACCTCCCCTCGCTGTCATCCTCTCTACTCTTTTCCCCCTCTTCAGCTCTCCTCTCCAACTCTTTCTTCAGATCTTGCACCTGCTGTTGAAGCAACGCCTTTTCGTTCTCCAACGACGCAAACTGCAATTTCACACTTGTTTATTGACGTTTAGACGCAGTGCAAAAGATGATAATAATAGAAAAAAAAATTACTATTGTCTCTGTATTTAATGAGTCAACAGCCGATAAGGTCCCGATAACTTGAAGTTTAAGGGCGTTTTTAGACTAGCAAACTTTACGACCCATTTAGGTCTGATAGTCTGTACCTGTCTTTAATAATATTATCCTTTAAATGTAAACAGATGATTCACACGATACCAGCAATTTTAACCCATGCCATTTAAAGTGATGTAGTGCCTGGGTCAAATATCTAAAAACGGATTGAATATTAAATAAATATTACAGGAAGTTGCAGACAGCGCCAAACTAAGCACCTAAGCTTGTACTATGGGTACTAGACGACAGATTTACTACATATAATCCTTTTTTTGAAAACAAAGATTTATAGCATTATAATTTGTCCTCGGCGGGAATCGAGCCCGCAACCGTCTGCGTCGCAGTATTCGCCTGACACGCCACAGAAGACGTTAGGGTACCTATTATCTTCTATTGCCCTAACTCTTTAACCACAACAAACATGCAAGGTACTAAGGATAAAAAGGAATTCTAATGGATGTTGGTAATAAAGAAACAAAACATATTAGAACGGCATACAATGTCAAACTTTCTGTATTTGTATTACACAAAACATGTTTTTAAAGAAATTACTAAGTCAAGTATAAAACAACAAAAATACCAAATCAATAATAAAAACTAAATAAATAATACAAAGTAAAAGGACTCTAGGCGTCCCGACCTATATACAAATAATTAAATGATCTTAGTTTTCTTTATGTATTCATTTTATTATTAATTAAATGTTATTTTACTTAAGAGGACAGTCTACCTATTCTTTTCTCCATACAAACTTTACAAACGTAGTCAACTGTTTCCTCCCTGGATAAAGATATTTGAAAAAAATATGTTTATGCCATAAGTCTTATATCAGCCATGACTATGCCCCTGATATAGGTTTTATGGCATAAACATATTTTTGCTGTAATGTCTTTATCCAGGGAGGAAACAGTCGACTACGTTTGTATGGAGAAAGAGTAGGTAGACTGTCCTCTTAAGTCAATAAATGAATATACAAAAGAGACAGACCTGTGTCTTGAGCAGTGAGTCGTAGTCGTTAGTCTCCGGGTCCGTGAGCTGCTGTATGGTGTCCCTGTATTTACAGCACTCTTTGACGAGCGTCTGCTCCCGTTCGCGCAGCAGGTCTAGTTGCCGGTCCTTCTCGGACAGGAGGCGGCGGGTCACTTCGTTTATCGTCACCTAGTGAAGAAGGATAAGAATTTAGAAATATTTTCAAGGACAAATATGAAAAAATCACACACGGCGAGGCTTGAACCCGCGTTTCTGCGTCTCTGCGAGTTTTAACCTGACAGGCGAATTTAAGAATAAACCTTAAAGGATATTAGAGACAGAAGCATACATTTCCCCGTATACTATTTTCGACTTAGGCCCGTTTGAACGCATCTACCAGAGTCGTGGAAAGAAACTACTTCTTCTTCTTATAATCTTCTTTCTGAAAACTCTAACACTATACCTTATTTCAGACACTTAGATCAAAAAAAAATGAGCCGTCACGGGACGCATGGCAGATGTGAAACATCGAAATTGTTTTGTATAAGTTATAAGTTAGTAAAAGTACATAAATTCCATCATCATCAGCGTGGCGATACAGGCCGTGGCGATGCGTCACCACGGCCTGTATCGCCACGCCAGCAATCGGGTTTACCCTCGCCTATAAACCTCACATCGAAAAGGTAAACAGAAATCCCATTTATTTATTTGAAAGTAACAGCTCTTTATTAACTTTTTCCTTTAAAATTGACATTTCTTGGTTTACATTTTTGATCCGAGTTTCTGAAATAGGATAAAAATGAACTATACCACTACACGAAAATAAGAAGTTAGTTACCTGCTTCTCCTGCTCAAACTTCGTTCTTAGCGCAGCTGTTTCAACTTCCAATTTGTTTATCCATTCACTTTCTATCTTCTTGATAGCTTCTTCTTTCTCCGCTTCCGCAGTTTCCTTCGTGTGCAGAACTATTGCGTTATGGCTTATGATCTCGATCATGTCTGTGCGCTCGATCTTTTCTAGGCTAGACTCGGACGGCGAACGGTCCATGTTTGTGAGGGCAACTAGGCGGAATCTAGGATAATTATAAAGAATAAACTTTTTAAACTAACACGATTGGAATTCATTATTTTATATTTAAAATAAGAGAAAAAAGTAAAAAAACACGCGATTAAGACCCGGGAAAATATAAAATGATGAATAATAAAGAAATTATACTATAATAATACTAATCAATTCCGAATTTTACTATTCAATTGCCGAAGATCGTGCGAAGTGGAGACGTAAAAGTAGGAAAGCGGACCCCGGGCTCTCGAGAGAGATGCAACCGGGAACAACGCTCGGATGATGATGAATACTAATCAATTCGCTCTTAGTCGAGTTGCTCAGCGTTTTTAAAACGTTGGGCGTTGAAGAATGCTAAATTTAATACAAGCAACGCGAAACCCGAATATTTTAAAGGCCGTCTTACATGGAGAGGCAAAACTGAGTAAGCAAACGTCGGTTGTAGATTGTAGACTACAGGTCTCTTCATCAGGATTGACAAACGGTCAGGTTTCAATGATTATGAAGAGACCTGTAAAGATCTCGAAACGTTGAGCATTGAAATAATGCTGAAAGTAATAAACACCATGCGATTAAAACAAAAAAAAATAGATTAATTTCAATTCAACTTCGCGATAACAGATGAAAAATCAATGTACACAGTGTGATTTACAAACTTACCTTGACCGAAGAGACTCGATCTCTGCTTTATAATCTTGATGCATCTTCTCCTGTAATTCTTTTATCTCTTTCTGTTTCTGAACTTCTACCTCCTCCAGTTTCTTTTCAAAAACAACGAACTCTTCTCTAGCTTTCACGAGTAAGACTTTCGTTTTTGTATGTTCCTGTTCTAATCGCTCTGTCTCTATCTGATGTTCTGTATTTATTATCTCTTTCTCTGTTTTAAATGAGGATATACGGTCATCTTTGTCTTTTAACAAAGCTTTCATGTCACTGAGTTCTAGTTCGTGGTCTACAGTCATTCTCTGAGTGTGTTCTCGGAATTTTATAGCAGTTTCTTCGTTATTCCTTCTCCATTCTTCTAAGATTTCTATACATTTACTATTTACGAAATTTCTCTGTTCGTCGACTTCTTTTTTTACATTGTGTAATTCTTCCGTTATGTACAATATCGTGTTTTTAGATACCTCGTAAAGTTTTAAAAGTATTTGTTGATATTTTTCTATGTTTAATTTGTGGGTATCCATATTGTCCTGTGAAACGTAGATTATTATAAACGGCGGGACGAAATAATGGTAACAACTAAAAGTCGATAGTTTTCCAAGAAGGATTTCTTGCATTAACTTATTGTGTCTCAGTCGCGCGCGATGATAATGGGATGGAACCTTTTCAAAGTAAATCAAAATTGACAAAGCTTTACCGCTACGGCTGGCCGGCGCGCGGCGGACCGCGCGCGTTCTCCCAAAATGCGCCGTCCCATTCTCATAGCGCGCGGATAATACAGCATAGTAGTCCGAGATCCCAGAAGTGGCAGACATCAAATATTTTCTGACGAACGAAATGTGCTCGATTGAGTAGTGTTAGTATGTACTAAGAACGCATGCCTACTTGCTAGCCTGCTGCGACGGCCAATTCTGAGATATCAGGTCATCAAGATACATAAAAAATTACTTACCTCACGTTAATTCTCCAAGCTGATTTTCACGTATATTTTAGGTAATAATATACTTAAAAATAAGTCGCCAATACTCCCATACACTTTCAGTTGGCCGTATTGCTTTGCAGTCGCCTTAAAGCTTCCAAAATAATTACTTGAATTCAAGTTAATTCTGATGCTCCTATTTTATATATGTCCACCAGACAACTATTTTAAAACCTTTTACAAGGAGACAGAAAGGGGCCTATTTACCCTAAAATATACGTGAAAATCAGCTCGGAGAATTAACGCGAGGTAAGTAATTTTTTATGTATCTTGATGACCTGATATCTCAGAATTGGCCGTCGCAGCAGGCTAGCAAGTAGGCATGCGTTCTTAGTACATACTAACACTACTCAATCGACCACATTTCGTTCGTCAGAAAATACGTGATGTCTGCCAGTTCTGGGATCTCACTCTATAGAGGTTACTGCTCGAAATCTCACGTGGAAAGCGACCGTACTAAATAAATTAAATAAGTGTATATTCTGTCTCAGAATCTTAGATCAAAAATGTAGACATAGAACTGTCAATATGAAAAGAAAAAGTACTATCTAAAGAGCTGTCACTTTCAAATAAATGTATGAGTTTTGTTGTTTAAATTTTTGATCTAAGATTGTGGGACAGAGTATAGATTGATTGACGAAATTCTAGAAGCTAAATGCTAAACTCAAAAGGTTGATTTCTATTCTAAAATAGAATTTACAGAAAGATTTTTACGTAGTGAATGATGACGATGAGTAGAATGACGATGGTATTGCAAAAGAAGATTTAAGGGGCCGGTGAACACAGGAGCAACAAAACGTTTACACAATGCATTCACTCTAATAAAACCTTCAATTCTTAAAATGTAACAAAGAAAATTAAACTTTATCATAAAAAAAACTTCGAGCGGTTTACGAACGTTTTCAACGTGCGTACTTACGTACACGTATACGCACATATTATGTAAGTAGAAATATCTCCAATAGTAATCTATATCTATACTTATATTATAAAGAGGTAACGTTGGTAAAATGCACGTGTGTATTTCCGGATAATCTCAAAACCACTAAACGAAACTTCACCAATAGAATACCGAGGAGTAACAAAGGCTACTTTTAATCCCGATATTCCCACGCAATCGAGACTTACGCGTGTGAAACCGCGGGAATCTGCTAGTTAATTATATCAAGGGTATTATTAGAGTGTATGTACAAGAAGAGTGTACAAGATGGTAGTTTAGTACACCTGTCGTTCGTTCCGGCCCCAATCCAAGCTCGAAGGCAGAGACTCCTCGATAAACAAGTCCGAGTTCTCAGACTTATAGCTCTGCGGAGACTCCAGTATTACAGGGAGACTCCTGATGACTTCAGAACATTCGAGTAACTTGTCTAATGTCTCAGAATGGACCCGGGATGTCTCGTCTGATGTCTCGGAATGAACCCGGGATGCCTTGTCTGATGGCTTGGAATGAACCGGGGAAGTTCGCACCTCTGTTATAGTAGATATAGCCATAGTTTCAGGAACACATATCGTTGATATATCTACTTTGTTGGTCTCTTTCAGTCTTGTATCGCTATCTGCTAGCATGTCCCTGAAAATGGTTTATAATGGTGTTAAGAAGGTTTTATACAAATAGAAAATAACATAAGTGTCAACGAGAGGTAGAAAGCTGATTACCAGCGCTATGATTTGTGCTAAAGTTGATCTACCATGCATGTTCAAGTCGACGGTAATGACTTTGCAACGTTTGTACTGTTTGCACAAAGAAAAGGCTTGCAACTATACTTCGTTTTTTAATTGTAGACTATGATTTGACACATATTGCTGAAGAAAAACGTCAAACACAAAGAATCGTAGTCTGATCGTAGTCTAAAATTGAAAAAATGGAGTACATACAGGTGCAAATGTCGCAAAGTTGACGTCGTCGTCGGTTTGAACTTGCGCGGCGTTGGTTTACAGCACTTGCTGCCTTTATATAACCGTTATCTGCAATGATTAGCGCTGAAAACCAGCTTTTTACCTGCACACGCCCTTATAAATATGTGCATAATACTTACTTTTCAAAATCCACTTGTATACTCGCTTCTTTTTCTTGATTTAGAGAAGCGTTTATTCTGAAAAACAATCAAAGAACTCAACATTTACCAGCAATACGTAATTATACTGTCGGTACATAATTATATTGTAAAGATTTTCGGGAATACGATTGCCAAGAGAGTTGGCCAGTCGAAAGAGACAGATAAAATCGGTGACCCTTTCTTCTTAGTGAAAATTTAAATTATATTACTAAAACGACTCGCGTTGGCATTACGAGTCTAATGACACCTCATATGGTAAAATCTATCGAACCATTCAGACTACAGAGAGCGACAAACGAAAATTGGATACATACTAGAGATGGGCCGACTTGGGGTTCTGCCGACTAGTCGGTTCCAAATTTGCCGACTAGTCGGCCGACTAGTCGGCAATGGAGATCATTATAATTCCGAGATATTTGGGTTAATCATGATCACTCGGCGATTGTTGCTATTTTTTGATAAATTTGCACTTCGCAAGCTATAGTGAAACTTCCAAAAAATGGTTGGAATAAAAATAAAAGGAGAAAAAAAAATGGAGCTGAGGCATAGTTATGACATTTTTGATGTTTAGATGATGTATGTAAACTATGACGTGTTTTGTTTATGTTTTTCTGACTACCCACCTTCTAAGCTGTAGTACTAATTAAATAAATATTGGTTTTATTGCATAATTGTTAGTTGACGACTAGTCAGTTAAACTGCCGACTAGTCGGCTTTCCCGACTAGTCGGCCCATCTCTAATACATACATACATACGCTCGGAAAACAACCCTTCTTCGACAGTCGTGTAAAAACAAAATCAACCTTGAAAACACTAACCTCTGTTGAAAGAATAGTACAGTAGATTCCATATCATAATGCGGCACAACTTCAGCGAGTAGCGGGAACTCCTTGGCGATGTATTCTACATCTGCCTCGGACAGCTGCGGCAACCTGGCGTCGAACACGGGCGGAGCTTGCGTCGCGAACGCCGGCGGCAGCTCCGTCATGCCGGGGAACAGACTCTTGAGGAAATGCCCGTCGAATAACTCGTTGAATTCTTGCCGCCGAGATGTTTCTTCGTCGTGGATTTTTAGTAGTTTCTCGGCTAGGTCTGCTGCCCACTGAGGAGTGAATATTTGGTTATTAGCAGCGTTCTACGGTTTCACCCGCTTAAGTCCCGATCTCGGGAGAAAATCGGGATAAAAAGATTCTATGTGTTGATAATTTTCCAGAAGCCGTATAATAAAAGTTGTTCGTCTAGCTAGGCGCTTAGAACAACCCCCTTTTGGCTTAAATTACCGTCCCCGAAACACGCTGCATAAGTGTTATATCCGTTGTCTACAGTCACCATAACACACGCTTAGTAGCTTACCATGGGGCTAGATGGCGCTGTGTTAAGGTAACGAAAATATATTTACTATTAACTAGCTGTGTCTCGAGGTTTCACCCGCGTAAGTCCCGATCTAGTGGGAATATCTGGATAAAAAGCCTATGTGTTAATCCAGATCTCCAACTACCAGCATACCAAGTCATCGCAATCGGTTCAGTAGTTTTTGCGTGAAGGAATAACAAAGTCTCTTTTTTTTTAAATAAAAACATTTAGTACAATATTTTATCTTGCAAACATTATAGCGTATATATTATTGAAAGGTTTAGATTATCTAGCTAGATGGTGGGTATTCTAACAACGACGTTCGAATTTAGATCCATCTTTTTTAAAGGTGTATTTTCCCGAACAGTTTGACGAGTTTTTCAGTTTGAGAGTTGAAAAGTTTGGAACTAGTGAAGCTCGTCCGTCAGAAACGTTAAAATGGATCACTGTCAGGCGACCTTCCTCCTAGTCTCAAATAGAGACCAGCAAGGGTATTCAGAGAGCTTCGGTCCGAAACCGATGTCCGAAACGTTATCTCCGTCTCGCTCAGCGGGACTAATAAAGACAGTGACAGACATGTCAAGTCGATCTTCGGTTTCGGACCGAAGCGCTCTCAATACCCCTACAGTCCAGTTCCACGACTAGTTCTAGACGACACTGGAACTAGATCTGTAGTGGTCGCATGTAACCTGTAGATGCGCGTGCGAGAACTGCCTGCGGCGCGCGACCTCCGCCACGGCGCGCACGTAGGCCGCGGGCGCCGCGTGCAGCTGCGCCACGATGCTGAAGTACCGCGCCAGCCGCGCGAAGCACTGGAACGACAGCATCGCGTGCGCGTCCTGCACCGACATCGAGTTCTCGATGCGCAGCACGGCTCTGGGGGGACGTATACACTGTTATCACTGATCTGCGTTGAATGCTGTGCCGCCATCTTGTGGCGGCGGCCATCTTGGATTTATAGATATACTAGCTGCACACACCTGTCCTGCTGACTATTAGTACAACTGTCATCTGCTATGAGAGACCTGACACCTTGATTAATAATAGTACTGATTGGGAAGGATTCAGGGAGTACATTGAAGAGAACATCCAGCTTAAAGTCTCCCTAAAAACACCTGACGAGATAGATGACGCAACCCAACACGTTACTAACCTCATACAAAAAGCTTGCTGGTTGAACACTCCTCCAAAAGAAGAAACAAATTGTCAAGTGGCTGAGAACGTGCCCTTAGATATAAAAAACAAAATCCTAGAAAAGAGAAGATTACGTAGGGTATGGCACCAAACCAGATGTAAAAGTGATAAGACTGCACTTAACAAAGCGACTAAGGACCTGAAAATCGCCATAGAAAATCAAAACAATGTCACACTGCAAAATAAATTGGAAAATCTAACTGCCACAAAACCGACAGAATACTCCCTCTGGAAGTTCACAAAGACGCTGAACAGACCACAATTATATAAGTGTCCAATTAGAAAACAGTCCGGATGGACTAGGACTAGCCAGGAAAAAGCCAACGTGTTTGCTAATCACCTAGCTGCCATCTTCACGCCCAATGGAAGCAAAAACGCGGAATTTGAACACGAAGTGGAATCTACCCTACACCAAGACCTACAATTATCCACCCCACCAAGACCAGTGACAATTGGGGAATTAAGGAGGATCATAAATAGACTCCAAAATAAAAAGGCTCCTGGATTCGATCTTATCACAAAGGAAATTATCACCCAACTTCCCACGAAAGCATTGGTCTTCCTAGTTGTTCTCTTCAACGGGATATTCCGAGTTCAGTACTTTCCCAGACTATGGAAAGTATCCATAGTAACAATGATACATAAGCCTGGTAAATCTCCGGAAGATGTCTCATCGTACAGACCCATAAGCCTCTTGCCTGTGCTGTCCAAAATGTTTGAGAGGATCCTCCTGAGCAGAATATCACCCCTGCTCAATGAAAACCTGGTAATACCTCAACATCAGTTTGGCTTCAGACAACACCATTCAACAATAGAACAAGTACATAGGGTGTGCGATAAGATACGTCAGTCTTTTGAGAACAAGGAATACTGCACTTCCGTATTCTTGGATATTCAGGCAGCCTTCGACAAGGTGTGGCATAAAGGTCTCCTTTACAAAATAAAAACATCACTCCCACACAGCTACTACCTGTTGATGGAGTCATATCTCGCAGACAGAATCTTCCAGGTGAGAGAGGATGGGGAACTGTCTGATATCCAAGACATAACGGCGGGAGTCCCACAGGGATCGGTCCTTGGCCCTGTCTTATACACCATTTACACGGCTGACCTCCCACAAATACAAGGTGTAACTACGGCTACATTTGCTGATGACACCGCAATTCTCGCAAGTAGCAAGGACCCAATCACAGCATCCGCTACCTTGCAGAATAGCATTGACAAAGTCGACGACTGGATCCAGAAATGGAGGATTAAAGCCAGCACAACCAAATCTGTACAGGTCACATTCACACTGAGAAGGGGAAACTGTCCTCCAGTAAAAATGGGGGATAATGTACTACCACAGAGTGACTCAGTTCGATACCTCGGCATGCATCTGGATAAAAGGCTGACCTGGAAAAAACATATTAAATCAAAACGAGACGAGCTGAATATCCGATTCAAAAACATCTACTGGTTGATGGGGCGTAACTCCAAACTGTCGACCGACAATAAGCTACTGATCTACAAAACAATCCTAAAACCAGTATGGATGTATGGCGCTCAACTGTGGGGAAGCGCTTGCGACTCCAGTCTAAAAATTATTCAAAGAATGCAAAATGGTATCTTAAGGACCATTTCTAACACATCATGGTTCGTCACCAACGCAGAAATCCACGACGCACTAAACATAAGAACTGTTAAGCAGGAGTTGAAGGCAACAGGGAACAAATACATAACCCGATTGGAAAATCACCGAACGACCTAGCTACCGCGCTAGCAATCATCAGCTACTCCAAACGACTGAAACGCCACGACATACAAAAACTTGGCGACAGATGGTGAAGGATGAGGTGTTTCCTGATGAGGAGCTTCTTGCACAAGACAATGCGACACAGAACAAATTTGCTTATAGTCTGTGACTGATTGCAAATATGCAGAGAAAAAAAAAAAAAAAAAAAAAAAAGATATACTAGCTGCGTTCCGCGATTTCGGGATCAAAAGTAGCCTTTGTTGCTCAGGGTGAATGTAGCTTTCTAATAAAAGAATTTTTGAAATCGGTGCAGTAGCTTTTGAGTCTATTCATAACAAACATACAGACGTGTGTGTTTGTGTGTATGTGCACACACAAATACAAATCTTTCCTCTTTATAATATTATTAGTACAGATCTGCGTCGAATCCTGTGCCGCCATCTTGTGACCGCGGCCATCTTGGATTTTTAGATATATTGAGTACCACGCGGTGTCACCTGCGTAAGTCCCGATGCCGTAGGAATATCGGGATAAATAGTAGTCTATGTAACTCCCTAATAATGTAGCTTTCTATTGTTAATTAATTTTTTAAATCGGTCCAGTGGTTTCAGATATTACCCGGAAAATACATACATTATATGTTTCCAACGTTACCTCTTAATAATCTTATATATAAAATTTCCATGTCACAGTGTTAGTTACCGTACTCCTCCGAAACGGCTTGACCGATTTTTATGAGATTTTGTATACGTATTCAGTAGGTCTGAGAATCGGCTACAATCTATAATTTATAAGGCAAAACAACGTTTGCCGGGTCAGCTAGTATTAGTATAGATTTGCATGTGATGACGGCGCCATCTTGTGACGGTGGCCATCTTGGATTTAAAAAGATACTGAATATACACAATTCCTTTGTGTTCAAGGCTCAATTTCAGATCAATCGGTCGGCAGGAAGGGTACATTTTGATTTCTAGATTTCTATGACAAAATTATTGTAGATAATTTAAATAACTTTCTCACGACATACTCGAATCGAACCCACAATTTGCTTGGTGTTTAATAACAGAGCTGCATTCAACTGCTAACTTTACAATCCACAGCCGATTTTGAAAACGAATTAAAGTCTGTACTGAAGACGATTTCTACAGAACCAGTAACTTCGATCATGCTTTTTATGACTCTATTATGCCTGGAAATATTTTTTTATTAAATATTACAAATAATGTGAGAAATAGGCACTCACTCTAATCTCGCTTTCAATATGTGAGAGAGTTCGTCCTTAGATTTTGTAATACGTTTCCTGATGTCGAAGAGCGACTGGTGTCCTTTCAACAGCTTCTGCAGTTGACACCAGTGAGATTGTACTAGGGTTGGCAACACTGACGGGTCGCATGCCGAGTTTATACGATCACGGTGCTGAAACAAACATATAATTTTATTAAAAAGCTTCAAATTGAAATATTTAAAAATAGTACAGAGAACGCGCCGAAGCTAGTGGCCATTTTAAAGCATTTTCAAGTCCATTGGTATGGATACTCGTGTGGTCTAATGATATGGACGCTTGACGATAAGCGGTGTGAGTTCATATATCTCGTCGCAGGTAAAATTTTGAACAAAAAGTATTTTCCTTGATAATATTTCTTTTAAACAGCTATTTAAAATACAGTTTAAACTAAAGTTAAAAATTGTTTTCTCGTAGGATTTATTTCAAAATCCTTTCTTATCAGATGGCTTAATTATAATATCAAGAATAGGTACACTCTCCAAATTTCAGCTCTCTACTATCGGCAGTTTAGGCTGTGCGTTGAACTATCAGCCAGTCAGTCAGGACAAAGCATTTTATACATATAACTAAGAACAAAAATATTGAAGCAGTTTCGGGTGGGTCTAAGCTAATGACCCTAAAACATAAACATTACCTGCAACAAGGAGGCGGCTTGGTCCCGTTGATCTCGCTCCAGTTTCCTCACGTCATTGAGCAGTTGATCCAGCCCGTACAGCCGGTCCTCGATGCCCTTGATCTGCTTCAAGCCGTGGTTGTTGGCGTACTCCAGTATATTGACGAGCTCAGCTTCACGCTCTTTCAGAGGCTCTTCGTCGATCTAATTAACATATTAAACGATATTATAAATAAGATCATCTAGCCCTGAATCTGATAGCAGTCGTTATGTCAAGTAAGGGGCCTTAAGGCAGCCTGGCAACTCTAACACTAGGTGAGCCACACCACTTCACGAAAAGACGCTCGAAAATGAAAAAAATATATAATACTAGCTGACCCGGCAAACGTTGTTTTGCCTTATAAATTATAGATAGTAGCCGATTCTCAGACCTACTGAATACGTATACAAAATTTCAAAAAAATCGGTCAAGCCGTTTCGGAGGAGTACGGTAACTAACACTGTGACATGGAAATTTTATATATTAGATCCCGATCCCGTGGGAATATCGAGATTAAAAGTAGCCTATAGCCTTCCTCAATAAATGGACTATCCAACGCCGAAAGAATTTTTCAAATCGGACCAGTGGTTTCTGAGATTAGCGCGTTCAAACAAACAAAAAAACAAACAAACTCTTCCGCTTTTTAATAGTAATAATAGATAGATATTATATTAAAACCTTGTCCTTATGGCTCGCACTGTGTAAACGTACTATCATACTCGGAAGTTAGAAACTCGGCTTGGCATAACTGGCTATAGAACATACTAGCTGCGTGCTGCGGTTTCACCCGCGTAAGACCCGATCCCGTGGATCAAAAGTAGCCTATGTTACGGCGAATGTAGCTTTCTAATGGTAAAAGAATGTATGAAATCGGCACAGTAGTTTTTAAGTTTATTCATAACAAACATACAGACACACACACACAAAAATACAAATAGTTCCTCTTTATAATATTAGTGTAGATTCACGTGGGAAACCGAAGCGAGGTGTTTACTACACGTTTTTTGTATTTTGTAAACTGTGATACAGTCTTTGCCAATTTAAAACCAATAGACGATATATTATGGAATATGCCATTATTCATAAACCGGCGACTAGTAACCTAGAAACCCGTATTGATAAAGGATTTAATGCCTTTCTTGATAAAACTGGTTTTCTCTATACATATGAGGCAGATTTGTTTACAATGAAGTGTGTGAAATCTTTAGTGACCAAGCGATAAATATAGTAATATTATAATGCGAAAAAATAAATAAATATTTTTATAAGAGTGTGTTTAACTCCAATACGCAAAATCTACTGACCTATACTATGGAACTTACGCCTTTACAAAAAACTATACTATTTATTATAAAATTTAGTATAGGTAGCTATAATACTATAAGTACAGCTACTTTGTACCAAAAAATCCCAGAACGGGATCTATGAGGGAGAAATCCTAAGGCGTGAATAGTTAAACTAACTACGAAAATAGGTATAACCTACTACTCAAAAACAATTGTTTAATTAGTATTAAATTTTCCGAGTCTTAATCGCATATTTTTTCATTTTTGTTATCTCGGCATTTCAACTATGTTATAATAACCATGTATCAGTAATAATTAGTCGGCGGAAGACTCAAGATCAAGGCAGTTAAAATTAACTAAATTTAGCTTTGAAATACGGTACTCACCAACGCCAATCCCTTTTGACAATAATCTAATATATCCTGAAGCGAGGCTTTGTTCCCTTGCGCCAATATCCAGTGCAGTAACGTAGGGTCTTCCTTGGTGTCGTAGGAGTGGGAGTGAGCCCTGAATGTAACCCCGTCTTCAGAGTCATAGATACGCTGTAAAGCTTCTGAAGAATCAGCTGTCTCTTTACTGGATATCGCTTCTTTTTGATCGAATACTGTGGAATTAATAAGACTGAATAGTAAAATATAAATAATGCGTTCTTATATTCAACCCTTTGGCTTGAGCTCCCTTGGCGCAGTTAATTAGCGCGGCCGGCTAGAGAACGGGAGATCGTTGGTTTAAGTTTCACAGGGAGCATTGAATTTTGGAACAAAAAGCTTTTTCTAAATACTAAATAAGTATGTACGCTTATAAAATTACTTATAAGTAAATAACGCTTATAAGTAATTTTATAAGCGTTATTTTATTTTTTTATATTACCTACTGTTGCTAGGTTTTTTTTTAATACACTATAGTTTGAAGGTTTGAACGGAAAGTGTATGACCTAAGCAAGGCATACAGTAGTACACAAGTGTAACATTCCTCAGTCCTTAAATATGTATTAAGTAAGATAAATCGCCGACGACATTGAACGTTACCCATAATAGCGACACGATGCATACCTAAGTATCAATTATACGCCGCGCGGGTCAGTCGTTATGTGCGTTTACGGTTGTAAGCCGGCATTGCGGAACCGCAGTTTTCTGCAGTTCTATCTAGTCTATCCCAAATCACATTGCTTATTATATCTAAGTCATTAATTAAAAAAAACCCAGTTAACAAAAACTCCCTTATTAAGAAATCACATACCATTATTTAGACTACATGCATTAGAGCGGTGTCGGTCGAGTGGTAGATACCCCGACTTTCATTCCGAAGGTCGTGGTTACGAATCCCGGCCGACCGCGTACCAATGCCATTTTCTTTAAGAAAAGTGCATGTCCGCTATTAACAATAACTCTCTTACCATGAACGAAAACATCACGAGGAAACCTACGGCTTAAAGTCACGCAAAAACTCCTAGTTATAATGCCGGCCTTCCACTGCGAGCGGAGCGGGGTTTAAAATGTGTCAGTTTAACATCCAACGATTGTTTCCATAGCGCGGAAGAGTTGAAAGACTATGAAAACAACCGTTGTATGTTGAACTGACACATTTTTAACTCCGCTCCGCTCGCAGTGGAAGGCGGGCATGAGGCTAGTTGTAAATACTTGTAACTTATGTAAACCACATACCATCTTCCTCGGACAACTTGAACGCCTCAACCCCGAAGTCTTGGCTTTGCTTCTCGGAACTGCTCTCCAGCGGATGACTAACGCGGTACGGTTGCCCGTCAAAGTCCGCCTCTTCAAACACATCGAACGCAGAGAACCGGTGAGCTTCCGCGTTTAGCTGCAGCGCGGGCAAGATCGGGATCTTGCCGAGAGATTCTAGAACTGCTGTTAGGCTGAAATAGTATAGTTTACTCATTATTATTAGAACTCTCTCTCATCCGAGCGATGTTCCCGGTTGCATCCTTCTCGGGAGCCCGGGGTCCGCTTAACCCCTTAAACTTTTGCTTAATAAACACTAACTTTGGCGACTATTTTGGCACTGATTGTTTAGAATCTTATCGGTTATTTACTTAAAAATATATGACGATGGGCCTCATACTAAAAATTACATTATATGGTTCATTGGTTTCTAGATACTTTTAGCGTTGGTTGTCCTATAATTAGGTAGTGTAACAGGGTATAAAACGATAATTTCTAATTAAACTTCGATGGCAAATATGTTGGTTTTTGGCAGTAAGTTTACCATAATAATGTTTTTGTATATTCAACTTGTAACCATTTGCCCATTTGCACCACCCAAAGTTAAATTATATTTTTTACACAATCGTTTAAAAATGTTAATAACTCCGTAGTAGCAAACCCTGGAAGTAACATATACAAGCCTGCCTTTAAAAGTTTTCGTTATTTAATAAAATTAACCATGGTCACAGAAAGAAAACGTGCTATTGAATCAATAAGTCTAAAGAACAATCATCTGTTTTCATATTTGGTCAAACATCTTTATCTTCGTGTCGCGACGAAATACGGAGTAGATTCTAAATAGGAGCAGGTCAATGTCAAAAACGCAGCAGATACGCGATCAGGACGAGAGCTCGTGCGGCGTGCATGGTTAATTGACAGTGACACGGGATTACTTATCTCACCGTGCTTCGTAGAATTTATTCGGAACGTCTCAGATACAATTTTAGTGTAGTAAGAATTCATAAAGAAATAAGTTTATCTAGTTCTGTAACCGAAATTAAACTTATCTATAATACAATGAATGGGTGTTGGATTATTTTCATTGGTCGCTCTATTTTTTTATTTGTCGATAGCACACACACGGTTTCAACAGCGTTAGTCCCGATCCCGCGGGATTTTCTATAAAACCCTTTCTAAGAGGAAACCTCCATATCACAAAAACACTCTCCAAATTTCATTCCTCTAGGACCACCGGTTAGACTCTCTGCTAGTCCCGCAGTTTTACCCGCGTAAGTCCTGATCCCGCGGGATTTTCTAATTACACTTACTTAGTGGATACCGAATACCCACACACCACAAAGAATACACTCTCCAAATTTTAATTCCTCTAGGACCAACGGTTTGGGCTCTGTGTTGATATAAAGGTCAGTCATAACTTTGAATGTTAGTACAGATGAGGCCCTTGCGGGGTACAGAGAATTATGTTCTACGCGAAAACATGGTAATATGGTAAAACATCTATCTTGTTTTTTAAGGTTCCGTAACCAAATGCCAAAAAAACGGAACCCTTATGGATTCGTCATATCAGTCTGTCTGTCCGTCAGTATGTCACAGCCACTATTTTCCGAAACTATAAGAACTATACTGTTAGTTGGTAAGTAGATGTATTCTGTAAACCGCGTTATTAATAATCTTAGAATCAGTGGGATGTCAATATTAAAATACTCATCGCTTATTAAAAAAAAAACCTAACCTAACAATAGGCTAGGCACCACTATTAAACGGAATATTACCTCATAACTGTTATCTATTATTTATTAACTAATGTCATACGTCCCGTTAGAATAATCGTTTGCTTACAAAACAGACCAAAATACAAAAGTGTACTGTGGTCTAGTGGTCTAAAAATACACAATATGAAGCAGTTTGACCCACACGCGAGTGGCAACAGACCAAGGCTATCCACAGTACAGCTAATAGGTACCTACGGACGTTCGTTGTTATTTATTCATACTATGAACGGCCGACTGGCCCATGGGATTATGAATTTGTTATGAAGAAGATCGATATTTCGATCGATTAATCAAAATTACGTTTGAAAAGCTATAAATTGTGCTATATCTTAGATCGTACGCCACGTATCAACATTGACGTAGCGATCAAACGCTAAAATCGCTCAAAACAGGCATAGTTTAGCCGCTAACCTATGCATGTTTCGACGTTTGTAAATTCTTCACTAATAAATTAATGTTTGAATAAAAACTGAATGGAAAAATACAATTCCAGTAGTCACGGAACATAGAGACTAACAGTCGGAACCCATTATTAGGCAAGTTTGAAATGATCTATATTTGAGAAATTGATTAAAGTCGGTATGTTTCGTGACTAGGTAAAAACTAATGATTCCATCATTATAATGTAGATAGCTGGTATACGGATATAAACTAATTTGTGAACTGTATATTTGAACCGCGATTAAAACCACAGGGCGTAGTAAGTTACATAAATAAGTCGACACTTGCGAGTGAATACGGGCCATAGACATACTTAGTACATCAGGAAGATTAAAATCGATTGAAAGTTTCCGTCCGAGATTCAATTCTTGAGATAAGAAAACCGAGTATGTCTTCTATACATACAAAACTCAAGAGTCCTGACTGACCTATCTACTATCTATATATCAACACTGAACCCAAACCGCTGGTCCTAGAGGCATAAATATTGGAGTGTGTGAACCCACACACTAAAAAAAGCGGGGTCGGGTTTTACGCGGGTGAATCCGCGGGACGCAGCTAGTTTTTAACAATTTTATAATATTGTCATTTTAGATGTTACTTTTACTTTTACTGTCGGTCGAAGAAACTCGCTGTAAACGTTACAAATGTTACACAGGTATATAAATGTATTTATTTATTGATTTTTCTATAACTGGTTTAGGTCTATAGATAAAATGTCAAACATTGTTTTATTCGTAGTAATGTATTCTGACGAAATATTATTGTATTAAAATATCTTTGTTTTTGGTTACAATAAAACGACCCTGGTACAGTCAATACGACAATGACTTCATTTTAAAACGAATTAAAGTAGTTTTTATGCAATCGGAATCATGAATAAAACAATATATCTAAACTAGTTTCCACTTTTTTTATAGATCAGCAAACTATTTCTAAAACTAAAACTATTTCTATTAACTCTGTCTGTAAAACAATATAACATAATAAAAAAGTCTGAACATCAGAAGTTGAGCCAATATCTTTCTTGCCAATTTTCAACTTTTAGTACAGAAAATATAATTTATTTATACGTAGTAAATCAGGGTTTTGTGAAGATACGGTCTGACATGTAGCACGTATCCCAGGAACTTAGCTACTAGTGACAATAATTGCAGTTTCGATATATGATTTGATAGTTGATTTCAGACTTAGGGAACATTCATCTCTTCTTCTCATCCGAGCGATGTTCCCGGTTGCATCCCTCTCGGGAGCCCGGGGTCCGCTAATCCCCAAATTAATTAGGGGTCGTCGCAGTAGGTAAGTAATCATTGACCATACCTTTATCCGCCACCGCGCGGAGAGAACTTAAGGTTTGCTAATCTCCCTCAGATCCCTTAGTCGCCTTTTACGACACCCACGGGAAGAGATGAGGTAGCCCTATTCTATGCCGGGGCTACACGGCTAAGTCATAGGCAACATTGTGTAGCAAGAATAACGTGTAGAAAATAGATACAACTAAAACCACTTACTCATTTAATTTCTCATGGTATTCTTCTTTTTTTAGTCGATGCTTTTTAAAGGCCTCTTTGAAATTGCGCGATCGCTCGCAGAATTCGTTATAGATGTCTTCCAAGTTTGCTACTACCGCAGTCCAACCCTGTAAGAAAAATTAAATAAGTCGTTGGCTTCAATGGCTAAAAGTGGTCAAAGTTGCAGCACGCTTATCTAGGCGATATGTGGGACTCGTGATTTACGAACAAATCAAATCAAAGTACGTTTATTCATTAGCAAGATATCTCTTAGAAATGTCAGTTATTATATCTAAACTACTGTGTCTTCGGAACGCGACCTCCAATGAGAAGAAGACACAAGAAACTCATGAGTTTTTTTTTGCAGTAATCGTGTGATTTACATTGACGCATATTTATTATTGAACAATAGTGGAACTGGAGCAACAATCTATACTAAAATAATTCTTACTAGCATTACAAGCGCGAAAGTAACTCTGTCTGTCTGTCTGAACGACGTACGCCGTAGGAAGACGGCAGTGGAACGAATTACGTTACGCCTTTCTTAGTGTGTTCCGATTACGAAACGGAACATATCAACGCGATCTATACGTTGTCGATGCAATGAATTTTTGTATGGAAGCGACAAAATGACGGTCGCACGGTCATGAGATTTTCATACAAAAGCTCATGGCACCGACGAGCATTGAACGGGCACGCGATGTGCAATAGGGACAGCCCTTGACGACTCGAGTGCGCTAGGAGAAACGACTTAAAAAAACCAGGCAAGTGCGACACTTTCGCACAAAGGGTTCCGTACCACTATCACAATTGGATACGGAACCCTAAAATGGTTTACAACAACCAATTTTTAAATTTTATAGGAAAATATGAAATATTTATCTTCGATTCTTACTCCCATCAAAAGACCGAATCACTCAAAAAAAAAACCTTGGCACAAAGAAAATCTGAAACTTATAAGAAACTCTTTGGTAAGTGAAGGCAGACTGGTATTTGACAGATAGGCCAGCCATTTTGAATTTCATGACCTACTCGATTCGATTTTTTTGAAACACGTTTGTTGTATGGGAGCCCCTCTTAAATATTCGTTTTAATTTGTTTCTAGTATTTGTTGTTGTAGCGGCAACCGAAATACATCTTCTGTGAAAATTTCAACCGTCTAGCTATTACGGTTCATGAGATACAGCCTGGTGACAGACAGACGGACAGACGGACATACAGACAGCGAAGTCTCAGTAATAGGGTCCCGTTTTTACCCTTTGGGTACGGAACCCTAAAAACGATTAAGCTGTTCACGAATAGGCCTTGGATTGTACGCCAATAACTATTGCCAATAAAATATGTAAAATAAAAAATACTTCGATGGATGAGCGAAAATGTGTGTGTCAAAAATTATTTTCTCAAGCTCCTCTGTACATTAGTAGGCACGGTAAGCAGGTGATCTCGGTTTATTATCTCTAATAGCAATCGTTAGGTCAAGTCAGAGGCCTGAAAACTCTAACATTAGGTGAGCCACACCACTACACGAAAAGAAGAAAACTAAAAAGTTGGAATAGTTTGGTCACAGAACTAATTACCAAACTCCACTGCGTGATTGGTCCTCTAAGAGCATCCATGAATCACAAAAATCCCCATTTCTAGTAAGTACATTCACATACCTACTATAATTCGAAATAGGCATTAATATAAATACCTACTTAATATTTTAAGGCAATAATTAAGCCTGTTATAGCGTATTACTGAGGCAAACATGTTCGCGTGACTAAATGAAAAAACCTTTTGAGATACAATCAACATTATAAATAAATTCTATTATGGTTGTTTACAGCGATAACTGTAGGTATGTTTTCATTGTAAATACCTACGGAAATCTAATAATATTTTATGCTAATCATAAATATCAGTCTGCTGATAAATTGGGGAAAAATTCGACCTATATTCTGTTATCAATACAGTTTTGGATAAATGTAGGTACCTACATACAAAGCATCAATCAATGGAACTGCCATTTAACCGAAATTGTAACTTTAACCACGCGGGCGTGGAGAGTAGGTACGCGTGTCTATCTCTCTCTTACTTTGTTTGAAACTGAAAGTCAAATCAAGTACGCGCGTACGTGTCCACCGTAGTCTTCCGTAACGTGCGGGTACGTGTGTACGTACGTGCTGTAACTACGTATGATACTCGGTACTCGGCTGCTGCCGGTGATAGCTTGACAGGGTTAACACGCGTACAATTTACGTCACGCTACGCAGCGCACACATGTGTGGTGTTACCCAGCGTTTAACGTGATTTACAAAACTATTAGACACTATGTAAAATTGCTTAAAGGCTATTTCACGGGCGAGTCGATGCATATTTCTTCATATGAGGGTAAGACGAAAAACCTCTTTTCGAAAAAGAGGCTAGCTAATGCTAAGAGGTAGAAAAGAGATAACAAAAAGAGGTTAGCTAATGCTAAGAGGTGGAAAAGAGGTTAGTTAATGCTAAGAGGTGGAAAAGAGATAACTGTGTTTTTTTTGTTGATAAATTTAATTACGTCATAGGGAAGGCTTAAGATTTTTTCGGTTATTTCAGGGCTAGACGGCGCTGTGTAGAATGTGAATAACTTATTTGTTTAGTTCAACTTGTGCCTTTAACTGACCTGATGTTGCAGATGTTGTTCATGGACTAGCTGCTCGCAACTCCTGGAGACCTCCAACGCGAGATCACTGAACTGCTGCGCAAGATTCGCGCAAGTTATCACCGTGTGAACGGTCGGCTGTTGTGAGCAACACTTCTCCACAGCTGCTTTCAGATCCGCTACCGACTTCTCACCGAACACGCTTCGAGTGTCGCAGGAAAACTCGCCAATGCTTAGACCGACTATTGGGCTTAGGTCGCACACCGCTGTAGAAAAAAAACTTCTATAAGGACGGGCGGACTTTGGACTTTTTAGTCTGAATTTTATTCGTGTGCTAACGTGCACGGAGACGGAACAATACCATCTACCAAATACTTTAAAAGCGCGCACGAATTAAATTCAGACGGAGACGTATACATAGTGCGCCCGGCCTAATAATAAAATTGACTAGCATCATCCCGCAGTTTCATCCGCTTGATTCCCAATCCCGTGGAAAATCCGTGGGTAATGATGTTTTACTACTATCTCACTATGGTAGCTTCGCCTCGGTTGTATGAGTAGATTCACGTCTCAGACAACGACGCTGTTTATGTATACGTAAGCCCAGATTATTGACTCTCGGGCTTACACACACAGAAACAAGATGCACGTGAATCTACTAATACAACCAAGACCGAACAGACATCGTGAGATAAAACATCTACTCATACATTATAGAAGAAAGGACAAAAAGACAACTTGGGACAGAGCTAATAACTAGCTATCACAGTTCATAAGATGCAGCCTGGTGACAGTCGAACTGTGGAATCTTAGTAACAGGGTCCCGTTTTTACCCTTTGCGTACGGAACTCTAAAGGTTCCATACTTAGGCATAAGAAATTGAACAAGAATCTATCGGTAGATTAAAAACAATAAAACAAGGTAAATATGCTCATTGATACACAATTAATTATAGCTCTATGTATGCACTTATTTAGTAAGATAACTGAGATAAGGTAGTTCTTGACTTGAGGTAAATGTCCTGAGTTAGCAACAGCCAACACACTTGTAAACAAATGTGGGAGACAATGGAAAGTGAAAAAAAAATAGTTATCACCAGTCTATACTTAAAGACTTGTTTTGCCTTAATAACTAGGATAGCATACTTAAATTGTGTATTGATTTTTTATTAAACATTGTAAGCAAAGTCCCGCGGTTTCACCCACGTTAGTTCTGATCCCGCGGGATTTTCCAAAAACCTTTTCTCAGTGAATACCTACACACCACAAAGAACACACTCTCCAAATTTCATGTCTCTAGAACCAACGGTTTGGGCTCTGCGTTGATATATATAGTCTAAGAGCCCGTGAAGATCGACCTTCACCCATCTGATAACCAGATGAGACATATTTTTTATCAAATATTATACATTAACGAACATGCCTATGATAGCTTGCCTATCGAAAAGTGTTCATGGCTATTTTTAATTAAATTAATTTTAATCAATTTTTTTTCATCACCTTCACTCTTTTGATAACCGAATGAATTGTACCTCAACTGATAGTTTTTAACATACAGAATATGCCTAGATAGGCTTGCCTACTAATTTCTGTTCATGGCTACCTGGCAAGCAGGTGTGAACGGGTAAGTCAATATAGGTAACTACACCGATCTGATAACCCATTCAAATTTATATCATAAGAAAGATAATTTAATTACAAAAGCAATCGTATAAGCTTGCCTGCAAAAAACCGTTCATGGAATACCATTGCCAAGCTATAAACTTTCTCTCTCGCACCTATTAAATGACTCCAATTCTAAAACTTTATAGCTTGGCAATGGTATTCCATGAACGGTTTTTTGCAGGCAAGCTTATACGATTGCTTTTGTAATTAAATTATCTTTCTTATGATATAAATTTGAATTGGTTATCATATCGGCGTAGTTACCTATAGGTATTGACTTACATGTTCACACCTGCTTGCCAGGTAGCCATGAACAGAAATTAGTAGGCAAGCCTATCTAGGCATATTCTGTATGTTAAAAACTATCAGTTGAGATACAATTCATTCGGTTATCAAAAGAGTGAAGGTGATGAAAAAAAATTGATTAAAATTAATTTAATTAAAAATAGCCATGAACACTTTTCGATAGGCAAGCTATCATAGGCATGTTCGTTAATGTATAATATTTGATAAAAATTATGTCTCATCTGGTTATCAGATGGGTGAAGGTCGATCTTCACGGGCTCCTCTACTAATAGGTCAGTCTGGACTTTGAATTAGAATTGAATTTGAATTCAGAAGATAGGCAAGGTCCCTCTCCGTGACCAAAATAATCTCGAGGTTTAATTCTTTTAAAAATAAGAAAACATTTATAACAATTATAACCCAAGTTTTAAAATTTACATTTGAGTATTTTTTGCATCCGCGAAAGCCCATTCCAATGTAAGATTGACTGGATAAAAAGTAGTTTGCATACATTCTCAACACTAATTATCTAACTTTGCTTCAGCTCAATAGGCTCACTAGTTTTTGCGTTAAGAAGTGACTAGCATTAAAATAAGGATAAAGTACTTACAAGACTGATTCATATGGCTCTCCTTTACCGATGGCTTGACGAACATGAAGATTGGATTGGAATCAGTGCCAGCACTGTATGAGGAGACCATGTGGTCCGATTGTAGCACTTCACCCCCACTCACCAGGAGCACTAGGGAGTGAGCCGGAACTTTGGTCTTTCTCTCTATTGCCAATTTCAGACTAAACACGCTGGAATACAGTTTAATATATTAGTATGATATCTACTTTTGAGAAAATAAGTACCCATCATTTTCTATTTTCCCGGGTCTTAATCGCGTGATTTTTCGCGACCAAGACCGTTGCAACATGGTCGAAACGTGCAGGTAAGAGAATTAAAAAGTAAAAATCACGCGATTAAGACCCGGGATAATATAAAATGATGGGTACTTATTTTCTCAGAAATTAATATTTTTTGAGAACATCACACAGTGTCATATTGCGACCATGGTAAGCTACTATTACAGTCTACTATGCTTGTAATACAGTTACTAGACAATGGATATAATACTAATATTTATTTTTCTCTAACATACTAGGTACATACAGTTGTGGTCATATAATTAAGAACGATTTGAAGTTCTAGAAGTTTTTTATATAAAACGTCAACACACAGAGATGTGTACTTTCTGAGAAGCATCTAGTTATGTTTTAAATAGCCACATTAATAGAGCAACGTGACTTAGGAATATTATAATGAAATCGCTTACTATTTTTTTCACATTATATTGATTTCACCAAAGTAACACATTCAAACAGTACTGAAGCTGGACAAATAATTAAGAACGATTTATTAAACTGCTCGGGAAATGTTTTGTATGACACTTACATTTAAAAATTACAATATAATATGTAGCTCAGAAAATTTAAAAATCAATTTAATACGTTTTTGACTAAAATTTATAGTTAATAGCATATCCACAGCTTTTAATTACTAATTTACACCGGCGAGGCATTAACTGTATTAATTTTTGATATTTCGCAAGCGAAATAGAGTTCCATTCTTCTACGAAAACGTCATACAGCTCGATAGCTCTCATAAATTTTCACACTTTGTATTGGAAACCTTTTTCTTTACTTCGAGCCACAGATTCTCTATTTGGATTTAGATCTGGGCTGTTGGCTGACCAATTTAAGACAGAAACTGATTGCGCTGTAAGAAATTCCTTTACGGTGCGTGCAGTGTGCTTTGGATCATTGTCATGCTGGAATGTTCAAATAACCGGTAGAACGTCTTCAGCGTAAGATAACATTGTTTCTTCCAGTATATTTTTGTATTGGAACTGATCCATGTTACCTTCTATCAACTTTACAGGTCCAACACCATGTCCAAAAAACCATCTCCAAATTTTCACATTCCACCACCGTGCTTTAATGTAACTTTCGTGTACTTAGGGTCGAATGCTGTATTCGTGGGACGTCGTACATATCATTTTCCATCGAAACATACTCTGTTTATTTTCGTCTCGTCAGAAAAAAAGTACATTTTACCAATGTCGCACAGTCCAGTTTTCATACTTTCTCGCTAATGTCAGCTGGACTTGCCTATGGCAAAGTTTCAACATGGGTGCCTTTCTTGCTATCCTTCCGTGGAATATTTCTTCTACCAAACGTCTTCTAATAGTGCGTGCTGAGATTGCTGCAGGGTTGTTTTCACCTAAATATTATTTTCTCAGCTCATTGGACCCTTTAGAAGGATTTTGTTTTGCCATACGAACGATATTTCGGTCATCTCGAGGAGTTGTTTTTCACTGTTTAGGTACACGCGGAACCTTCGAAGTAGTTTGATACGTAGCAAAATGCTTTACAGTGTGGTAAACCATCGTTTTTGCACATTGCAGATGGTCGGCTATCTTTTTGTTTGACCAAATTCTTCTGGCGAACTTTTATTATTACTTCCCTTGTAGATTTATCACAACTTTTATTTTTTCCATTGTTTTTTCATAAAAAGCAATCACTTTTACCTTTTACAGCATTAAATGGCTCCAAAATTATACAAACAGTAACAAATCGACTGATTTTTCTCTAATTAAATTTGAATAAACGTATAAACTATTGAGCGTTCTTAATTATGTGGCCAGCCAGTAAATAGGAGTACTATGTTTAGAAGTAGTGTAAAAAGTTTGTGTATTTATTTTTAGCTAATCATGTGTATCAATGAATACAGTGGTATTATGGAAAAGTTTTACGATACCAAGAACAATAAAAAATAATGCATGCAATTAGTTTTGCGTCTTAGTTAAAAAAATCTTCCCTTTATATCAGCGTTCTTAATTATACGACCACCACTGTATATAGAGACACCCAAACCAGAAACAAAATATTTATTTTTGAGCATCAATACTTGTTTCCGGCGGGAATCTAACCCGCGTTTCTGTATTAAGCTGTTAATGTTTAAAGACATTTTAATTAAGGTATAATATTGATGAAAAGTTTTAAACCCTATCACATGGGTAAAGTTTTATACCGTTGTCATATGGTTTTATCAAAACTGAAAATAAGATGTTTACTATTAATTAAATTAACATCTTAATTTAATAGAATTGATATATCTACCATATCTCAATTCATTTAATCTTAAATCAAGAATATTAGTTTTATTATCATTATTTGATCTATTGATAATGAAAACTAATTTACTTGAACTTTTAGTCAATCAGATAAACATTCCATTATAAATATTATATATTGTACCAAAATAAGTACCATGCAGTATAGAATACACATAATTTATAAGTATCTAATTGTTTGCCAAGCTATTAAGTAATAGGGTACTTACATTAAACTATGACTCATTCTTATTTTATCAATAACAAAATATTTATACCTACTGTTAATTAAGTCCTGGAATTTGGTTTTAAATTGTGTGATGATTACTGTTATAATTTTGGGATAAAAACCTTTAGTCCGCAAGGACTATAGCTTGGATGATACCAAGATTGATTACAGTTAGGTCAGTGTATTATACATAAAGGAGGAACAAACAAACCCACCCATATTTTACACTTTTTAAACTGACATGATTTTCGTCCATCATTATTATTAGACACGGGTCTTGACTCGGGCCGGTGTGACCCATTTGCCAAAACATTGAGGTAAATAATAACAATGATAATCTATAACACGTAGACTCATGTCTAATAATAATAACCCTCTATTTATTAATACATATAAAAATTTGAAGAATAATAACTATACTGTTTTCCTTCTCATTTTCAATCACACTTCAGATGAGATGAGTGAAAGATTGCTGGAAGAGCATAGAGTATATTGAAATAAACATTGGCAAATATTCACACAAAAATCCAATTTGAGGAGATCTATTTGTGGAAAATGAGCCTGTAACCAATTACAAACATTAGAAAATAATATCAAAGGCATACTCACTTCTGCAAAGTCAAACACATGTCATAGGTGGTCATCTGACCAGCATCTACGTGGAAAACGTAAAGCATGTTGGCAGTGGTCTCTCACAGCTCAATATAACAAAGCTTATCACACTCGCTGCATTCTTCTAACACTGGGAAAGTAAACAAGTGGTGTTTGTACAGAAAATCACTTTTGATAAACAGGTAAGTAGGGAAAGTATTTTTGTATAGACTAGATGTGTCCCACAGTTTGATATATGAGTATTCATATTCAAAAACTTAGATGTTGTTGAAAGAAATTCTAGACAAAAACACCATAAATTAACTTATTATTTAGTCAAATTACAATTTCATAGGGTTCATAATTTACACTATCTATGTATGGTGACTCAGATATTCATGGTGTCTAGATATTGGCTAAAATTTCAACATATTGCAACAATACATCTAAATCTTTAATAATAAACGAAACAAACTAATCCTTCACCTGTTTTCTTGAACAAAGGACTTTTGCCAAACTTTCCAGTTTCGGGGTGCATGTTATTTTAGAGAACCACAAAATTAGATTGTTTCCTGAACGCAAAAAACTCTAAACAAAAATAATTTGAGAACGCTTCGTAGCGCTTAGCCCAAAAATAAACAACATCGTCACAAAATAGGTAACTACCTAGCTATAGGAATATTTTAAATTACAGTAA
Organism: Idaea biselata; assembly: GCA_958496205.1. Taxonomy (NCBI): domain Eukaryota; kingdom Metazoa; phylum Arthropoda; class Insecta; order Lepidoptera; family Geometridae; genus Idaea; species Idaea biselata. The sequence goes on from OY292397.1 coordinate 26,005,156, forward strand.
TAATTACAGCGAATGGTGTTTTCATCGAAACTTATTAAAATTCTGAACAGTAACTAAACCACAATGTGGTTAAAAAATCCTGCTGCTCATTATTAATGCTAGATCATTGACAAGAGTACGCAATTTTTGCGTTTGAAGAAAATAATAATGTTCAAACAACAAAGATTCACCAAGCACTTACGCAGTGTAGATTACGCAGAAGTCACCGAAGCATATCAACAAATACAATTGAAATATTCATTGTTATTGACGGCGAACTACTAATTATAAACTTAAACTCTCTTTGCGACACCAACTGTGGTTATAATTTTATAGAATTTTGCAAAAACACTACCATTTCTTGTGATGGATTCACAAAATATCGCTTCAGCTGATTTGACAGATGTCAAAGCAGTTACCAACACTCAAAAACAAAATTGGTCCAAGTTGACAGTTTGTCCAACTTCAGTAAATATCGGCTTTTGTTTGAGTCTTACAATAAATGACTATACATAGGGACAATTTCGGTACAGGAAGTAGCAAGCCCTCGTGTACGATCTGCTTTATTTGGTAGAGCGTAAATATCGCGCGAAAATTTAACTACTTACTATGTTTTCTTTAATACATAATATGTAGGTAATAGAATAAGTAGAATTAGAATTTAGAAATGAAACTTTCTATGTGTAGAGTATGTTCAAAAATTTTATTAGAAAAAATAAATATTTATATATAAAACAAGCAAGCATGAAACTATTGTGAACATCAAAGCCATATAGATGAAGGTCTTTTACTAGGTAATTTTTAAATTGCACAATGTTCCTTAAAATGATAGGAGTAGGTAAACATAACACGCATATGCGCGGAGTATAACATATTATGCGCAAACTACTAAGATTTTACACATAACACCTTGACTTGAAGAGGATCATTCATTGACTGTAGGTAGGTAGGCAATACTCATATAGGTCATTCAAACATGACTTGCGGATTCTGAACCCTTATTAACATGATTATTAAAACATTCCTACTTGCTTATCATGAATGCACATTGTTTAATTACTCTATCAGGTATATTTTTTATGAACAATTAAATAAGCATTATAAATAATATAATAATAAATAATAATAATAATAATACATCATTTCAATCAATTTTCAATTTTTCGATAAAATTTTACTTACTTAAAGTTTTTTAAACATTTTTGAGTCAAAAGTATCGTTTGCAGTTCAGTTGCAAGTAATAGCTACGTTATGAGTGTATCGTTATTGTTTGCAATCACAATGATGTTGAAATATATTTGTGGTCAATTTAAATAAGTACATACGAGAATCAGGGTCCAGAATGTGTATTTTAAAATGGTAAAAAAATAGGTTTATTAGAAAAATAGGATTACTTGATTTGAGAATGAAAAAAACCTCTTGGTTCTAAAAAGTCTATTCCTTGACGCGTTCATGGTGGAAAAGCAGCCATAGGTACCTACAGTACTACATACCTGTTACAATCAAATAAAAAATTGTCAACATCATTTTTATGAAATTTGTTATATAGATCCAAAACGGATTGAACATACAAAATTTAAAAACTGGTAGTTTTACATAGGTATTAGTTTAGTTTCGCCGGGCTTTTCCGCACTTAGCCTCATGATTGGGCCATTGTACGTGAATTTTAATCCCCCAAAACTTCATCATAGGTATGTTACATAATAGATAGGCAGTTTGCATTTTGGTTGGCCAACTTTAGATTCAGTAGCTGAAATTATTTTAGTAAGTTGCATACAATTGGAATGAATTTACATGTAACTTTTTAGACTAACCGCCGCACTCAGAGACATTTAATGGTTACTTAAACTATACTAAGTAACGATTTCTCAAAGAAAATCTTTACTTAGAATAGTTTAAGTAACCATTAAATGTCTCTGAGTGCGGCGGTAAGTATAACTAAATGTAGGTATCACAGAATTGGTATATTTATAAAATGTTATTTATTAAGGCACTTCACACAACCATTAATTAAAACTTATGTTTATGAAAAATAACGTAGATTGGTATAATTTTTTTATAAAATATTTAGCCTTAACATAGTTTTTGTATAAGTGTAATAAAGAATAAATTAAATACAACAAAAATAATTGGAATGCATTACTTTGATTGATAACAATAGAATTGTTTCACCTTAAAATGACCTTTAAATGTTTAACAATTTTGTTATGTTTACTTAACCTATCATGGAAGAACTTTGAAAGTAATAAATTATTATGCTTAAGTAATACTTTGCAGAATGCGCCAGTACTGCAAACACCTTATGAAACTGACCAACACCATAAAGAGATTGGATAAAGCTAAGCTATAGCTGGCTGTTTCCACTTGTATGAACCTGAGTATTTGAAGTCATAATCTGATAGTTTTTTGTCTGCTTCTACAGGCCCTCTTGAACCGTAGACATATGGTAAAGGTTTAAAATGGTTTTCTTCAATCTTTTTCAAAATTGGCGTAAATATACGCCAGGCCTCCTTCAATTCGTCGTTCCGTACAAAATGCATCTGAGTGCCAGTAAATACATCGAGGATCAATCTTTCATAAGCGTCGGGAACATCAGCTTCCCTGTACCTCATACTGTAAGTGAGATCCAACTCGGTTTCAACTAAGTCAAACTTCATTCCGGGTGACTTGCTCATCAGTTTCAAGTACAGAGCCTCTCCAGGCTGAACTCTGATGACTAGTTCATTTCTCTTAGCGTGACCTTCGAAGATATCGCCAGGAACATCTTTATACTGGATTCGAACTTCTGCTTTCCTTTCGTTCAAAGCTTTGCCACAGCGAAGTATGAAAGGTACACCCTGCCATCTAGCATTGTTTATCCAAAGCGCGGCAAGAGCATAAGTTGGAGTAACAGAGCCTTTAGGTACGGTAGGATCATCCAAATATCCCAACTTTTCATCACCCTGGCCTTCAGGGTTACCAACATACTGACCAATTAAAATGTCGTTCATCTCAATAGGCTTGATGTGTCTGAGAACTTTCACTTTTTCATCTCTGATGTCGTTTGGGTTCAGGGTCACAGGTTTTTCCATAGCAACAAGAGATAGAATTTGTAGCAAGTGGTTTTGCATGACATCACGGAAAATACCGAAATCGTCAAAGTATCCTCCTCTGCCTTCAGTGCCAAAAGGCTCCTTAAAGGAAATTAGAACAGATGCAATATTTTCCCTGTTCCACGATGGACTGAATATTTTGTTTGCAAATCTAATAGTCATCAAATTCTGAACCATTTCTTTGCCAAGATAATGATCGATTCTGTATATCTGTTCTTCTTTGAACAGTCCAGAGAGATGGTTACTCAGTTTATCAGAGCTTACATCGTCTCTTCCAAAAGGTTTCTCAATTATGATTTTGGTGAAGCCCTTGATAGAAATGCAGGCGTTTCGGATATTGACAGTAACATCTTCGAACACAGTTGGTGGCACAGCCAAGTAGAAGATTCGGTTCGCTACCGGCCCCTTCTCTGACTTGCCGATCAGCTGATTTAGCATTTCATAGTCAACTCTCTTGTCATATGAACCAGCGAAGTAGTCGTTGTTTTCCCAGAACTGTTCGAACTTTTCTTCTTCACCTGGTTTGACCTTCATGTATTTCTTACACTTTTCCCTAACATCGGCTAGACTAAGTTTGGTGCGTGCATAACCAACAAACTTGGTATTTCGTGGTAGAAGATTATCTCGGTATAGATACCAGATAGTTGGATAAATCTTCTTTTTTGCCAAATCTCCAGACGCACCCAGGAGCACGAAAGTATGTGGATATTCAAAATCGGTTTTGTTTTCCATTTTTTTTCGGTCTACACTTTCTCCAACTACAGTACAGTGAATATAACTATTTGGTAAAATAAATACACAGTATTACTACCGCACTGGGAAGACCAACGCGTGAATTGAAACTTTTCACTGCTGTGTCCTCTATTTTTTACGTAAAAATAATGTAATAAGTTCAACGACTCAACTAACTTCGGCGATTTGTGTAGCTAAACTTTATAGGTAACTTGTTAAAAATTACAACTATTTTAGTTTTCAGTTACAAAATATTTGAAGGTCAGAAATAATCCGTGACTAAGCTCATTTGTGATTGGTTAGACTTCAGTCGTCTGACGTACACGACCAATGGAAATCAGAACAATAAAAACGAAAAGGATGCGTTCAATGAGAACATACCGCCTAAGTTGTGACATTACTTTGACTTTGAGATTTTTTTGTTTGGCGATCCGTGGACCACAGAACACTCGTACACCGTGCGTAACCAGAGTCCGTGAATCATGAAAATAAAATGAACGCTACTCTAAATTGTTGCGATTAAATACTGTGCTCAAAAATAGAAAAGAATCATTGCATTACGATAAATAAACTTTTCGAAATTTATAGCATTTTGTAAATAATTCATGAAAATTTTCTATAGATTTGGCCACATGTACAATCTGTGCTTTTGTTCCTGCCACAGATAAAAAAGCTCAGAGTGAAAATGAACATGATTGACGTGCGTGACGCGTTGTTCTATGTCACTCTGTCAGTCAATTCTGCTGTCATTTTTGTTGAATTTCCAAAGGATTTTACTCTAATTGCTGAATATTCATCTGTATTTTGAACATATCTACATATATAACACGTTACGTTGTAACTAAACTGAGTTAGTTTAATTTATCGCGGAGTTATTTGTGTTTTACGAGGGGTGTATGTATATTTCAAAGTATAGGTATATTTAGTTCATCGACCTTGTTACTGACAGGTTCATCGCCAGCAACTGTTCTATGAGAGTGGGAATTAGCGTAGTATCATCAAACTATAGCAATATAGTTAATTGAAACATTTACAAATGATGGAGCCCTCGAGAGATGCAGGTAAGCCGTAGATCATAAGACTTTCTTACTTTACTATTTGTTACTGACTTAGAACTACCCTTCTTACTACTTGAAACAATAGATTTTCTTTAGGAACATAATTTGCATACACTCCCAGGCGTTTGGGCTTGTGTAGGAATTGTATAGTAACATCATATTGAAATAAATAAATGTTTGTAATTGAAATTCAACAAAGTAACCTCAAAAAATTTGAGTAGGTAACCTTATTTACCGTTTCTCCATCTACCCTACACTGTTCAGTTAAAAAAATTCAATGTTCGCAATTATTATTATTTTTCATGCCCAGAGGTTTTAGTCCTGTAAGTCAGAATCCTGTGAGAGTTTTGGAAAATGGAAACACCTCTACACATCCTTTTCCACAGGATTCTATACTATCATTTGGAAAATGTGGGTAGAACTATATCCATGCTTACTTTCAAATTAGTCAGCCGTTAATAAGCTAAAGAAAATTTAGGTACTCTTATTATCAATCACATCATATGTGTCTCGTTCCCATCCATACAGGCTTATCAGCCAAGCTGAGAAGCTGGCTGGCAAGTTCCTTTAAATATAAAACTGATAGGCCACCAATGGCCTGTGAGGAAGTTTTGCATTGCAAAGACTATATATATTAATATAACCAATATGATTGCTTGGTTCTAATAGCAAATTGAAAATCAAGTGATCCTGTTGGTTCTAACAAATTTATTTTTCACTATGCATTCTTGTTGAAATTGCAGCCTTCGATGACTGTAAAATATGACTGATTCTAATCTTTTTTATGTAATTCAGTATCATATGTGAGTAGATATAATATTGAATTAAATAAAAATACACTTTTAAAAAAATATGTACCTACATTGATATTTGTACACATATCATTTGTCTGTTAACATACATGTACCTATTGCAAATTGTAAACAATCTTGGTAGTCCCTGTGCCTCGTAAAAGCAAACTATCAAATCTATTATTCTAAAGATGCAATTGACATGAACTTTTGCTTGATGTAAGCATGTTAGAAGTTGAATACCTATTTCACTTGTTGGTAGAGCAAGCTGAGTAGCATTTGCATTTGATCAAAAAATAACAAATTCTCTATGTGAACAAACATTTACAACAAGCCATTGCCCTATCAGTTTCCAAGATTCAGGTGATGATAAATCTGTCAAAATATTTTCTTAAACTAAACATAGGCTAATGTAGGCCAAATTATTATGTAAAGCTTTTTTATTATGCTAGCTGTGTCCTGCAGTGATACCTGCAAGTGAAGTCCCAATCCCGAAATTACAATTTTGGAAACCCTCAGTCACTCATCATAACAAAGCATTTTATAGATTGTTGGAGAGTTCTGGTTTAATAATATAATATTACCTACTTTCCATATGTATTGTCTACAATAATAAATGTTTTTATCCTTTGCTTTTTGTAAATTACCACCTTTTACTTAGTATTGTATGTACCCTGGGCCTCCACCTGAAATAAAAGCTAATCTTTTCATAAGCTCATACATAATAGTTCACATTCACACAATTTGGGAATTTTCACAACATTCACAAACAAGGGAATTGAATTGAATTGAAACCTTAGCAATGATGATAAAAGAAGATTACCTACAATAATAAAGAAAATTAAATTAGAAACTAAAATGAAAATTAAACACATTTGATTTATAAATATATGACTATAGTTTTTGCTAAATGATATTATATTAACAATACTGTCAATAACTAAAATAGGTATAATATAAAGAGACTTTTTTTTTTGTACTGCAGTTCAGCATTTTTTCCTTTTGCTAAAAAACATCAGTCATTGATAAAAAAAAATACCACTGAGTATTTTTAATGTGCGTAGTAGCCGACAGAGGGCGCAATATAGTTTGATCGAGTATCGCTAGATGGCGGTAGTTGTATTTTAGAAGCGTTTATTTAGATTGAGAAACTGGTTTGATTGCTGACTTCCTCCAATTTATGTTAGGAGATGGAGAACTAGATCCACGAAAAGTAATGAAAAATCATTCGGATCTATGTAAGTTGGAAATGTAGTCTTTTTTTTTATATATAAAATATCAACACTGAAGGCATATCTCTTGCTTCAGTCCTACACAGTTCAAACTCTTGTTGGATATTTTAAAACATAATGTAATTAAAAAGCTCAGATGCCAAAAAAAACTTAAGTGGATTATCTATTTAATTTCGATAAATAGGATTACGCTTTTTCCAAAATTTGGACCTAATTCTTTATTCTTCAGAGATGGAAATATCAAAAAAACCTTCAGAACTCAAATTTGAAACAGAGGTTTCTTCTCGTGAGAATTCTTCTATAAATGTCTTAGGTAGGTATCTATCCCCTCGTGGATAAAGTAAAGTTACCCGATTTATCTGGTTCACCTAGGGTTACCAGATGAAAAAAACAAAAGTCCTGAGAAAAGTCCTGATTTCCACCAAAAAATCCTGAGATTTTTACTCTTTGTTTTTTTTTCCTATACTTATTTACAATTGTAATACTCTTAAGGGGGGGGGGGGGGGGGGGGGGGGGGTAGCGTTATTATTAGAAGATACTAAATATTGGGTATGATAAAATAAAACTGACTTATAATTACATATACAGTCGCAAAGAAATACTGATTGAAATCAAGAAAAAATGCACCACCAGTAGTAGGTATATAATTAGATAAATAATGGATGATTATTATTAGTTTGTTTACTTTTTACTAAAAAATCTTAAATTAAGTTCGTATTTTTTGTTGAAATTTCTAAAAATCCTGACATTTTAAGAGATTTGCGAAATCCGCCCGCAATCCTGAGAAATGTCTAAAAATCCTGAGATCTCAGGACAAATCCGGAGATCTGGTAACCCTAGGTTCACCAGAATAAGTTCAAGTTGGGCTCTAGAAAAGGTCGACAGTTTAATTGACTGTTGACATTGCACATTGCACGGCGAAGGAGTAGGTACCGCACGTGTGATGTAGCACGAACCTCTGTAGCACACGGGCGGGCGGCGAGGGGTGCGCAGTCGTGTGCAGTGGACCACTCGACGTCGCACAAGGTCAAGGAGAATGATTAACAACGAAAATACAGCAAAACAAACGGTGGAGCGCGGGGTTGGTGCGGGGACAGCGCACCAGTCAGACCAGCGACGCTACCCGCACCGGCCGCTAGACGCGCCGCTCGCGACAAACACGAAAATCGATGCACGATCCGCAACCGGCATTCAACATTATCCGAAACCCGTAAATCCGATAACATTTTATGAGTGACGTCGTTACACCCCAATGTGCACTTACCCACTTGTGACTGTGATGCATCATTTAGTTTTAGTCGAACTCGTAGATATGGCTGTCTCCTGGCTTTCCTATCAACTTTGAACGGTCGAAGCGCTCTTGGATCCCAATACTTTTTTGATTTCGGATCCACGCTTAGGTTCAAACATACCAGTAGCAACTTTAAAAATAATTAATTTAGGTATGATATTTTTTAAATAATTAAGATTAACCGTATCCGTGGAGGATGAAGCTTCTTTATTATTTTCTGTAAATTGTTTTTGTTTGTTTACTGTTCCTGCTAACGTTACTGCTGACTTTTACAAGTTATGAAGAGCGTAATCTCCATCGTCATTGTAGCTTGTGCCTTGTTCATGCTCAACTGCCATTGATATACTGCGTTTTTATTACGCATCATCTGTCCCAAAATGAAATTCATTAAATAAAGCACAAAACTAAGCAAAGTTTCTGTATATTATGATCAGTAGATAGATTTAAACTTCTTAATATTTATCGACAGAATTTACCAGCTTCATATTCAAAATTTTGTTGTTTAACAAATTATTTATCATGTATAAATTCATGGGCACGATATTTGTCGCAAATGATGTCTTGTTGAAGGTATTTGTGTTAGTAAACTGCTATAATATATGTGTTTCTAGTCTAGCAGCATATTGAATTATAAAATTGTAATATTTTAATGCCCTTATATCTTTATCTGACACGAGTCGTAAAGAACATTGCAAGGTTGCAAGTGTATTGACTCTCGTGTTTTGAATAATATTATCTGTGTGCTCTATGGTTCTTGCTAGCAGTTTGCAAGTTCATTTTGTGTAATATGAACGAAATTTCTCTGCATGTCGAAGATAACACAGAACTTTCCTTGTTTAATAGTTTGACGTCAAGATTATGTAACCAGAAAACGAAATCGTGCCAAAATGAACTGAAAAGATGGAAAGCTCGTCACAGTTTCATGACATTTGGATTTCTAGAGTCAACCATAAAAATATATATCGTGGGTTTCTAATAAATCACATTTCATGACATTGGTATTTTGTGATACAAACTTACTGTTGCCTTCAATTTGCTACTTTCTTGAAAACATTTACACATGTAACGGATATTTGTTTGCCCTTGATATATTAGCGTGCCTAAACAAACATTTCTTCTGAAACACACCATCAAGCATATACATATACAAGTACCTATCTTATTTCAAATAAATCGATTGAAAGTCTGGTTCACACAAGCGTGAAACAAATTGTAATCGAATCGATGGCTTCAAATTAATTCTTTATAACTAGATGTTTGTAATTCTAGCTAGGTACTTCGGCACTCACATTTATTTGTTTTGTTACTTTGTTACCTATTGATTTTCTTTCTCTGTACAACATGCAAATGTTACCGATTTGGTATCATTTTAGACCTGATTATACCCACTTACCTACATAATTTTCGTTTATATTAAAGACCAGTTCTCAAAATATCCAATGTCTGAATATTTAGCCAAGATACCTACCTCATTTAAACAGCATTTTATTCTAAAAACCCTGACATTATCAAAGAACACGTTAAAAATATATAATTAGGTAAACGTGAATTTGCTATTAAAATTATTCAGAAGTCTGATAGAAGATTAATTTCTATTTTATTTGGTCATTACTATTATTGGCATCTTATCTACTTTTGCCGTTGGTATTTTTTTGTATTTTGTTTATCAAAAACACTATAAAAAGTTTTCGATTAAAAATTTTGGACCCCAAGTCTACAAATTACCTGTAGGTACTAGTTAACTCATTCATTAGCAATTACGAGTCTTCAATTGCCGTACAATGTACATGTTTATAATTTTATAGAGCGGTTATCCAACACGATTTTATCGTATCATTGTCAAGGTCTTCTACTCTATTAGAATTCATAGCCGCCCTCATGCTAACTCACTTTTGGAATACTAATATGTTACTTTACTTTTTGTTAATGTGACTTCACATGGACACGTTTCCTTGTTTTTATTTCATATTTATCTAGTTACCTACCAACTACATTTTTTTAGTTACTAACATTTAATGTGGTAGCATTAAAAAAAATCTTATATTATGCACGTGCCTTTTGTAACTCATTTATTTTGCTGTTCCATGTAATATGACTTATTATATTTTTTTATTATTTACGCGCTTTGTGGTGCAAACGAGTTTCTCGCATTGTTTAGAATCGAAGAAAGCATAGTTGTCGCGTCGCGGCACGTGTGCCGCCTATTCCAGAATTAATAAATCAATATGGAAAACGTTTGTTAAAGTAACAATGAAATATTCTACAATCGTTTTCGATTTTCGCTACGCATTGTTTATGGTCTTTTGATGTTAGAGGTTGTTTCTGCACAACTAAATTGATAAAATCAATGTCGGTATGCTAGCTTAATATATTATGAGGTCTCTCTCTCTCCCTCACCTACATAATATATATAGTGTATTCCAGTATTGTTATAAGTGCCTACTCATATTTAAGATCGAAGTCTGTTTTGTTTTGTTTTGCGTGTGCCTAATCTGTGTCGGTAGCGGACTAGCGGGCGTCACTCCGCGCGGGAACTGTTGCCTGCTCGTTGGCTTGGTCACGGCCAAGGTCTTTGCCGACAAATTGCGTTTGCTGCCATTACGTAACTCTCGAGTCTCGGGTAAAGCGATAAAATGCTAGTTTGACTTTATCATTTCTCAAGCTTCCAAACTATTAGTGACGTTTTTATTAATATTAATTTCTAATGTTTATTATTATGATGAAGCATTCGTTCAGATCTTGTGTAACACAATAATAATGCCCAAACAATAGATGTAAATGCCAAATTCTGTTGTGAAATAGTGTGGTATATGTAAAATTTGCCGACACTTATTTTAATATTTGATAAATTAAACGAGACTCGTTATGATTTATTAGCAGGCTGATGTCTGCTTCACTAGAAAATAGAAATTAAAAGTGCTTCCCAAAATTCTAAATCCCCACGAATTCACAATTCACGTCGGGAATATAGAATTTCAACGAATTCCACTTGCGACAAAGAATCTAATGCAGCATTTTCTATTTCGATATACCTACGTATGTATAGATGTCTGAACCTAAATCTACTGAATTTTCCAATTGATGTCCTCCATTTAATTTCCCCGATTATATTCCAGTGATATATTTTTGTACCAGAACAGAGTCCAGAATATTTACTGCAGATTTAATTCTGCAATAAAATAAAAATAAAACAGTAAAGGTGCTATAACTAAGGGAGCATCGCATTGCATCGGTACGATCTCGAGCACAAACAAAAAACACCTGTAGTCGTCAGCGAGTCGCCAAGGTCGCAGGCCCCCGCGGCGCGCTCTGCGTTCCGTTTACCTATATCTCGCGGCGAGCGATGCATACGTCTGCCGCCCCCGCGCGCGCGCTTCGCTGCCTCTGACTCACTGAGCGATACTGTGCCCCTTCCATCCACTCAATGCATTATATCGTCTAGTCAACCAACATTACTTTTCCCCAACATCTACCTACTCGTTCTTTCATATCGATCAAGTTTTACTCGTTTCTCGTCAGTTTTAAATTTCGTTGTGTTTTGTATGCGACCTTAAAAAGCAAACGAAAAGGAAAGTACCTGGTGTGAGGTGTTGCGCTCGCGTCGCTATTGTCAATGTTAATTATTGTTGGTGGCGGGCGAGACGTCTGAGTCAAGGTCGCAGATCGATACCGCCGTCCGCGTCGGGTGGGAGTGGGGGGCCAGCAGCCGGCCTTCATCTCCGCCACGGCTTGCACGTATGCACGTCATACCGACTGAAGAAAGTGTACGAAAGTGGAAACATTCCTTGATAACACCACTATTCTACGCTCAACGAGCGCAGTCTCTACGTAATTCGCACTTGCTTCATTTCGCGTTTTTAACTTTTTAACGTTGCATCGATTGCATTTCTATAAACTGACGCGTGTATGCATCAATGCAAAATGTCAGCATGGATGAACGCTTAAATTCCTTTGTTAACAGTGTTACTGGCTGCTCGCGCCCGCAACATTACTCATTGTTAAAACTACCTTTGTGTACTTTCCAGCAATGTAAACTGCTTAATTTTTTCATTTCGTGTCTATAGTTAATGGCTAGGTTGCGTTTAACCAAGGCTTTTACCGTATTTATAATACCCCTTACTTAGGTTTATTGATTAGTTTTGTTACCTTGCCCGTTCCATTTTCTTCCACCTTTTGTTGGTTCTCCCACGCGAGAATGAAAGAACTTTCTCCGTTCGTAGTAAAGAGCCTATCAATTACATAGATACTGCCTCAAGTCTCGTCAAGGAGATCAGTTGATTGACAGGTTCGAGTAATGTAACTAGTCTTACAATAAACCAACACCCTAAACCGACCGTAAAAGGATATAGGTAGATGGATTCGCGCTTCGATGATTTCTTTTGAATTGAGCGTGAATATACCAACCGTCCGCCTACATCGTAATATTCTGTAAAGAGGTACTTAGCCTAATGCCGCGTCTACATTGATTATAGTTTTTGTCTTTGGACATAACGTAAGCATCATCCAATGTCCAGTACCAACGCGCACTGAGTCAGTTTTTTCTTCGTGAACCTTTATGGGACAATAAAGGCGGACATCTCGAACAAAATATTTGACGGCAAAATTGATATTGATGCCAAATTGTGGTCCAGTATTTGTTGGAATTGGCTGTTACGACATCTTGAATTTCAAGTTTGGAGAAGTTTCACGTGGTAAATTCCTTCTTCCACCCGTAAATAACCGAGGAGTTGTCGCTTGTTGACATACATTTTGAATGTCAAATTATCAAAACCAGAGTTTCTTAAAAAGCGAGACTCCAGACATAACTAGTCCCACGTAAAGTATATGGCTACGGTATCCCCTGCCTTTGTTGTTAAGGCGACTAAAAGGGGTGTCTTGGTGGAAACCTTCCGGCTGCGGCTTGATTGCACCCACCGGCCTAAGTCGTAGCGCCAAACGAACTCGTCTGTGTCACGTCAGATACGTAGACAGGTGCTGTGCAGCCCTCAGATGGGTCGGATCTTGTTCTACCGCCATCAACCTATTTTCCAGATGAGCGTGAGCGAATTGATGATATATGCTGTAAGATGTGTATAATATGTATGTATTTACAAAAGAAAAATAAATATAAGTATTATATCCGTTGTCTAGTCACCGTAACACAAGCTTAGTCGCTTACCACGGGGCTAGATGGCGCTGTGTGTTGTTCGGAGAATTTATTTATTTATTTATTATTTATTTATTTATTTATGTACTTAGAGCATTTTCATATATCATCAGTTGAGATTGTGGTCAACGCTCATCTAACGGCGGAGGGCATAGTCACAAAACTCATTCGCTTTATCCCTTGTTTCAATATGGATTGCAAATTAATGATATATTGTGCTATCCCTATAGATCCCTACATCTATCGTCTATAATGTAATCATTGTATTATTCTCCCAAACGAATTAGTACCTACCTTTCGATCGATTTTGGGTTCGGTTCGTTTATGTATGATATTATGATATATCAATCGGTAGGTGTTGTTTTCTCAACTTCTATCAAGAATCTATTTACGATTAACCTGTTTCTTATCTTTTTATTTTCATATTAATATGAAATCAAATATCACTGTTATTACCCGGATTCTAAAATATGTTATCTCATGTCAGTTGTCAGAACATTAATGAAAACGAACGACTCAGATAAATGTTTACATGAAACTAAATATCTTTTTAAAACCATTCAAATATGAGTTTATCGGGATATAGGCGCTAAACGAGCACCGGATATGTTTTTGTTAAAGTTCTACCAAAACAGGACACGTGCAAAGAACGTCCCTGATCGAAAAACTCGAACCCCAAATGGCCAAGGCCGAACATCTGCTTCTAAACAAATATAGATGCCAAGTTCAGTATAAACAACTCCTTTTAAATATAAATATGCATATTTGCAAATAGTACCAACATTTTATATAGTTTATAGCACAAATGTAGAGGTTGATTAATCTAAAATATAAAATTTCCATGTCACAATGTTAGTTACCGTACTCCTCCGAAACGGCTTCACCGATCTCCACCAAACTCCACATGCGCATTCAGTAGGTCTGAGAATCGGCTACTATCTATAATTTATAAGGCAAAACAACGTTTGCCGGGTCAGCTAGTTTAATATAAAACTATGTAAACTATGAATGTAAACATCAGTTGAATCACGAATCACGAACCGTTGATGCTCACGCTGTCGATCGGTCAGACGTATCGGATTGGCGATGCAAAGTGACATAGCGAATTTTATATGGTAGGGGCTATCGCGGGGAGCTCGGTCCATGAGTGACGTAAAACTTAATTACAGAAACGCGCCGCAGCCATGATCACGACGAAGGCCAACAGCTAACAACTACAATTATTTTGATGATTCCACTCTAACATATGACCATAAAATATTTAAAATCGTCTGGTTCAATTCTGATTCGTTTGCAATTACGTAAAAAATGCGTGTAGATTTATAACAAGTTTTTGAGCATAAAATGTGATTTATTCACGTATGGATTGTATGCGGACCTTGAGCGCTCCGGGTAAGACCTTCACGCTGGCGGTAACCGCGCGGAAGTTGACGGGCAAACTTTTTGTCAAATTCGAGCTCTGTGAGCGTTAGTCACGGGCTAAGCATCAGCATCGCAGCTTGTGGCGCATTGGTGACGCGTTGCATAGTGCACTGCGATATCGTACCCATTCGTGCTGCACGTCCCCACCCGCGTCGCCTTCGGGTGCAATGCAATAGCAACCGCTATCACACACAATGTCACTACGACGACGCAGACGTCTGCTTTGTCCCTTTCTACGGCTCTGACGCTTTTGTCTAATCACACCGTATCTCCCTTTTAGCACACTCGCTCACAAGTCACAACACTTGTTGGTTTTAAAAGCCAAATTCATAATTCACGGTTTGATATTCGTATCCGACGTCAGGAGTCATCGCATCCTCGTATTGTGAATTGTGCAGTTTTATGGTAAGAAGTGGTGAAGTACAGTGTTTTTAGTGATGTGAGGATGCTTGTGCGTGGCCATGTCGAGCTTGGCGAAGAAAGACAAGCCGACTATGTCGGTGACGGCATTGATCAACAGCAGCTGGGCGCGGCAGATGCCGCCGGCGACTCCGCAGCCGCAGACACCGCCTACGCCGATCCAGACCAACAACTTGCTCTCTTTACCGACGCCGTCTAACTTACCCACCAATGACTACTCGCTGGATATTCAATGTAAATATTTTAGTTACGAAATTTAGTTTGTAGTTTCCCAATTTGTGATTTTAGGGTGATTTCACACAGAAAACTACGGATGATTGATAAAAGTTTGCTTCGTAGATTTTTAAACAAAGGGACTATAACTATCCAAACATAGCGTCGTTGCTCGAGAGTCTCATACCCACGTAAGGTATAAATTATGTCTCCATAACGCTTGCTTTACTTCAGTTAAACACACACTTCTACGTCTAATTTCTCTTTTCCGACGTTTTCGTTAATCATACTGATTAACTTGTAATTATACGTTCCATATCGTTACGCGAGAGTCGCGAGAGTGAAAGAAAATTGTGATTAGCTCGCTTGTAATGTCTTTTAAGAAACAAAATGAGTACGATTTTTGCAGTGAGCAAGCGATTTTAATTTGTTTCTTGACGAGATACGATTAGCTTTTCCTGTTTGACTTGACTACCCCATTTCCAACGTATCAACGTAGATACTATGTAGTACCTACATGTACTTTGCCACATTTTTTTGTGTTTATTTAAAGCACATATTTATTCACTAGTATTCCTGAACACGTTTTTTGCAATGTATCTTTTATTAATAAAAGATATAATATTGTCTTGGATTTGATTATATGTTTAGATAAAAGTGTTCTGGGATGTATATTTTTGCTCACTTCATGAAAGTTAACTTATCGATCCTTAAAACAACAAATGGCGTAAAAGCCAAAAAGCTACTTTTCAGGAGAGCCAAAAAACTAAAATGGGTAACTTTGTTTCCTCAATATCTCTTAAAGTATTAAAGCAATAATAACCAATTAAAGTTGTATTTTCTTAGAATTTTCATGTGTATAATTATAAAAACCTAATATTGTAGGGCCTATGCTAGTTTCCGAGATAGCATGTCTTTTACTACAAAAAATTTTGCTCTAACTGGCCTTTACGCCGTGAATTTTATACTTTGCAAGTTAAACAGGTTATGCGCACTTGGAGTAAAAGCTTAGGGAACATCTATGTTTGGGTTTTTGAAGAAATAAAAGACAAATATAATTACCGAATGTATTAATTATTGCAATAAATACAACACAAAATTTTGAAAAAGTACCAGTAAATCTAACATTTCGGATCAATGTAGTTATCTAAATTATGCTATGAACGCTATTTTTAGCGAAGAATGAATTGAGAAATTAAATTCAACATGAACATCAACATCAATTAAACAAACATCAACGAAATTGAAGAAAATCAACGAAAGTATTAAATATTGTAATAAAATAATACAAATTTTGAAAAAAATAAAAAGAAATAAGAAAATTTGAAATTTCGTATCAATTTACTTTCTAAATCGGTACTATAAATGCTATTTTTAACGACGAAATAAAAAAAAATATAATATTACTTATTATAAATTACTATTATAATTTGGATCGAACTTAATCAAACACTTTCACCTCGTACTGATGTTTACAAACAAATCAGTCTTAAATTTACCAATTACAGTTTTAATAACTAAATTGCGATTATTATCTACTATATAAAAATAAGTCGGGTTTTCCTTCCTGACGCTATAACTCCAGAACGCACGAACCGATTTCCACGGTTTTGCATTCGTTGGAAAGGTCTCGGGCTCCGTGAGGTTTATAGCAAAGAAAATTCAGGAAAAATTTAATTATCTATAATTTATAAGGCAAAACAACGTTTGCCGGGTCAGCTAGTTATTTTATATAAACTGACTAAAATACTATTATTATTAGAATCAGTCTAAATAATCAGTCCTTGCGGTAGAATTTTAATTAGTCTTAGAATGCAGTTGTACAAGAAAATTAAGTATTAATTTACTTACTGCATAAAATATTTAAATAAATGAGTATTTTCTACCAAACTATCTGCTTAAAAGTAGTTAAAAATATAATATTCGATATAATCGTAAAATGTAATATAACCACATCACTAAGAAATTAAGTCTTTTACGCCCCAAATTTGCAGTTTTCGATTTTAATATTGGTTATAACGACACAAATCATAAAATTATTGGAATTTTTTCTTAAAAATATTGGATGTAAGAGCCATTTTTTTTGCGAATTTGAACATTTCAAATATACAGATCGATAGAGCTTCAAAAACTGAACAAAATGGCATTTATAAGTCATTTTGGCCAAAATGGCTTTTACGCCATTTGTTGTTTTAAGGATCGTTATATGATTTCTTTTAAGTCTCATATCTATGTTTTGGTATTATCCTCTCCGTGCTTCACTCTATTCTGGTTAGGTGTGATCAAAAAAAAACTTACACGTTATGTAATATGTTCCAAAGGTGGTAGGTTCCTAAATTTCTCTGATCAATAAAGTCTAAATTACTAAATTCCTGTTAATATCAGAAACTTACGAGCGGAAATTGCTTCAACTTTGTTAATAATTTCATTGTGAAACAAGCTGGAAAACTTTGACAGAGTCCAATATATTGTTCTAGAACAATCTGTTCTAATGAATGGAACAGTAAACAACAGGTTATAATGCTAATATAACTGATTGTGTCCTTCAAGTACTACCTACCTCACCGAGGATTAGACTAAATTGCAGAAATCCCTTGTTAGTAATTCTGGGTTTACAGTAATTATGTTAATATATTCCCTCATGTTCTATATTCATCAGAAACTTATAAAACTTTGTTGGACGGAGTTATAAAAACGCTATCAATATACTCCATTTAAACTTCTAGTTCACGCTGCTTGGTAACACTGGTTTTATTTCAAGTCAAGGGTATTTTTTCAGTCCTATACAATTGTAATTTCTAATGCTATTTGACTATGTATGATTTGCTTGTGTATCAGTTAAACATGTTCTAGAACACTCAGTATTTATTTGTCTTGAACAACAGTTTGGCAAATTCGAATTTTCTGAAAGTTTGAAGGTGTAAAAGAATATCTTAACAACTATTTGTAAACTTTTGACAATGATAAAGCGTGTAAGTTATTTGTCACAAGATTTTTCCATTACATAGTAGGTAAATAAAAAAATACCTGTTGGATATACATCATCGCATCTGTATCTAGAGACTGATGTCACTTTTCAATATAAATCGACTGTGGGTGCGGTTTTGTCGATATTAATAAATAAGTAAGCAAAAAAACGACATTCTTTAATGAAGAAAATGCACACTCCATAACCACATTACATTACCTATTGAGAATTATTTATTACTAGATTTACTAGTATTGGTTGGAGATGACACCTGCTGTGCTATTTTCCAGACAAGTCTAGGTGCACAAAGCGATATTATACCTACGTACCGAACTGAATACTTACTCATAAAAAGCTTGTAAAAGTTTCTGCTAATAAATTAAATCTCGAATTTTTATACATGGTTATTATAATATAGCTTGCACGACACTAGACATCGTTACGTACACCATATTCAGGGTTATTATTGATTGCACATTTAACATTTCATAGTTAAGTTTTTAAAGATATTACAAATCTGCCAAAATAGAAATTACCAAACAGTTTCATCATTAATGACGATTCGCTTTACGATACTTGTGCCAGTGCCACACACACCTGAGGCGTTATTGATTCAAGCGTGTTTCGAGTTTTGATAATGAATAAAGTATAACACAAATTAGCTATAAACTCATTTTTCGCCCGCCGCTCCAGGCGCGAATGCTAAAAGTAATAAACGCCATGCGACTAAAACTGAAAAATGAGTTTATACATCATCGCGAAAACAGAAGAAAAATGTAGGTACATATAGCTGTTCCAATAGTTAAGTACTCTTTCAAGTACAGACCTATAACAATTTAAACGTTCTGTCTGCAGTAAACCTATAAATCACAAAAGCTTGACATTTATTATTGATGTCAATAAAATTGTTAAGCATTAATTAAAATCAGTTGGAAATAAATCGGGCAATTTATATTTTTTGTGTCTCGGTTTTCCATAAGTGAGCTCGTAGGTATTTTAAAATGATTCATTACTTTCATACTGAAAACGAATTGTTGTGGCCAGGTGACTTATAACTTGTCCCTAAATCCTAAAAATAAAAGGTGATGTGAAAAAACATATTGCGTATTTACATAAGAATTAAGAATTGCTATACACAGAGTCAGGGAGATTATATCAACACCGTCGTCGCCTCGTGTGTATGAATTGGGAAGTTAAAATGTAAATGATAATGAATGCAATGACATCATTTATCAGTCGAATAATCTCTACTAAACATCTATACGTTTTTTTTTTTGCATTTGGCAAAGAAGCTCAACACCAGACTGGTTTATTTAGTTTTTCAAACATGCTCTTTGTGTTTTTTGTACGTTTTCCAAAGTACCAATTAATTTTTGTCTACTTTACATTGTGTTGAGTTTTAATTTTCTTTTCGAAAACGCTTACCTAAAGTCAATGCTAAATTATAAATTGAAGTCAATTATTCAACTTAACTTTTAAGTGAATTTGTAGACAATCACAATTATATAATTTTAAATAATTTAAAAGTTAAACGACCTTAATCGTAATGTACCTAACTTAATTGAGTTCACAGAATAAGACGAAGGTAGACAATGTCACGGACAACTTAAGTCCGGGCATTAAGCATATCTTTTTGTGCCTTGTGGTTTCACTCGTTTAGGTCCAGATCTCGTAGGAATTTCCATATTTTCTTTGTGGACACCTAGGTCACAGAATAACTAACCCCCTTACTTATAAACGATGACTAAGTTTTTGTCTTTGTCTGATAACTTTAATACTTCATGCCACAGTAAAAGACAAACGTTACATAAGTTAGTCCAAGGTTTGAAACGAAACGAGAGGCAACCTTTGATTAAAACAAAAAACTAAAGATACGGTACCTACCTAGTCACGAAAAATGAGACAGTATAACTGCGTCTAGCTGACGCACTAGCCTCAGTTGTATGTCGAACCGTTGCCGCGTGAGCACGTGCTGTCACACTGCGATTGTCTTTTTGACATCCATCAGAATGCCTTTTTACTCATTTTATAAATGCCTGAATCATTCTTATAGATAAATGTTTTTTAATACCATAATTATATGAAAATGCATGTAGGTGTTTCTAGCTCATTTTTCCAATACGCAATGTTAGAATATACCGTATCTATTATTTTTGTTTTCATCTAAGGAGGCAACCTATTTTATAAGCGAACAGAAATAGATTGGTCGATAAACCTAAAGCCTAGATGAGTTAGGCACACTATTCTCGCCCAACTACATACCTATAAGGGTAGGCGATGTCGACGAGAATGTATTGTAATAAACTTACCTCGTAATGATTGTGTTATAATATCTATTGTTACAGGGCTGGAAGCCGGGTTCATGTCGCCCATGTCCCCGCCCGAGATGAAGCCAGACACGGCCATGCTGGACGGTCTGCGAGACGACTCCACCCCCCCGCCTTCGTACAAGAACTACCCCCCGAACCACCCCCTCAGCGGGTCCAAGCACCTCTGCTCAATATGCGGCGACAGGGCCTCGGGGAAACATTACGGTGTCTACAGGTAATCTATGCTTCTCATCTCGAATTCTATTCTTAACAACCATCAAGAATTGCCTCTTAATTGACTGATTTTGTTATGTTAAATAACCAGATCTGTCCTGTTATGTAAGTAAACATATTTTCTTTATATTTACATAGATAATATATGAAGGCATAATTTTATAGTTTTATTTACTAGTTACGGAATATGTGGAGTAATATACTCATAATTCTATTATTTTTAGAGTGTTTAAGTCTGCAGCATTTGAATAACTACATAATAATATGTATTTCCAAAATGCTCGACGAGACTTAAATTCACAATCTTTATGTACTCACGTGCAGGGTCCCAAGTGTGCTCTTATAATCGTGTCTCAATAGAGTGTAGATAGAATAGTGATTGTCCTATTTGACGTGTATTTGACACATTTGACCGCATTTGTCTACCAAATGTGTCAAATACTCGCCAAACATGAAAATTACTATTCTATCGACACTATTGAGTGAGACACGATTGTAATGGCAGACTTGGGAGCCAGGAGTACCTACTAATACCAACTGTGCTACGCCAGGAGCTTATGTACGTCACATATTATATTCTAGGTATACTATAATCTAATTGTGGAGCTTATTATGTATCTTTCTGCAAAATAATTAGGTAGGTAACAATAAAACTTTTGTTTTTTTTTCTTTTCGGTAGGAAGGATCTATTTTATTGTAGGATAACGTTGTGTATCTACATTAATTTGAATTAGCGTTTAATTAACATTTTACGACTCGTAAATTTTAATTAGAACTACAATTAAGTTTATTTCACATATTATCGTCTTACCAAGCAATTGAAAATTAATAGCATCTTCTCATTGATATTTTATGTGATATTAATGAAGAAGTTCTTCAATATTAAGATTATCATACAATTAATGACAAAGATATTCACACGGCAAGCACTCGCTAAGTTAAATAAATTCTCAGGATCATAAATTGAGATGGTCTACGACTCTAGCACAGAGTCGGGTCCTAACCATACGCCAGATGTTTCTACATTTTTTCCCTCATCCATTTTATGTATCTACCTATCTAAAAATAAACGCACAAAAATGTACCCTCAGCCGATAAGTGTCAACATATTGATAAAAATGTTAGAATCGCTCTTCTGAAATTAACTTTAGACTTTTGTTGATTGATAATGGTTTCCGGTACCAACCTATATCTTTTTGGTTTTACTGTTTATTAAATATTCAATGGATATGCAAGATGTGTATGTACTCTGAAGATACAAAATCATATTATAAATTTTGATTGACACAAAATATAAGGCCTACCTATTTAATGTAAGAGTTTCATAAAAAGCCTTTTGATCTAACATTTTAAAACATATAAGGCAAATCAGTCACCCATCGAAATACAGAGCGTTTCAACTACTGAGGAATATGTGCTTATTCTCCAAAAATACAGCTTTCTAACCGTAATATATATAGCATATTCTTTTTATATCCATAATATTACAGGGTAGAAACAGCGAGTAGGTATCTGTATAACACAGACTTTGTGAGGGTCTCCATTCTACTATAAATTGAATTCACGCTCACTTTATTATATTAATAATTTTATAATACAAGTAGAAAAAGCCGTCCGTCTAGTCTAGACCCACACATTTATATGAAAATGAAGAACGTATCAGTACCTACGTTGCTATAGAAGCTATATGCGCCTTCAATAAGTATTGCATGTGAATCTAATATTAGAAGTGTAATGGCATGCGCAAAATTAAAGATTTTACACCTTTTATTGCTCGTATAAAATTTAATTGGTCCGGTCGCATGTAGAAAGTCCTTTAATTGTTTAGTACCCAATCTTATTTATACATCATCCCGTTACGGCTTCGCATCGTGCATATATTGTACATTATAAACATTCCTCTTGAATCTTAAAAAAAAACCGCATCAAAATCCGTTGAGTAGTTATAAAAATCTAAACATGTTTTCTATACTTCTATACTAATATTATAAAGAGTAAAGATTTGTATTTTTGTGTGTGTGTGTTTGTCTGTACGTTTGTTATAATAAACTCAAAAACTACCGATTTCAAAAATTCTTTCATCATTAGAAAGCTACATTCACCCTGAGTAACATTGATCCCAATATTTCCACGGAATCGGGACTTGCCGGGTGAAACCGCGGGACGCTGCTAGTATACTATATAGTGATGGCTCATTTTTGTTAATCATAAAAGCATTAGCAAGCTTCTTCTTTTTCCAATAGTAACGTGGCTCACTTAGTGTTAAAGAAGTCAGGTCACCCTAAGGCTTCTATAACATAACCTAACGATTGCTATCAGAGATAACAACCGGGACCAACTGCAGTCGTTGTCCCATATTTAGGGATCACTGAATGCAATACAACAACCAATGTAAATGAGCTATAAGTTTTACTCTGCATGGAACCTAAATAAAATCTATCGACCGCTTACTGGAATGTAATTCTAGCTAAAGTCTACTTCACCTTGAGAATTTTTTATGTTAATTCGTCATGTTATCAAGGGCAGGTTGGTTGAAATAATTCATGATTCTTTAAACAACACCTCTTTCCATGAGCTTATTGTTTATTCGACTGGTAGTTTAACTTAAATGTATGGGTATAATTATAAGATCAATATTGTATGTAGACCTTCCTTCGGTCGAACCAAACGGTTGTAATATGGGTTTGGTGTAGGTTTAACATTAAAAAAAGAAGCTTTTATCTGCGAATTCGTCCGCGAGAAGTAAAAAAAAAGGTTTGGACATGAAGACTTCTATAAATATTATATCGTTATGACTTTTAAACTATTGCTCAAATAACTGGGTCCCAAGACTGGGTCTTAATAGAGTGTAGATAGATTACACGTCATATTTGGCGCGTATTTGACACATTTGGTAGAAAAATGTGGTCAAATATGTCAATTATAATAGTAAAATTTCTATTCAATCGATATCCCATTGTGACACGATTGTGAGAGCACACTTGGGACCCTAAACCAAATTACTCAATTTTTGTTGAGTGTTAAGTTTTAAAATAAGAAATATTGACCGTACATACCAGGCATTGTTTAATCTCCACGATCGTATTAGCCTATATCGCTTTCTAAATACTAAAATGCTTTACGAAACATATAAATTGGTGTACTCCTTTGACCATGTAAAGGCTAAGCAGACAAACAAAGAAACTTTCCTTGTCCTATGATGTTTGCCCGATTTATAGGAAAAGGTATATTTTTTTAAGAATTGATGCTTGCTTTTACCGTTTTAAATTTTTTTTCGGTTTTCGCGATACTAATTCAAAATTGAACCTCAGCCTTCCCATGAACAGGAGGCACTGTAAAGTCCTCAAAATTTCGGGCGTTGAAAAATACCAAAAATATTAAAAGCAACGCGATCAAATCCGAAAAACGAGTTTCATTTCAAATATTCGAGCTCCAGTCCTCTCGCGACAAAGACTTTTGTAAGTCGAGGCAGGAAAATTAAAAAGTAAAATTGACGTTTTTAAAACCAGGGTAAATATGTAATTAAAAAAATTATACCCAGACAAGACCGTCTAGGAAAATAAATACACAATCAAAGGAGGTAGAGTCACAATAATTAGTCTACCTGTGTTATTATTTGTTATGTATCCGTGGTGTAAATGAAGACAGTACTTACATCCTATATTACTTCTCATTATCTTGTTCTTTGGCGTGTATAATCTGATGTACCCACGCTCAACACAACACAGAACACTATTTCTATTTATAAGAACACATTTTTTTGCGAATTACATTATTGAATAGGTAGTTTGATAGGTACCTATAGCTATGATAATGAGATAATATAGTACCAAACTTCGCGATTTATTTATTTCATTGCTTTTGATTATGGCAATTATTTATTGATGCTTTATAAAAGTAATTTATCATGTTTTATCGGTTGATTTATCTTTCTTAGCGTCTCTTGGTTAGGTTAGGTTTGAGTATATGTATTAACTTGTATATTATTCAGTTTTTTATAACTTCTGTTTTCAACTGGGTACATGTATTTATTAAGTAGGTAGCTATACTTTTGGCGTCTTCGGTAGTTAGCCTCGTCATTTTGTTTGTTTTGAAGCATTTTGAAGCAATTGTGTTGTAATACTTTGAATCTTCGTCTTGTGCCATACATATCCTAATGGACGGGGATCATCTTTAAAAATTTTGCTTTCTACACACTTACACAGACATATTTTGCATGGTTGTGTAAGTCGTCAAAATAAGCAACATCAATTTTCTTCACTGTGTGTGGATCTTCAGAAAGATGAATAGAATGGCACATCAAATTGCTGCATATGTAAATTGCTCTTTCAATCGGGTTTTTGGCAACTAGGTACAGATTGCTCAAGCACCTGGAATGACAAATTCATCATATTATTATAATTCCTTAGTTTTTTAGATTTTCGGTTGCAATTTGGAAAAGTAGTTCCACCATCTGTATAAGCGAATGAAATTGTCATTGTCCTGCAGTAAGGTTAAACTTGTATAGGTACTTACGTAGTTATTTGATTATGTTGCAAAAGAGTTTGTGTTAAGAGGTCTAGTGTTCTCAGAACTACTAGTACCTAGAGTACCTACATATTATACATTATACTGCATCCCGCGGTTTTACCCGCACAAGTTCCGTTCCCATGGGAATATCGGTACCAATAGTCGTCTATGTTACTCCACGATAATATAGCTTCCAATTGGTTAAATTATATTAAATCGGTCCAGTAGCTTCTGAGCCTATTTATTACCTACTTATTACAATCAAACGAACAAATACATATTGTCCCTTTATAATATAGTTAATTAAAATATCTGATGGAGTAAGAGATTTTGTTCTGTTTCTAAGAGCTCTTTATTGGTTCAACGTTTAAGAAAGCTATTTGTGTTTTCTAATTAAATCCACCGTTCACCAATTTAGCCAATGTAAATTTTACTAATTCTCTGATGTTTATTTATAGTTACAGACAGGTACAGTTTACATAAAATTTCCCACAGAGCACCTTTACAGGAGCTTGTAAATATTTTAATAAAATTACAAATTCTAATATTTCTCAAGAAATTCTTGGAGATATTAAACGTTTCATTATAAATCTTCGTTAATTTTATATCGGTTTGGAATATCAATGTTTATCTTTGAGCTATGATTGGATTGGGTACTTACTTTTTTAATTGTATGCATATCTCGATAATTAAAATTTATTTCATTAACAAATATTATTTAAAAACATGATATTTACTAGGGCATGAATCCCGGGATCCCGGGATATCGTAATCCCGGGATCTCGGACGCAAAAGTTCGATATTATAATCCCGGGATTGAGTGATCCGATATCGAGATTTGAGCAATTTACTATTTGTGTATAAATTAAGGTTTTTAGCTATATTTTTCCTCATGGAATGATTGAATAGAACTATTAAAATTAAACCCAAATTAGTCTACCCCTGAGGAATAGATCTGTAAAGATTTAGAAGCGTAGGGAATTGGTAAAATGTTTAAAACAATAAAAGTAACGTGATTCATTGCAATTTTTAAGACAATTATTTTTCATACAAGCTCGCATGCAATTTTTTTCTGCTAACATCATTTTAGTGGTGCGCCTAGAATTTGGCGCGAAAGTTTAGACACTTTCGGGTTTAGGGTATTTGTCCGCCATATTTCCAAAATGATGGGGTGGACGGCCCTCGGGGTAACTTATTTCCGTAATGAAACCACTAGAGTCCTAAATGTTTTAAATATTTTAAATTTAACACATTTTTATTGTATTAAATTCGCCTTTTTAACGATATCTAAAATCTCAGTATCAATCCCGGGATCCCGGGATTGAGCTCTTAATATCGATATCGTCCCGAGATTGAAAACCTTCCGATATTGCATGCCCTAATATTTACCATGTTTTTAGGGACGAGACATCTAGTTTAAAATCATATAAAATTTCATTAATTCGTGATTCATCTCAGATTACTCTAATTTGTTATTAGTTCCTCCAAGGTTATTTGGAGGTGAATCGAACATCAATAAAATGCAATCATGTGTATCATAAATTCACATAAAACATAATTACACTAAGTCGTCGACATTTAAACGACTAATATTTTCTCAGACTTAATTCGGTTTTAAAACAATAAGTTAGGTAGTAAAATGATTTTAAATATTCGCTAATACTATGGTATAATATGGGACTTAAATTTAATAGCGGTTTTACCTGTCTTTGCACTGATTTACAACTTTATCAGTGAAGATTTAGGGACGAGTTTGGGTAATTTAGTGTCCGATATACAGCGTTACACGATGGAGGGGTTATTTTAGAAGACAAATCGATATTAAAGTCGTTATAATATGGGAACTATTGCACATGGCGGGAACTGTATTTCTAGCGTATACATTATTAAGTGTTTCAAGAATGACTTGACTAGGTACTTACTGTCCCTTTCAAAGGAATACAGGGTTTGTTTCGGTATCTAGTATTTTATATTTAGCTCTCCATATTTAAAAACTACATAGGTACATAAACTGACTTATCTAACTTACTTTAAATAGCTGACTTAAATTAAGTTAGGTATAGGTACGTTTTTATAGGTATAATAGTACCTTAACTAATTTTACGTTTTCTAAAACCATTTTATTTCATGTAAACAAATTTTTTTTTTTTCAAAAGCATTTTATTTCATTTACACGATAAACAACAACTAACCCTCTTACTTATAAACGAGGACTAAGTTTATGTAACGTTTGGATCGGTCTGTCAACTTTGAGACTTCATGTCACAGTGGAAAAAACGTTACATAAAGTTAGTCATCGTTTACAAGTATGAAGGCAAATGTATTGAATGACGTCACGCCCGGTTTTAAGAAATGACTTTGCACGATTTGCTTACATTTAATTCAGGTTGTGTACCAAAGGGCTGACAAAGTTTGAGCCATGTCTTTGTCCGTCTGTCTGAGACTAACCAAGTTTAGACTACTTAGCTTAGTACGAAAAGGCGACCTTTGCTCATCAATGGACTTTACAGAACATAGCCAATTCTGTATTGTCTACAATGTAGACAATACAGAATTGGCTATGTAGACTCAACATAATGTGAACGCAGCGTACTACGTGGACGATTGGATGCGAACGCGATTGCGAAGCGATCCGATCCGGTGCGGTGCGGAAACAAGGAACAGTCGATAGCTATTGAAGTGTCCTACGTGACCAAATGCACGTAAAGTGCGATGCGGCGCGATTCTCGACTGTTCCTTGTTTTCGCGCCGCACCGCGCCGCATCGCGTTCGCATCCGATCACCCACGTAGGACGCTGCGTTAATTAGACCTCTATTGTGTCATACCAATGTCAAATGCCAACGCGCTAACGTTCTATGATGGTAATAGAGGTAATTTATGCTAAACCTCGAAACGTGTGTGAAATAATGAAACTGAAAGTAAACTACCATTGATATAGTGTAGGTAGAAAACTAAAAGTTTACTGATCTATCTACACTTCTACACTAATATTATAAAGAAGAAAGATTTGTATTTTTGTGTGTGTGTGTATATGTGTAACTAGCTGCGCCCCGCGGTTTCACCCGCGTAAGTCTCGATCCCGTGGGAATATCGGGATCAAAAGCCTTTAGTAGCCTATAGCTTTCCTCAATAAATGGACTATCCAACACTGAAGGAATTTTTCAAATCGGACCAGCGGTTC
The DNA here is from genome assembly GCA_958496205.1 of Idaea biselata. Lineage (NCBI taxonomy): Eukaryota > Metazoa > Arthropoda > Insecta > Lepidoptera > Geometridae > Idaea > Idaea biselata. Next base: position 26,033,734 of record OY292397.1, read on the forward strand.
CTGAGATTAGCGCGTTCAAACAAACAAAAAAACAAACAAACTCTTCCGCTTTATAATAGTAACTAGCAGCTCCGCGCGGTTTCACCCGCATAAGTTCCGATCCCGTGGGAATATCGGGATCAAAAGTAACCTATAGCCTTCCTCAATAAATGGACTATCCAACCCCGAAAGAATTTTTCCAATCGGACCAGTGGTTCCTGAGATTAGCGCGTTCAAACAAACAAAAAAACAAATTAACTCTTCCGCTTTATAATAGTAATAGATAGATGAATAAACTCAAAAACTACTGTGCCGATATCAAACAATCTTTCACCAATAAAAAGCTACATTATCGAGGAGTAACATAGGCTACTTTTGATCCCGATATTCCCACGGGATCGGGACTTACGCGGGTGAAACCGCGGGATTCTGCTTGTCTATAACAACATTCATCATAATCGGTTCAGAGGTTTAGGTGTGCAAGCGTAACAGACAGTTAGACAGACAGAGTTACTTTCGCATTTTATAATGTTAGTACCTACCTAAGATAAGATTAGTAAGATAATTATTTTCAAGGAACTACGAAAAAAAAGCCTCTACCTGATGTCCAATGTTTCGGTCGAATTCATCCAACTAATTATGTACTGTCGAGTCTATAGAGTTGTAAAAAGTTTAATGGCGAATAATGTCACTTGAAGAATTTGTATTATTTCTCCGCCGAGACTACATAATACAAAAGAAATCTACTTGTTATATACTGACTGATATATCAACATACATGCTAATAAACCGCTACAAAAACAGCTGTTATTTTTAGTGATACAACTTTAAAATTTTCGGAAAAAAATTCGATTTTCCAAAAGTCGTAGAATAAAAGTTGTTCGCCTAGACCTCTAGAACAACCCCCTTTCGGCTTAATACCCCCTAGTCAAAACACCCTGTATATTATTTTAAAATTGTGTATTTTTCATGCCAAGAGAGTCCCGACACGACGGCTTCACTGTATTTTTTTAGGGTTCCGTACCTCAAAAGATAAAAAATAACCTTATAAAATCATTAGCTTAGCCGTCTGTCTGTCTGCCAGTGAGTTTCTCTCTATTTTTGTATCTATTATCTCTTTACTTTCTTCCAATTAAAATATTGAAAAGTTAGAACCGTACAATTTGGAAAAAGACAGATTCAGTTAAAGGTGAAATTCTGAACAACTAAAAGTTATAAAACGTGACCTCAAATTACCTAAATTTTCAGCTTGTATTAATCGAACATTTTAAGAAAACCACATGCATTTAAAAAAAATATCCCGACGAATTGAGAACCTCCTCCTTTTTTGGAAGTCGGTTAGGTAATAACTTAGTATAAACTAGCTTTTACCTGCTGCGTTTGTTTGTGTAGAAGCAAAAAAACAAGTTTTGCACGTGGTGGCACCTAAAAAAATATTCCGTCGAATGACTTTTGAAATACATATTGTCTAATCTTTTTTTTTGTCTTACCACTCAGTCCCAATGAGGTCCCGATGCTCTCGAGTGTTGATTTTTTTTAAGTTAAAAATTAAGGATTTACTTTATCAAGTGTTCGTTAAATCCCCACGATCTTTTTAAGTCTTTTCATGACAAATTTTAAGCTTCACCTACATTTTAGGTTAATCGTTTAAGCAGTTTGACTAAAGGCTTCCCAAACATACAAAGAAATATTCAGGCTACTAATAATTGTAATATTATCACAAAAACGAATCACGCGGGACTCCTTATGAGTGCTTTTCATAAAAGGAGTCCTGCGAATTAAATAGATGTGCCGCTGCAGTTACTAGAAAATTTCCTCAAATGCAATTTTATTTATCTTACTAGCTGCGCCCCGGTGTTACCCGTGAATGTCCCGATGCCACCGGAATAACGGGATAAAACGCCTATGGGTCTATCTGGAACCTATCTACTACATATACCGAGTTTCATCGCAATGGGTTCAGCAGTTTTTTGCGTGAAGGAGCAACAAACTTTCACCTTTATAATATTATTTATCGATCTCCTTATCGTCCTTTTCTCGATATATAAGAACACTCGCGCAAAAGTCACTTCTCAACCAAAAAAAACTACATTGAAATCGGTTCATCCGTTCGTGAGCTACGATGCCACAGACAGATACACACACAGACAGACACGTCAAACTTATAACACCCCTCTTTTTCCGTCGGGGGTTAAAAACAGGGACAACCGCTAACAAAAGTATGTGGCAAAACATACTAATAAAATGTTGAGGAACGTTTTTTTTGTGTTTTTATCATGCGATCAGTCATTTTGAAGAACTAACCTTAGTTCCTGTTTTATCCGCGGGACTTAATTTATGCGAGGTATTACCGACCTCATCAATCATACCTTGGTGCACACCCCAATTGAAACGAAAATTGGTGACAACATATAAAGGAATGATTCACAGCTTCGTGTGGTGGCGTGAGTGTGAGTTAAAGTGAAAGTGATATTTCTCAATAAGTTGACATAAAGTTTTGCGAAACATGTCGAGGGCACGTAATCATCTCATTAACTACACATGGGCAAATAATTACAGGTACCTACCTACAGACCGACAAATGCAGAAATAGTTGTCATAACTACCTGGTCTGTATCGAACCATAAAAGTTTATGTGCACGTTAAATATCTTTAGTTGAGTCTTTGATGTAAAGCGCATGTAACACCAACATTTTATTGGTTGAACTCGCCCCTTACTTCGCACAATTTCAACAATCGCTACCTTCAAAATCGCTGAATTTCCTGATCTAACTAGCTACACATAAATAATATCCCACTTGACTAAATTTGTTATAACTTTTTGAGATTTCTAAATTAAAATCATGTCATTCTAAAAAATTGAATCATTTTCCTACTGCCCCAATTCCACGTTCTCATTTTATTTAAAAGGTCAAAGCAATGAAATATGAATGCACTTCGATCCTAAAGGTCAATAGTTCACAAAATGGATTGTTGGCAATCAATCAAGGGGCGCAAATCCGGGTCCAATTCAGGCACGGTTTTCAATCAATACTGAATGACTAGCAAATTTGTATACCGCAAGGGATACGCTAGTAAACATTTAACTAGTTACTGGCTGACCCGGCGAACTTTGTTCCGCCTTGGAGAAAAAAAAACAAATAAAATGTATCCTATGTGTTATTCTGTTTTATAGCGGTGTTGGTATAGTGGTAGATACCCCGGCTTTCATTCCGAGAGTCGTGGGTTCGAATCCAGGCCGACCGCGTACCAATGTCTTTTTCTTTAAGAAAAAGTTATGTGCGCTAATAACATCGCTCTTACGGTGAAGGAAAACATCGTGAGGAAACCGACATGTCCTAGGACTCACCACGGTCCGAAGGCATGGGATATCCGTTGTCTAGTACCCATAGTACAAGCCTAGTGCTTAGTTTGGGGCTAGATTGCGCTGTGTGGAACGTCGTGCAATATTTATTTTATTTATTTATTCTAGGTCTCCAGCTTCATCTCAAGTTTCATCGCAATCGGTTCAGAAGTTTTTGCTTGAAGGAGTAACAAACTCACATACATACTTGCAAACTTTCGCGTTTATAATATTAAGTAGAATAGGATAGATATAGATTATACGTACCTATTTGAAGGTAGAACTAAAGATAAAAACAAAAAAGTAGTAGATACGGTATATTCTAACATTGCGTATTCGAAAAATGAGCTAGAAACACCTACATTCATTTTCATAAAATTATTGTTTTCAAAAACATTTGTCTTTGAGAATGATTAAGGCATTTGTAAATAAGCAAAGAGGCATTCTTATGTATGTCAAAAAGATGATCGCAGTGTGACAGCACGTGCTCACGCGGCAAAGGTTCGACTGAGGCTAGTGCGTCAGCTAGACGCAGTTTTATCGTCTCATTTTCCGAGACTAGGTACCGTATCTTTAGTTTTTTGTTTTAATATAAGGGCAGAACATAAAATTTTAGCTCTCTTATAGCGCAGAGCAGAAATAACAATAAGGGGACCGGGAAGCGGTCCGGGTCCGGCTTGTCTCTGTGTGACATGGTCCATGGTGTGTACGTGGTACGAGTATATTATGTCTAACAATAAAACGTCCCACTAAACTGTGCACCAATTTTGAGGAAGGGGTCATTAAGGGCCCATATAACCCCAATTGCGTGACAGGGATAGCGCTAGCGAATTTCAGATGTGTTAATGAAGAACGTAAGATGCTAGTACGTGAAATTTTAGAGCGTAATATCAAACAATTGGTAATTACACGATAATAAAACATTAATTTTTAATTTCAAATCAACGAAGCCCTGGATTGAACTAAGATCAGTTCATTTACAAAGTTTTATTAGTATAAGTTAAATATTGACTGACAAAAACTATTTATTTGTAAAATTTAGAGGGAAGTTTATGATTTTATTCTATCGAGAAAATATTCTGTAATCGTGTTTTCACAACAATCAGGACCTAGTAAATATCCTGAATTTGAATTAGTATTGTTTTCAAAACTGATGATTCAAATTTCTTTTATAATTAACCCTTCGAAAAGTCCGTTCTGGCCTACTACAGAGGCTTAATCACTGAACAGATGCATGGACGACAGAATGATCTGATACCTAAGGATTTTGTTGATGTTTTGAGGTGCGGGTAACCCTATAAGCACAATTACAGAAATGCCATACAGATGCAATAATTAGTTTTAAGTTACCTATTTATATTTACTTATATTATATACCTAACCAATATATTTTTGTTACGACACTGCAAAGGCTTAGCCGTAATAGTGTTGCAACTTAGATTTAATAAATAAATTAAATAATTTGTGAAATGACAGGCATCCAAGCCATCATAGTGAACGACGAACGCTCATCGTTTTCCCCTGAAAGTTCCATTAATTTACACAAACTTTCTTTCCCTTAATAATTTTAGCAAGATTCTATGGTTGTCTCAAGTCTTTGTAGCCATTTTAACTAACTGAACTGATCATCAATCTCGCTCATACAGTAATTAGTACTCCTTACAAGTTTTAATGGTTTCTCGGAAGCAATTGCACACAAAGGAGACAATTTTAGACGTTCAAAATTGCGTGCAGCTTGAAATGTTATTTTAAAAATGTCTTTGTATAGTAGTTTTCCTCTAAACATCGACTCTTAAACTGATTACATCTAACGATAAGCAAACACTTCGAAGAATTAACTAAATTGAGGCAAAAGATGTAGGGGATTTAGGATTTTGTTTATTTTTTATTAATCGGTTAGTAAAAGTCGAGATTTTTGATTGAATCTTGTTTTGATTTTCAACTAAATGTCTTACAAAGATGTTATTAGTATATTTTTATTTGATCATCAGGAGCTAAGTGTTTCAACTCTTTTGATTAAAAAGTTTTACCTACTTACATTATTTACTTACTGACAAGTGTTTTAGATAGCATACAATCTTTATGTTCCTAAAACACTCGAACTAGCAATTTTTTTTCTAATTTTAGAGCGAATAATAAGCCCTACATTAAATTATTACACAACAAAGTGTAGGTACGTCTAAGCCAGATTCTTTTTAAATATTATCTACTGGAAGCCGTCGGTAGTATGGATACAGCTTGACAATAAACCATCAGGTTAGACTACCTACTGTCGTAATATTCGCAGAATTTCTGGGTGTGCAATTTTCATTTTCATTGGCCTCCATAAAAATCACGTATTTCTTCGCTGATATTCCACGTTACCTACCGTTTTCGTGTCGCGGTGATTTCAATAAGATATAGAGAAATAATATGAGCTCATAATGCACCGATCGCTGTGCGGTGCGTGCCGCAATTTATCTCACAGTGCGTAGCTTTCGGTCTTTTTTCATTAGCCACCACAATATACCTACTGTAATTTATATCGGCAATCACTATCATTTGCAATTGACTAGCCGCCGGCTTCAGCTGAAATTATCTCAGAGTCTTGTTATTTGAGAAATTTAATTTAATCACGTCAGTTTATACGTTAATAATATCACGCGTATATGTTTTTTTCTGAGGCTTCTCACACTGAGACTGGATAGGCCCTCCTACAAGTTTTACTAATGATCTGTTGAGGACCGCAGGAACCCGTTGATGCGTATAGCTTAGACTTTAGAGCGGCCTTTTAAGAAATCGTTGAGTGAGCCCTTATTTAGCAGTTGACGTTCAGGAACTGAGATTTTAGACCATGGTAGCCCTAGTCCGAGACTACGGTCTTATTCTTTTAGAACGGGCACCGCTTATTACCCTCCACTCCAGCCTAAGTCCTAGCACCAAGCGGACTCGAACGTGCTCCTAGAAACTTAGGCCGGTAAGTATAAGACGTCAGTAGAAAAAGTACCGACCCGTCTTCCTATCAAATAGTTAAACGTAATTACATCATAGATAACATCGTCACTTACCATCTGGCGATAAATTAGTCAAAAGCTCACCTATCGATTACAAAAAAAGATGAAAAAGAAATTCGCGTGCTTCTAGTTACATTTGTAGTGACGCTAATATTTTTGTTACAGTTGCGAAGGCTGCAAAGGCTTCTTCAAACGGACGGTGCGGAAAGATCTAACATACGCGTGTCGCGAGGACCGTAACTGTATCATCGACAAACGTCAGCGGAATCGGTGCCAGTACTGTCGCTACCAAAAATGTCTGTCTTGCGGCATGAAGCGGGAGGCGGTACAAGAGGAGCGGCAACGAGCCGCGAGAGGAGCAGAAGATGCACATCCTAGCAGTTCAGTACAGGTAAGAACCGGCCAAATGCGAGATTCCGTACCTCTATTACAAAAAGACGTTTGTTGTATTGGAGCCCCACTTCAATATTTGTTTTATTCTGTTTTTAGTATTTGTTGTTATAGCGGCAACAGAAATACATCATCTGTGAATATCTAGACTATAATAAGGTTTATGAGCTAAGGACAGACGGACAGCGGAGTCTTAGTAACAGGGTCCTGTTTACCATCTAGATACGGAACCCTGAAAAAAGATTTTTACTTTTAATCACTGGCCTCCAAAATTTCCAAAAATTCTTTTGTAGCACGCACCTAATAATAGGTAGGTATACCTACATACTTTTATAATACATTATACATAAGCTGTGCATATTAATAGTCAGTCAAAATAATTAATTTTATAAGTATAGATTATAGGACAAAATCTTCCTCTCTGAGGATTAACCATAACCAGTAGTCTCCACAAGATAATCGGATACCCCATACCATCTTGGGCAAGTCGGTTATCTCAAGATGTTTTCCTTCACCGTATTTAATTAAACTACCTCTTAATACCAATATTACCTCCAATAATGCAGTAAATATTACTTATCCTCGGACGAAAACGAGTATACAATTTGTTAGGTCATAGTTTATAGCACAACTACAACGAAAATATCTTCTTAACTGCCTCGTAACGCCGGATAGGTAAACACTAAATAAGAATGATGTTTGTTTACTTAATACTTTTATTTCATTAAAATTTTTCAATGTTCACGTCGGAGAAGTCAACCGGTAATTGTATTGTAATGAATTGCGATTATGAGTCCGAAAACCAATCAGAAATCGACCGTTTCGTTAAAATATTTTAGACTAATTAGTATCGATGTGTTTGTAAGACGATATTTTAAGGTATATGATAATATGATTCATATGCAGTGTTTACTCGTGAGTTTAACACCGGTTTTTGTGTTAACGCGTTTCCTTCGGCCCTCTATCCACCCTTTTTGAATAAAATCTGGACATACCCCCTTACTTATAAACGATTATTAACAGCTCCATAATCTATGTGTCACTGACAACTACTGTGGTGCGTCGGGGGAAGGCCCGAATGCAAAACAGAAGGTTGCGCGTTCGATTCCCGCCTGGTGCAAGTATTTATGCTTAAAAATAAATATTTGCATCTGGTCTGTGTGTTTTCTATATATTACATGTATGTGTTAACAAAAAGACAAATGCTACATAACTTAGTCATCTGTTAATCATCGTTTATAAGTAAATATAATTTAACAACAGTGCAACCCAGACTGTTGTTCAAATATATTTACGCAGATTGGATTAAAATTTAACCATAGATTAGATTTCAAATCTATTTCAATTTTTATGACAGGATCCTTTAGTAATGGAATGAGACGATGGTGTAAGGAGTTATAAAAAAGCTTCGGCTATAAATAAGGCTATTGTCGATGGTTCACTAAACAGATTTAATTGTTTATCGATCTCGTTTCGTTCGGATTGTTTGGCAAACGTGATGACGGAGCGGATCTTGTATTTGATCAAGATATTTGCTTTACTCTAAAGCTTTGCGAATTTAATAAAGAGAGAGAAAGGGGAATAATAACCCCTCTCTGTGTTCGAAATGAACTTTAAAAATTTACTTTCGTTGCTAAATTGAAATGTTATATTAAAATCATACTAATTTGGACTTTTAAGATCAGAAACTTGAGTTAATATTGATTTTTACGAGTTTCAATAAAATTGTTCGTCAAAGTTTGTTAATATAATTTGGGGGAATCCAGTGGGTAGTTTGTTATTGTAACTCTCGAAGTTAGGTAATCTCGAATAACATAACGTGATAAGAGTGGAATCCGTTTATTATGACTCCGCCTATATTGACCAACCGCTTTTAATATGTCGTAGCTCACAGCTTAGTTTAGGTTTCATATTATGACTATCAGAACCAGACTTATCTTTAAAAAAAAGTCTGATATTATAATGGGTTCATGTCGCTTATTTTGACATATATTTAAGAAATCACAATTATCATATTTTGTTTTTTAATGACGTCACAAGTTAACAACGACATAATGCGACAGTTGCTTGTTTTTCTTAGAATATGCTTTATATTGGTTATAATAGGTTAAGCTGTCCGCTTATATGCCAAATTACCATTTAAAATAAGTAAAGCGTTATAGTTTTAACTTTAACAGCAGTTGTGGGTTGTTAAATGTGTAATTTCCATGTCACTCCAGTTTATTTATTCTCCGTCGTTTAAGACAGTTTAAGTATAAAAAAAAAAATCAATATTACTATATCGATGTGGGTGGTATGACGTGCATAGTTACTGTTGTAATATGCAACTATTATTGTGTTGTTTTTTTTATATTTTTGTTGAGAATTATTTTCACCTACTGTGAGAACCGATATTACATAATTTTCTTTTACGATAATCGAACCACTATATCTATTTCGAAAATAAATATTCGCGATCTATGAACTTCTCTTCTGTCAGTGCTCCCGGATTGAGTAAAGATGCGTTGTTGGTTCGAATCCCGCTCTCCGTCGATCATGCGTTGTGTTTTTGCAGAAGTATTGTTCCCTTAAAATATTTCTAAAAATAAGATATGATATGAACTTCTACATCTGATGTTGGTAGAACAAATGCTTCATCAAATAAAACAGTTTTTTATAAGATAATTAGATTTATGTTTCTTCATAAATCGTGAGGCAACGTATTTGTAAACACAATTAACGCGGGCAACACTAAGTAGTCCTCACATTGTAGTAGGTACAGTTCTGAACAAAGACCGTTTCCAAGGGAACGTTTTAGACAAAAGATCTCCAGAGATAATGGAGTACTTCCTTTATAGTTCGACTTGTTTGATATATTGTAATGAATTGGGAGTATGTAGGAGGCACGTACAACGAAATATCTTACCTATCTACATACACTGTATAGGTATTCGTATTTATTTTTGTATCTATACATATACCCTTTTTACTTATAAATGACTAGCTGCGTCCCACGGTTTCACCCGCGTATGTCCCAATCCCATGGGAATATCGGGATCAAAAGTATCAAAAGCCTATGTTACTCAGGGTGAATGTAGCTCTCTAATGGTAAAAGAATTTTGGAAATCGGTCAAGAAGTTTTTGAGTTTATTCATAATAAACATACAGACACACACACACAAAAATACAAATCTTTCCTCTGTATAATATTAGTATAGATGAATAACAGATGCATAAACTATATATCGTTTGTCTTTTACTGTCTCTGTCACGTGACGTTTCAAAGTTGACACATAGAAATTAACGTTACATAACTAAGTCATCTGTCAATCATCGGTTATGTTATATAAGTAAGGGGGATAAAATAAAATATAGACGCTTGAATGATTGATTGACTAACTTAATGACTGAACCACAGTACAAATAAGGAACAGTACGGAAACTACCGTTTTCTCGGTGCTGTCAGTAGTGAAAACTGTTTAGGCATCACGTCGATGCGCATGTTTGTGTAAGTGTGCCATTTCGAACGTTTGTAGGTTGTTTCCGTACTGTTCCTTATTTGTACTGTGACTGAACTATATATCAACGCAGAGCCCAATCCGCTGGTTCTAGACACATAAAATTAGCAGTATGTTCTTTGTGGCGTATAGGTATCCACTAAGAAAAGGTTTTTGGAAAATCCCGTCGGATCGCGACTTACACGGGTAAAACCGAGGGAATCTGCTAGTCGTAGATTTATGACGAACTTTTTACTCGATCCTTTCACCTATCTTTATTACCTTCGTATACTTAATTGAGAGCACGTAGTGAAGTAATTCATCTCAAAGTGTAGATTCTCTAATAATATTTCAGTCTATTTTTACGTACCTACCTACCTTTAATGATGAACTTGTTACCTCGACCTTTTCATCTCTGAGATAAGCACTCCAGTATTCCTTTATTGCATTTTTCCTTTACAATAAAACATTATTTTCGCGAAGAAATACGTTTCCATTTATAACCTACCTACGGCATCTCGCTACTATGACATATGATTAATTGCTGCGTGCTTCTGAAGCTGGGTCCTTGTGTGGGCGATGTCTAAGTTATTTCATTATATAGTTCCATGCATGCTGCAGAGGTTTAGTGCAGTAGATTTCATATGTTATTTATTAAATTGTGACGTCACACGTCCTCTGATGTCCTAGACTTGATTATCTTTATGATTAATATCGTTCATCATAAAACTTGTTGAAAAATAAAAGGATTATTAACTAGGTACTTTTATTATAATGTGCAAGTACATAATTGTAATGCATGATAATGCTGAACCAATTATCCGTTGATTGAAATAAAATTGAAACCAATATTTATAAGAGGATATTATTTTCTTTATTGTAGGTTCTTATATTCTATACCAGCGGGTATAGAATATAAGTAATAATGATGTAAAAATAATGAATTGGATTATTTGATTGAAAAGAATATGAAGAAGCTTTGACAAGTATATTGTAAGAAATGTCAATGAAACAGGTACCTAATAAATAAATAATAAATATAAATAACATAATTACATAGATGGGTTCCTGTCTTTATTATATTCGGTTTTTATTTCCGTTGATTTGATTTTTAATGGGAATTTACGAAGGCTCAGCCCAGCCGTGGGATGCTAAGAAAAAACTAGTGATAACTTTTCAAGAGAACATTTGAATAGATTTTTCTTCTGTTTTTCGCGATATTGGATTGAAAATAACATTTAGAACATTTATGGTTAAATTTTCACTCGCTGCAAAACATAAAGCATAAAAGGTTAGAGCGGCGAACATGTTGCAATTATAGATACCGCTTATCGATAGTTATGATGAGTGAGTGGGAGAGAGACCAAACCAAAATACTCTGCACCACTTTACGACCCGGTGTGCAACGAGTGAAATACTGTACCATAACCGAATTTACGTCTTTTTATTTTTGTTTAGTCACCGAAACACAAGCTTAGTCGCTTAACACGGGGCTAGATGGCGCTGTGTGTTGTTCACAGAATTTATTTATTTATTTTATTGTTCTAGGAGCTCTCAATCGAACGGTTACTAGAGATGGAGTCGATAGTAGCCGATCCGAGTGAAGAGTTTCAATTCCTGAGGGTCGGACCGGACAGTTGCGTGCCTCCCAAATACAGAGCGCCCGTATCCAGTTTATGTCAAATAGGTAAGTCAAACGTAATATAGGAACTTGTTTTGTGACGCTTACATACATAGACAAGGGGTCATGGGGTATATTCCCATTGGGGCGATATTTAATGAAGTGATTGGTTGAGAATATTTTGTTTACCGTCGAAATTTCTCTCGATCTCGAGTATTTTGATCAGATCTTGTTTGAAATGTTTACTCTGTTCTTGTTGTTTTTGTGTGAGCGTGCAAATATGTTATTAATGATATTTTGGCGTTTGGCAAAGGGTATGCGTGGATTTTGATACGATTAAAACGTGCTGGGGTCTGGCCGGAACACCAGCGCTATAAGCCTAGTATGTTTTCTGGACTGCAGCTTCTTGCTGAAGTCGGCCTATATAGGGTTTCACACGGTTTCCTAGTTTGCTTGTCAACAGACGGAGTTACTTTCGCATTTATAATATTAGTCAGTTCACGCCTAAACTGCTAAATCGATTTAGATGAATTTTGGTATAGAGATAGATTAGACCTTGGAGAAGGACATACGCTACTTTTGATCCCGTAAATCCTGCGGGATCGAGAAATACGCGGGGCGCAGCTAGTATCTAACCATTTGCGATAATGGCCTTTATTTTTCTAATATTTATTTTTGTACTTATAAAGGCACATACTGTTACATTGTGCTTATTCTAGTAAACGTTTTCTAATCCTATTTCATCTCCATTTCAAAATCAAATCAATTCAATCTCCAAATAAATACTACACAAAAGATTTCGAACGAAATTAACTTTACATACCTACACGAAATCTAAGTAAGTAGGTACTTACCTTCTGTTTTATATTTACCTCGTGAAGTCTTGTCTAGACACACCCTTCGAACAACACGTAACTGCGTAGTTCTCAAATTTATACCTAAAACCTTCACGATTTACATAAAAATCTACACTTCTAATAACATGTTATAGGAAAAATTTATTGCGTGTAAAGATTATAAATAATTTTCCCTTCTTATTTCCTTCGATAAACATCTCGATTTCAACGGAAGCCTTTTAAATACAATTTTTATTTCTCCTTCAAATCGAGTAAAGTAAATCGTAATATAGCTACTTTACGGGCGAAAATAATAAAAATATTACGGAATTACTCCCAAGCTTCGCACCTATAGGCGTTTACCTAACAATAGTTCATTTGGAACTTGAAGATTGTAAAAAGTTATCGTCCAACCAATCCCTCAAGGTACAAACATAAAAAAATAATACAAAAATTCCACGAGACAGAAACATCGGTATGTATTCTATGTATGTATGTACATAAATACATTATAACTATGGCATACATAATATGAAACTGGTTTGTAATGGCGGCGTTTCGTACGTTTTATTTACGAATAAGCTTTGTTAGGTGTTTTCTTTTATAGACTTTAAAATAATGACTGGACTTAAAACCTAGTGCCTACATTAAGCGAGTTGTATGCTCAGAATGAGACATAAAATTAACAACCCACAATACTGTTCTCCTCAACTATATTCTTCTTCGTGTGGCTCACCTTTATTTTTTTTTTATTTTTTTTTTTTAACGAGGAGAAATGCGTCCTTATGCACTATCCCACCGCTCCGGGGGGAGCGGCGGAGATGTGTGGGGCTCCCTGTTGGCCTAGGATGGTGGGCGGCCACAGGTTTACCCACTAAAACTCCTCGGTGTCCTTCTCTTCACCTTATTCCAGGGGAAGGTAGGCACTGTTTGCACATACTACTACAATCCCCTGGGGTGATAGGTCTTAATGACCCCCTCTCCTAAAACCTTTAAAAGATAAAACCCTCACGAGAGGCGGCGTGGGACACGCCGCCGCCATCTCGGGCCCTTGGACAGGTGGCAGACCCCTCCGAGTCCAACACCATGGGCCACATTACGGTGGAAGATTGTCATTCCTGACTCTCCTCCGAGTGCGCCGGGAGCGAGCGGGATCGGTAGAAGTTATCTCCCTTTCTCGCTCTGCTGCTTCTTTGGTAGCCATGACGGCTTCGCAATAAGCTCTCAACGCTTGCCACGACTCATCGCTGTACACTATCGTGCGAACGACAGTCGACAACGACAACTCGCTTCCGACGGCTGCGATGAGAGCGCGCCGCTGATCGTCCCAGGCAGGACATATTTCTAACGTATGCTGTACAGTGGTGGCAACGCTCATCAGGCTCTCGCTGGATTCGACACAGGTACTTGCCAAAACAACCATGTCCTGACAGCACCTGTGTCAAACGGAACGTTAGAGCCCCATGGTTCCTCTCCAACCACTCACCGAGCATCGGTCTAATAGCATCCACTGTCGTCTTTCCAAACGCAGACCTCTCCAACTTTTGCTTCCATTCCTCCACCATGGTGACCTGAAGTTGAGCTCTCCTTACTTCTACTTCCCTCGTGTGGCTCACCTAGGTTTAGAGTTTTTAGGTCGCCCTAATGTCTCTTACTTGACCTAACGACTGCTTTTAGAGATAACAACCGGGACCAACAGCTTGACGTGCCTTCCGAAGCACGGATAAGACTAAGTATATTTTTATTTTTTATTGATATTTCGATTCTCTCATTATTGGGACCAATATAGGCGGGACTTGAACCCGCCACCGTTTTTCTCCGGTAGTTTGCCCACCGCACCACACAGGTCGTAAAGTGACTTAGCACTTACTCGTACAAACGCGAAGATGTCAAGTGCCTTTATTTAATACTTCAAAAACGATAATTCAAGTGCTAAAATCTAGGTCCCTGTTATCTATATCTATACCTAGGTATATTATAAAGAGGAAATATTTATTTGATTGTTTGTAGTACGGATAGGCTCCGAAACTACTGAACCGATTTCAAAAATTCTTTCACCAATAGAAAGCTACATTATTGAGGAGTAACATAGGTGACTTTTGATCCCGATATTCCAGCTGGATCGGGACTTACGCGGGTGAAACCACGAGACGCAGCTAATTGATCATAAAGGTGTAAGGTTGTACCGGACTGCACGCACACGGCACGGCCGCTGCAGGGACGTATCACCGCGACACTAGATACCTTACTGATTTCTATGAAATACCTTCCGTAACCAACCAGCAATATATTGTCGTGGCGACGCACGACATGTCGCCGATCCCGACAGCATCAGTGGTGTCGAAATGCAACTCGAATTCATGATCACAGTGACGTAATAATATTATATCGACGCTATAAGCGACATTAGGCGACAGATCCGAAGACATGGGATATTCAGTGTTTTCTATGTATCATATGTATGTATTTACAAAAAAAAAAAGTATAATATGTAGTATATCCGTTGTCTAGTACCCATAGTACAAGCCTTGTGCTTAGTTTGGGGCTAGATTGCGCTGTGTGTAACGTCGTGCAATATTTATATTTATTTATTTATATTTCCACCTGTAGCTGCAGTCGGAGATATGTTTGACTACCAACTTGTACCTTAAGACTTCCCCCCTTACTTTTAAACAATAATTAACAGCTGCATAAACTATGTATCGTTTGTCTTTTACTGTGACATGGAGAATCCAAGTTGACAGACAGAAACAATACCTTAATAACTTAATCATCATTTATAAGAATTATAAGGGGGTTTAATATTAAAACAAATCGTTTATCAAATGGGTATGTATGTACTGACTTTCTTTTTATCTAGTAGGTCACATTGGTTGCTCTTTATCAGACTGATATCCGTCGAACGGAATACAAAACAATGTACATTTTGTACCTACATACCTATATTTTAAAATAATTCATTATCACAAAAGACTTACCTATCTGAAGTTATCTGTCACATTATGTATGACCTACAGATATTTGTCCTGACACTGAGTCTTTTGCTTTCTAAACCCACCGATAATAAAGATATGTTTTTGTTTGTAATAAATAAGTCCTGAAATCACTAGCCTGATTTAAATAAAACTTGATATAATTACATACCTGATTTGGACAAACATAGAAACCTGAGTAGTGTCAAAACGGCTACCTTTTATTCCCGAATTGCCACGGGATTTAACTTGGGTAGAATTGCCTAGTGTAGGATTCGACACTACCCGGAAATTATTGTCATCCTGTTTCAATAAAATTGTTCCTGATAACCTTTGGTACATTCTCTGTATTCTTCCTTACATCTTCTATTATTATAAAGCTGAAGAGTTTGTTCGTTTGGACGCGCTAATCACAGGAACTGCTGGTCCGATTTGAAAAATTCTTTCAGTGTTGGATAGTCCATTTATTAAGGAAGGCTAGGACTTTGATTCCGATATTCCCACGGGATTGGCACTAACGCAGATCCCTAGAATTGACTATAAATACGAGTGTAAGACCAATCAGTCTACTGGTTTGAGCTATGTGTTGAAAGTGAGGACAAACGATTTTATATAAATTGGAATTTTATTCAATCCTCGTTTATAAAACAACAGATTTAACATAACATTGGAAATGTGGAGGTTATTTTTTTGCTATCCATTCTTTGAATACATTTTTCCTTATACCACCCTCTACCTACACAATGCGAACAGACTTGTTTTTTGTTAACGGCAGCTGCGTATGCGTTATTGTAAACTTAAAAGGGCTTTTAGGATGGCTCCACGACGCAGTAATAGAATCTTTTAACTAACTTCTAATTCGTCTATACCAGTTTTATTGTTCTTTTAATTGTCGACCCGTATCTAGGATCGTGTCAGCTCATAAAACTACGAATAGTTAATAAAAAGTTGTTTTGACTAATTGACTCAAATATCGATGACGACTTCAACATTCGAACATTCGATTTCAAAATTTGTTGCAAACACATTTCGATTGAAACAATTGAAATTGTTGATTACAAGTCATTCAGTCGCTAACAAATTGCCATTGCAATTAAAACTAGCGACTATAACTGTCAAATTGTATAATTCGTACACGTCAAAATCGACAATTTCAATTGTTTTAATCGAGATTTGTTAGCAACACAGTTACCTAATCAGCTAGGTTCGTCCCGTCTACGACTTCTGTTACCAACGGATTACCTGTCTATTGAATTGAATATTTTAATTATAAAAATCGCATCTAAAAGGTTTCTTTTATGTTTTCTCAGGACTATTGACTGAGACTGCTATTCATTACCGATGCGCTGTCTGCCTCAGTTCAACACAAGTGGCACCATCATTTATTGTGTAAAATACCTAGTATTCATTCTTCATTAGTTTTATTCAAGTGCGCCTTTAATGTCAATAACTCGCGTTGCAATGTCGTCAACCTGCTTTATGACGTTCAACAGATTCCCAGTACGTACTACAATTTAATTAAATTATTCAAAATTAATGAGTGGAAGTCTTCTGTTTTCTGCGCGTATCTGTTTTTTATTCATCTCGTTATTTTTGGGTCATATTTTTGGCTCTCGATTGTAGCTAGGTATTAAAATAATTCTGTTCAGCAGTTGGGTACTTGGGTTTCGCTGAATCTTTCGAGGGAGAAAAAACCGGCCAAGTGCGAGTCGAACTCGCGCATGAAAGATAACGTACCATTATCACAAAAAAAAATGTTATATTGAGGCCTTGCTTAGGTATATATTTATTGTAGGTATTCTGTTTTTAGTATTTGGTATAGTAGCTTTAGAGCAGGGGTTCCCTAACTGGGGGGCGCGCCCCCCAGGGAGGGCGCAGGGATATTTCAAGGGGGGCGCGGGCAACATGTGCAGTTAATACCTGCGATCGCTGAGAGAATGCATTCCGGCTCGATACGGCCAATGAAATTATTTGAAATTTACGCCTGTGAAGAACATAATATTGTTTCCTCAGTCGGCCAATATCAGCCTCTAGACTGGCCCCGCGGTCACCACACGGGCGCTATCAAAGGTATTTGGTACAACTTACCAAATTCCTTTTGTATGACAATTTTTTTTTATGAGCAATAAAAATACTTATTTTGAACACTTTTTTATCCTGACCTGATAATCTGGACTGGAGGACGGGGGGGCGCAGATTTTTTTTTATGGTCGAAAGGGGGCGCGACTCAAATAAGTTAGGGAACCCCTGCTATAGAGACACACCATTTGTGAAAAAAATCAACTGTCTAGCTATCATGGTTCATGAGACACAGACTGGTGACAGACAGACTTACAAATGGACAGCGGACTCTCAGTAATAGGGCCCCGATTTTACCCTTTGGGTACGGAACCCTAAAAATTACATGTCCTGGAGGTCCGTTTCTTATACCTATGCTCACTTTCTTTAGTAATATTCTGTATACATTTTAAGTGAGAATCAGTCACCAGATGCGAAGTGACGAATCCAAAATGTAGCATCTTTATCTAGATCCTAGATCAATAAATTATTTTTCTAAGGTTTGTTTTCTAAAAAAGAAAAACGAAAAACTGTAGGGTTTCGCCCGGTCGGTGGGACGCGCCCCACCGACCGGGCGACCGCGCGGTATAGCTGTGCGTGAACGGTTTTGGTCCTATTTTTCCTCCAGATTGAAAATAAAACTGAAGTAAACCTCGGCCTTAGTTTCAACGCTGCCCGCTGACTTCTAGAGAAGTGAGCGGGCATCGTGGTGTGAGCGTGAGTGAGCATAGCGTTGTCTGGGAACTCGCGCATCGATCGTAGGCGCGAAGCGATTTTCGAGTCTCCGCTGGCACTACGCTCTGGTGTTCACGTTCACGTTCACGCCACGCTGACCGCTGACTTCGCGACCACGGTCTAACCACGGCGGTGATACCGCAGGGCGCAACTAGTAAGAAATAAGAATGGGTACTTTGCGGTTTACCTATCTTTTAACATGTCAAAAAGTATCAATACTTCATCTAATCTTTTGAATTCAATATAAAAGCACAGATAAAAGTTTGGAATACTTACACGAACACTTTGACAGCTCACTCAGTATGAGTTCACATTGAATTTCAGATTCGATTTTTGTCTAAATTATAGTAAGAGTGAGCGTGCGTGACAGATTTTGTTTTCTATTTATGTAAGACTAGCTGCGTCCCGCGGTTTCACCCGCGTAAGTCCAGATCCCGTGGGAATATCGGGATTAAAGTAGCCTATGTTGCTCAGGGTGAATGTAACTTTCTAATGGTAAAAGAATTTTTAAAAACGGCACAGTAGTTTTTGAGTTTATCATTACAAATATACGACACACATACAAAAATGTGTCTTTTGTGAAATGAGGCATATTTGTTGAATAACAGAAATATTTAGTAGATACACCTCTTTTTTTAAGACTTGCTATTTCTAACCATATTAAAAGCTAACAACAGTTGTCAGGTCAGCTACAGCTATATTTATGATCTAAGGAAACCGTCTGCCAATTTAGCATACATTTGGATAATTATTTTTTTATCAATTATGAAAATTATTCGGTAGTTTACTTAGAAACCATAGGGCGCTACTAGTTTTCAATAATTATGTTTTATAAAACCTTCTTAGTCACGGTGATATGGCCAATTTTATATGACTCAAATGGTCAATTGTTCGATCTACTGTACCCACCTACTTGTCTATTAGATTATTTTTTATCAAACTATTTGATAAGATATTCAATACAAAGAAAAATCTCTAGAATAACAACTTGAGTACCTATCAAATGTAAGTACCTGATTTAGTTTTTTCTAAGTATGGCAAGTATTCATAAAATAACAGCAAAGAAATAGGTGTTTTACCTGTTCAAACGTAAGTAAGTACAGAATTATTTGAATGTTTTTTTTTGTTGGAGAAAGGAATTTAAATTGATAGTTGAGTTTCACAACTTTAGGCCAAAAGAATAGCTACTCATTTCTCCATACAAACTTTACAAACGTAGTCGACTGTTTCCTCCCTGGATAAAGACAAGAAAATATGTTTATGCCATAAAACCTATAACAAAAAATACAATTTTTTCTAAATTATATTTTAATTCTAATTAGAAGATCAAAAATATCAAAGTAAGGGCATGGTCAACGGTCATGGCAGATATAGATTTGATAGCATAACAACATTTGCTCTAATCCAGGGAGGAAACAGTCGACTACGTTTGTAAAGTTTGTTTGGAGAACGAGTAGGTATCCTTTTCCATTAAGACTCCTTGCCATGACTACAGATAGATTACCTTACTGAGAATTTGGCTACTGAAAAGTCCCTGAAACGTTAGGGGAAAAAAATAGCGCAACCGAATTGATATACACCTTTTATAAAGTACTCGGTTAAAATATGATTCAGGCCGTTGCTTGGGTGATGATAAGCCGCGACCTAAACCTCCCACCAATTGATATTTTTTTCTATTTATGAGTACATATTTGAGGTATATTATTTACTCTACCACAGGGTTCGGTGCTGGGGCCGTTCTTGTATACCATATTCACAGCTGACCTGCCACAAACTCCTGGAGTAACAATAGCGACCTATGCAGACGACACCGCAATAATGGCTAGAAACAGCTGCCCATCCAGTGCATCCCTCTCCCTGCAAAGAAGCCTCGATGACATCCAGCTATGGCTTAAAAAATGGAGAATAAGAGCCAACCCAACAAAATCGATCCACGTCACCTTTACCCTAAACCGAGGAACATGCCCACCAGTCAAACTTGGTTGCACACAGCTGCCGCAAAGTGACTCTGTCAAATACCTTGGAATGCACTTGGACCAGAGATTGACATGGACAAAGCACATAGACACCAAACGAAAAGAGGTGGATATTAGATTCAAGGGTATACAATGGCTCCTGGGAAGAAACTCAAGACTGACAATCGACAACAAACTACTGATTTATAGGACTATGATCAAACCGATTTGGACCTATGGCATCCAGCTGTGGGGGTCAGCCTGCAATACAAACATTAACAAAGTCCAAAGAACCCAGAACGGCATGTTGAAACAGATATCCAATGCGCCCTGGTTCATCAAAAACACCGAAGTCCATGAACACCTGAACATGAGTACAGTGAAAGACGAAATCATGGCATGCTCAACCAGATATAAATCCAGATTGGAAAAGCATCCCAACCAATTAGCTGTGCAACTCAGCATACCTGATGGCGTCAACAGACTAAAGAGACGCAACATACTGGAACTGGATGGACTACAATGAGCTGTGCAGTATAATACTAAGAGATGTTCCTGATGAGGCACAACTCAGCCCGCCATAATCCACGCAACTCATCTGCTCATAGTTGTAAAACTGATTGCACGATAAAATAAACAAAAAAAAAAAAAAAAAAAAAAAAAAAAAAAAAAATTATTTACTCTACATAATGCTCGGGTCTCATTCGTATTTCGTATCTTATGAGCAAACAGTCTACGGATTTTATTGATTCCCTTCGAGCTTCGGGTCTTGTTATCCAATTTCAATGTGCGAACAATATTTTATAGGTAGGTACCTACTGAATGTTTGCGGTTTCTCGTGATGTTATATTGCTTTTCAGACGTGCGCTACTAAAATTACCTTACCCCTAGTTAATCAATATTGTGCTACTAGATTTTGTAGTCGAATTATTCCCACGAGTTTCTTGTGGTTTCTCTTCATTTGAGGGCCTATTACGAAACCAAATATCTTGTCTATATAAGTTTATGTAAAAGTACTAGTATATATTTTACAAGTTTTATTTTTTCATCGTTTCTATTTTTAATTGATACTTTGAAAAAAAATACCAGGTACTGAATCAATTATGATGAAAAATGGTATTAGTTTCCCTATGCGATTATGATCTACATACGCCGTAGCAGTAGCAGTAGAAGGACAAAACTAGTAAATATACCTAATACAGGAACCGGAAACACGTCATCTACGTACAAACTATGTAAAACTTGTACCATAGGAATCAGATAACGGATGGA
>OY292397.1:26055563-26222666 GCA_958496205.1 Idaea biselata
ATACAGCATATTGATGAAATTACTGAATTTGGCTCGCAAAGTGGTAACTGGTTACATAATATGTAACCAGAATATTATCAGTGTAACGATCCGAGTAACTTTGGTCATACGGTTTTTGTAATCTCGACCTTTTTTTCGAAAGTTTTATAGCTGGGAACAAAATACGTACAAATTTCAGCTGCACGGTTATTCCTCAACTTTTGGTTATAGATTCACAGAGGTTATAAAATTACAATGTGTATGTCAGAAGAAACATTTTCGGCTAAAATTGGGTACGACCAGATTACACCGAGCCTATACATCTCTGAATTAACGCGAAGGCGTATTACATTCAAAGAGGACATCAGAAGGAAGACAGTTGTAAACAGCCACTGCGGTAACGCTACCGCAAACTCAATGATGCCTTTGACGTTTTTATCGTCATTCATTGACTTCATCTTAGCGCTGCAGTGACGTTTTTTTTATATTTATTTCGCGTAAAAGGAACATGAAATATGTTTGAGATATCAACTACATCTACTACATTACTTGCCTCTTTAGGGGCGTGACGAAGAATCTTACAAATGTGAACGGAACTAACTAATCCGTACTTTGTTCATTGAAATCACACATTTTATGTGCAGATCATGTTATGTAGGTACTTATGTAATTATTTTCTACGCTTTAACCGTTGTCATTGACTGTAACACTTGGGGCCAATACTGAGCAACATGTTTTTATTTTTCACTGTTATCTCGAAAGTACGATAGATATAAAACAAATAATTATTATTTTTAAACTTCACAAAGGGAACATTGTGATAGCTCGATCGAATCGTTGCTTATTAATTAAGTATTTACCCAATTGGGGGAATAACTTCAAATAGAAGAAGTAACTTACCTGCTGTTTCCATCATTAGAAGTACCTAGCAAGAGTACAATTGTACAATAAACCATTGTCAAATAAATTAAAGAGATTTATAGTTGGACGCACCATTTTTATGTATTTTTCTACTAATCAATATTATTAATGCGAAAGTGTCTGCATGTAGATGGAGTCCTGGGCTAACACAAAGACTATTTTTGCTCGTTTATAAGCTGAATTTGACTAAATATTACGCAAGTATTTTTAGATGTTCGATGAAAATCGTTTTGAGCCGTTAAAAATTGATGTGCTATTTTCCTAGTCCATCTGGTTTTCAAAGCTTTTATTTTATTACTTACGACTGTCTGACAATTAACTTGTTTTATCAAATATGTCATATTCTTTTTTTAGGAATAATAGATACCTACCGGGTTATATAAGAGATGTAAAGCTTTTAAGAGCTTAACCCGCTCGCGCTTCCTTATTCTAACTTATTACAATGATTACTTCCTGAAATATGACCTCCAGAACATTTTTTGAAGAAGTTAGCAGAGCAACAAACAGACGAAAACTGCGACATTGCTTTCATACTAAGTCTATACCGACAGATTATTTTTTTCTCAATACAGGTACCTAAGTATTCATTGAATTTACTCGTAGCTTCTTTGATCTTGTTTGTCACTTGTATCTTGTTTTGAATACACGTGTCGCGTTCACGTAAATAACCATATTTCTTTGGAATACTTATCCAGAATTTACCGTATCTATGGCGTATTAGGTCAGATTTGAAATATCATCTGAAACGCGTTTTAGAAACTATTCAGTTGATTCTTCGAATTTGTTTGCAGGCTCTCAGCTCTAAATTGCAGGAGCGAACTCGTGCAGTTTTTAACCTTAGATATTTTACATCTTTTTGACTGCTGAAAACACACATGTTGTGTTTGCGATTTTGATTCAACGATTTGCGATTTTTCAGTTTTGCTTTTGATTTTGCGATTTGCGATGATTTACGATTTTAACGTCAGCAGTCGAAAGGGTAACAAGTACGTTGTTCGGTAGATTTTCATTGCTATTGAAATATACTGCTGGGTACGCCCTAATAGCCTTATTAATAATCGTGGAGTAAGGTCGAAGTAGTGAGAACATGCTTTGTCTTTTTCCGTGACAAGAACTTTCAAAGATGACAGACAGAAACAAAATATGGTAAAATTATTCCGTCCTTACTCCACGTTTATTAATAAGGCTATAAGAGTTCACCCGCGTAATTCTGGGATCTGAAATAAAATTACCTTCTTCAAGATCTTTCGCTCTCACTCTATCTCTCCTCATTTCAAAACTGATTTAGGGCACCAATTTTATCTATTAATAATTCTAATACTCCGCAGTAAGTGGCGGCGATGTTTGTTATTTCCGGAATTCCCCGAAGATTTTCTCGGAAATTCCACTCATGAAGTACAAGGTTTATAATTAGAATAAAAAGTACGTAGGAGATTACGTGATACGCAATACTTACCTGGTTCCAAAAATAAATGCCTATTTATTTCACATAACATTTTTTCAATCATTTTTCTTTTCAAACATTTGTGGTCAACTGACACCTGAGTAGACACTAACTACTCACAACCACGACAGGTGTAACCCCTGCCGAAACGTTATAGAGTTAATTTTAAAAAAATACTACAACTGGACTCGATATTGTCCCGTGTTTTTAAAAATATATGGATATTATTTTCATTTCTATTATCTGTACCTAATTAGAACTAACAGGAGTCTTTGATACTTTTCTTAATGTTATTTTGATTTCTTGTACCTACCAATAACTTTTTGTCCATGCAACTACGATTAACAATGGAATAGGAATTTTTTAAATATACTATTTTGTTTAAACTGAAATTCCCAGTTTTCCATTAAGTATCATGGAGACTAAAGTACCTATACGAAAACTAATACGATTATAACACAAATGGTACCTACTAGATTTCTATTTTGTTTATTGCTCAAGGCATTTTTGCTCAAGGCACAGTGGTAAGTGCACTCGCCCGGCAAGCGAGGGGTACAGGTTCGAATCCTATCACGGGAGCATTTTTGATGATGTAAAATATCTCTAGTACAAATGTTATGTGTAAATGTTTCAGGCAACAAGCAAATAGCGGCTCTAGTGTTGTGGGCACGGGACATCCCTCACTTCAGTCAACTCGAACTGGACGACCAAGTGGTACTCATCAAGAGCTCCTGGAATGAACTACTGCTGTTCGCCATCGCTTGGCGGTCTATGGAGGTATATGATAGTTATATCAACTTATATTGAATATTCTATTTTAAGTGCTTAAGCCTGCGCTGGGCTTTCATATAAATATTTTAAAGTAACAATACTTCTGCAAAAACACAACGCACTATAGACCTGCGTCACTGCGGCTGGATTCAAACCCGCATCTTACTCAATCCGGGAGCACGACTTAACCAATTAGTCTACCGGCGTCGGTCACAATAACTACAACTAATATTGTTCAAAAAAATGTTGTATAGATCACGAAAGGAGAAATAAAAATAATGTTATTTTCTTGTTTGTAATGCATTGTCTCCAAGTTTGAGGCCGCACTGTGAGCAATGTAAGGATTATTATAGTATAGATTATTGCTCCCGTTCCACTATTGTTTAATATTAAATATGCGACAATATGAATCACATCACTCACTGCAAAAATAACCCATTAGTCTTCTTCTCATTGGAGGTCGCGTTCTGATGGCACATTAGATTACTGACGATTCAAAGAGTTCTGTGAATATCCAAATGAATAAACATATTTTGATTTGATTTAAAGTGGCGGGATTCAAAATTCGTCTTGTACGTCTACGTCACAAAATCATGTGGTTAATTTCCACCTGATTGAACCCTAAAAGAACCCCCTTACTCTCTCATACATACTCATCTTTTTAAATGGTTTTATTCAAATTTCAGTACCTGACAGACGAGCGGGGAGGTTTAGACGGCCGTAACAACTCACCGCCACAGTTGATGTGTCTAATGCCAGGTGAGATAAACAGCAATAGCACAGTTTTATTATAAAGAAAAACTACCGGTGACCCGCGGTTTATTTAGCGTAAGTTCCGTTCCAGTGGTCATTTCCAAAAACCCTTTCTTAGTTTACAAATATCATGCTCTCTAATTTTAATCTGGATCTAAATGTTAAGGCTATGAGTCCTCAAGAAACTTTAAAAATACGCAACGGATTTTTTAAAATAGATAAAGAGATTCAAGGGGAAGGTTTATAATATGTATAATACACACCCGCGCAAAGCCGAGGTGGGCCGATAGTGCAAAGATTTAGATAGGCCCGCGTTTTACCACTATTACACTTGATGGTGATGAAAAAGCACGCTGACCTAGAAAGTACCTGTTCACTTGCGATTTAGGGACCCCAAGCAACCAACACACTTCCCCAAACTTGTCCATTATTTATATGAGGGCTTATGAGTAACGTCCGTTTCCAAATCCGGCCACAAATTAATTGTTTACCCATCGATGACAACTTCCAATATACCAATACGATCAGGTGTTTTTATCTACCAATATTTAGTTTGTTATTTAAATACTTTTCAAATATTGGTTCGACAAATTAGCAATGTACATCTCCTAATTTGGTTTGATAGAGACGAGATTACTTAAAACTAAAGTGTGCTAAGTTTGTGTTTGAATGTCAGATTCATGTTTTTTGTTAAGTGTTTAGGTAATGTAAGTCGTCACCGTTATTTGTTAACTGATACAAGATTCTAAGTAGGACATTGCCCAGTGACATATTTGAAAACACATTTACAACGTAACATAATTCGTTTGAAAAACTAGCCAATAATATTATTTTTTAGAACTTCGGGTCTAGATCGCGTTAAAAACGGCCGGTGTTACCCGTTTGCCAAAACGTTGAGGTAATTAAATCCATAGTTATCTATAACGCGATCTAGAACCGAAGTTCTAAAAATTAATATGGACGGAAATCGTGTATATCGGAAATCGGAAATACATACTTCTACTTCTACACACAAAAGTCACATTCTAGTTTATAGATTTAAAATTCGGGCCAATACGACTGTAGGTGTGACGTGACGTCACTGACGTAAACAAAACGTCAACTTTTATGGTTTCTTAAATACGCTTTTTTGAATAATTTAATAAATATGTGGCATTAAATTGATTCCAACCAAAGTGTTTTAAGTGGTGTACAATTCATCTGCGTGTATATCAATCAAAATCTTCAAAAAGATATGTAAGTGTGTTTACTAAAACAGTGACGTCATTCGCTCTGATATCCCCTTCGTTAAACACCCGACTTTAATAACCCGAATAATCTGAGGCTCCACGTACGTTCCCAAATAATCTGGGGTATTAGCGGACCCTGGGCTCCCGAGAGGGATGCAACCAACCAGGAACATTGCTCAGATGTTAAATACATTTATTATAAGAGTGATTGTTGTCCCTCCTGTCCAGGCATGACCCTCCACCGCAACTCGGCGCTGCAAGCCGGCGTGGGTCAGATCTTCGACCGCGTGCTGTCGGAGCTGTCCCTCAAGATGCGCACGCTCAACATGGACCAGTCCGAGTACGTCGCGCTCAAGGCTATCATACTGCTCAACCCTGGTACGTATACTGACATCTTTTTCCCTTGGGGGTTTCGATTCCGGCTTCGGTTCAGTTAGTCAGTCAGTCAGGACAACGCATTTTATAGATATAGATTAGGTATACTAACAGTAAAGCACATTATAGCTAATACAGAAAAGAACTTTTAAAAGATGGCCAAGTGTACTTACCAATTATAAGGAAAGAGATAAAAATATAAAACGTACCTGCACGCATTGTCATATTTTATACCACACACGTGGACGTGTGTGGCTTCGTTTTTCCATTGGTTACTCATGTTCTTGTAACATTTTATTGTTATGTATACCGCGATTTTCCTGAAAATATAGATACTTATCGAATATTTGAACTGCTAAGATACCGCAACCCGGGGTGCTTTTATATCACCGAACCAACACGGATAGGTTAGCTATTGTTGACACCAAGAACACACGAGCGAAGCGAGCATTTACAATCTTGTGCAAGCTGTGCAGTTCCATCTGGTGGTGAGGTCTTTTCTAGTATTTACTCTCCACTCCGTTCTAGCCGACGCATCATTTGGGTACACAGGTTGGCTTAGTCTTTTGTTGTATACCACGACCTTCTTTTAAAACAGAGCTTTCCAAATTTCAATCGGTTCCGTAGTTTTTAAATGCATACGTATAAGAGAAAGAGACCAACAGACATAAGTTTTAAACACTATAAATTCTTATGCTACTGCTCCTTCTAAGTTTAGTGTCCTAACTATAGTACAGACTTTTTGTCCTCTCTTTTTTGATTATTGTATAGATTACTAACCAATATCTTTTTGCCTTTCCAGACGTAAAGGGTCTCAAAAACAAACAAGAAGTGGAAGTACTCAGAGAAAAGGTAATAAAACATTCTACACACGATGACTTTGTCGTTTCGTTTGATTTAGAATACAATGTAATGATACCTACTTCGCGTAGGTACTTATACATTATTTGCACGTACATTGTGACCTTTACGTTGCAATGTCAGGCCGTGTTTAACTCATTATATTAACTAGCTGGGTGACGCGGTTGCGCTCAAGTGAGACCAGGAGGGGTACTTTAATTCTACGAACGAAGGAAAGAAAGAAAATCTGCCATCCTTCCTTCAAAACCGTCAATAAATAAAATTTTCGGACGGATGGATGACAGATTTTCTTCTGGAATTATCGTTTCGTTTTATCGTTCGTAGAATTATAGTAGAGGCCTAGGAGTGGTATCATGTGAATATTATAATACTTGACACTGGCTACTTTCCTCGTTGCCTCCAAATCTTCTTCAAGGTTATGGTAAAGTTACCAACACATTACCATAGTTCCTGACTTGATCGGGCCAATTTCATGCAAACTATATACTGGCAAGATGTACGACGCCAAAACTAAAAGAAGGAGAAGAAGAAAAAGAAGTTTGAAATATTATAGAAAAACTTGACCTTGGCAAAAAAAACAAATTTGCAAATATAATAATATTTATATTACTTGACACTGGCCACTTACTAAAGGGCCATAAGTCATAACCGTAAGAAATAAAAAAAAACTGTGCAACATTCCAGATGTTCTCGTGCCTGGACGAGTACTCGCGGCGCGCGCACAGCTCGGAGGAAGGGCGCTTCGCCTCGCTGCTGCTGCGGCTGCCCGCGCTCCGCTCCATCTCACTCAAGAGCTTCGAGCATTTGTTCTTCTTCCACCTGGTGGCCGACGCCTCCGTGGCGGGCTACATCCGCGAGGCGCTGCGCAACCACGTGCAGACCATCGACACTACCATGATGTAGGCGTAGACCGTAGGCCGTAGGCCGTAGGCCGTAGGCCGTAGGCCGTAGGCCGTAGGCCGTAGGGTTCCCACGATCGCCTCTGTTACATACGACCACCTATAGTGCTACGTCACCAAAGACGATAGAACCAATTGACTGATATACTGCGAATTTTCTAAACATAACTCACCATTGGGTTTTGGCGGAGACAACATGTCGTGCTCCAATTTTATTTCCGTGTAACTATGTTGTAAACCCGGTTTGAATTGTGTAATTTTGGTTGAATTTTATACAATTTAGTTCCATGAATGTGCACAAGTGTAGTGAAAACAAAACTGAGTGTTAAACATGGACTTTCCTTTGTTCTCGGCAAAGCTCCTTGAAGGTTGTGGTAAAGTGGCCACCGCTTTACCATAGCTCCTGACTTGAAACTATGGGCTCGATTGGGCCAATTTCATGGAAAATACTTGATACTGGCAATATGTACAAGATGTACGATGCCAAAACTAAAATTTCTTATTTTGAAACTTGAAATATTATACAAGAACTTGATCCTGGCTGTTCCAAATTGGCCATATCAGTCTCAGACCGAAATATAAAATAATAAAAAACTCACTATTGCGGACAGGCGGTGAAGTTACAATCAAACTCTGTGATTTTCTGATGCGTTACCTATCAATACTTAGAGCGTGAAATAGTGATGCGGTACAACTAGTTACTACTAATAAAATGACGTACTATTTTCGTGAGGAGGTATAATTATGAGCAGTCAATTGGTTCTATTGACTCTGGTTACATATGAGCACGTATAGTGCTATATTACGGACTAACCACCAACCTTACTTACAGTCGATGGTTAGCAGATGGCAGAGTCTGTCAGTCAATTTTAAATCTGCTTGACGTGGTAAAATACAAACGATAAAGAAATTGTTTATTCATCTGTTATTCATCACTTTGTAAGTAAAGGGGGGAAAACGCGGTATCCTAATATCGGTCCGATACTGAAGATCGGAAACGTATCTCCGTCTCGCTCAGCGCGACCCAATATGACAGTGACAAACACTGTCAATTCCTTCATCGGTTTCGGATCGGAGGCTGTCAATAGCCTCACAGGTACTTATTATAAAGTAACTTGCAGTATAGGATTTTGCGACAGTGTGGCTAGTCCTTTACGCAGGCTTCAAGCCGATCTTTATGCTTAAAGTCTAGAGTCTAACTCGTCTAAAAGCTCGCGTAATGTATGTAACAGAGTAAATCTAGATATCAGAAGAACGTCATGTAATTCGACTC
This sequence comes from Idaea biselata, assembly GCA_958496205.1. Lineage (NCBI taxonomy): Eukaryota > Metazoa > Arthropoda > Insecta > Lepidoptera > Geometridae > Idaea > Idaea biselata. The sequence continues at coordinate 26,064,069 of OY292397.1, forward strand.
GACAAGCGCTTTTTTACGTGGTCGTACTATAACGGCCCGCGCTCTTAATTCCACATTAATATATAATCGCCCCAATACATAAGCGAGAGAAAACGATGGATGATATAATTATTTTTGTTAAAGACTGGTTACGAATGCTAATTGTACCTAAAATTGTATACAAAATGTGTCGTGATAGGCTGAGGTGAGGTTTACATTGCTAACGTTGATCTGGCGGGAGTTTTCTTTATGGTGAACCGAGGTAATTGAAGTTACTTATATTTTTTTAAAAGAGCTGTGTAGATCCCTCAATTTTCATTCAAATTCTGGCCGGCCACATGGTTAAGAAAAATGTGGTGAAATCCGTGGCTTAGTTGACTTTGGACATATATCTAGTTAATTAGTTTGTTCTTCTGGGCGAGGCCGAATAAGTTGAGAGATTGGTGCTGGGCAAGTCTACACCTTCTAATAGATGTGCCAGAGACTATTTTGGAATGAATAATATGGACTTAAGTTGTTTGTCTGTATAAGTGATCTAGATAAGGCCAATTATTCGACAAATCATTCCTTTATCGCACAATTCAGATGTTAAATCAATTATAAACGAATCAAATTGACTCAAAACGGCATTTTAGTTGTCTGGTACGTATTCGCTTGCCTCGGTTCACCCTACAGCTAGTGTAAGAACGGCAGCATCAGACGCGGTCTATCGCGCGGTGTACAAACGTTACGTTAGAACAGAATTAGGTAGTGGAAATGGGGCCGCCTCTTTGTTATTACGTAGTTTAAAATAATAAAAGTAAATTAGTCGTTCATTTATTAGGGAATTTTAATCGTCGAGTAGGTGTCTAAACTTTAATGTTATACTAATTAATGCATTATTAACATTACCAAATCTATCTTTAAAGCGTAATTACTTAGCGGTTTAATAATATTATGATACACTGACGTCTATACGAATCGGTACAGTTTGACAAGGTATTATTTGCCTAAGATAGAAAGAACTAATATTTATTATTCCATGTTGCATAAGCATCATAATAATATGCTATTTTTAAATACTTGACTAAATTCAATCTGATATCACAGAACCTTATTATATGAAATGACAAGAAAGATTATATTTTTCTATAAAATATGTTGCAGAAAAGAGCTATATGCTTCCTTTGGAAAATACAAAATAATACTTGTAAAGCTGTAACCTTGTCGTAAAGGAAATTTAACAAATAAAATTCCACAATATTAGCTTGAAATATTTATCGAAATATAAATGTTGGTGCTTCTTCAATATATGTGCATATCTAATATGCATTCTCGAAGTTAATTGTTACAATAAAAAATATATCAATATTATCTTTTTCAAACCTATATTGTAGAATTGTAATGGTTATAGATTTATAGTGTAAATATATCTTTGCATGTACAATTTAATTTATGATTATAATGTAGGTAATTAATTATTTTATTTTCGTAATATAATTATTGCTTCACCAATAAATAGGTGGAGGTTTGACAGTTAGTATGGCCTAGCGAATTATGGACTAAAAACTTTTTGAAGGTCAATTTCATGCTCAAAAGAGGCTTTTCCTAACTTCAAGGCATCCGATTGAGTTTGAACTCACTTACCGAGCTATTTTCTCCATGTGATATTTCAATGTGAATTGAAAATTACAGGCGCTAGCCGTAAAATAACTGTAGTTTCACCACACCCGGAGAGGTCACTCATAATAATAAATTAAGCAAGCATTTCAATCCGATGGGTTCTACTTACACAGCTTAGTAAGTGAGAACAGCGGCGCGACCGTATAATATTGAAGTCGGAAAAGTTTCTTTTAATTTTTAAATTCCCAAAGATCGGCCACATCCGGACGGAATCCGTACTTACTATTCCGAACGATATACCGTTAATACAGTACAATGTAAACATCATTTTTGTGCTGTTGTTCCGTACGTATGTGACCGTTCTTAGTGTGGGTGTTTAACTTTAAAAATCTTTACAATCTTGGCCATTTTTATTTTTGTACCTCTTTGCATTTCACTGATAAATTAACCAGTATTAATTGGCGATTCGAAGATAAATAGTAAAGCTTCATGGATTTATTTTACAAGTTATTGAATCTTTTATTATGAAATCATGATTTGAAAATACCTATTTATGAATGTTTTGGCCGCAGAATGTGGTGTTTGACTCGTAAAATTATGAAATAATAATGTGTTAATATTTTTAAAATAGTTTTTTTTGTGATTCTGGTGAGCGTTTGACCATTATCTCATCAGATTTTCTAGATTATATAAATAACTAGCTGACCCCGCAGACGTTGTCCTGCTCGTTAAATAATACGTCATCGTCATACGTCATCGCTGAGTTTGATTTTGATTTTCCAGCTTTTCTTTATAAATTTTTTGCTATAAACCTCACGGAGCCCGAGACCTTTCCAACGAATGCAAAACCGTGGAAATCGGTTCGTGCGTTCTGGAGTTATAGCGTCAGGATGGAAAACCCGACTTATTTTTATATAGTAGAAGATATGGACAAGGATTTTTTTTTATATCGGCTATTTGCGGTGACATTTTTATTATTAAAAAATAAAACGATACTTTTTAATCTTACTTCGATTTCAACTTTTGAGTCAAATATCCTGTTCTGGTAGAAAAGCTCAAGCTTATTCAATAAATCTTTATATTCCTTGTAGTATAATATTTGATAAGTATACATACATATTATACATTGTACCTTTATAGTAGATGTCGCTATAACCGTTTGTTAAAATTAATAATTAACAAACCAGTATTTGCTGTTAGCGGACTATTATAATGTTGAACATTGAAAATATTCTATGTACGGTTTGGTATTATAATTATGGAGGAAATGTTGCAGCGGTTGTGAGATGATTTATATTGATGTTCACTAATTATCTGATTAAATTTAAGTTATATTTTTTGTATAGATACTACAGAGTTAAGATAAAAATGTGATTAAAATTATTATCACAACTTCGTGTATTTTATTTGTTAAAATTCACACAAATAAGTAAGGTCACTTTGGATGTACACACATCAACATCGTCTAGGGATATTTTATATAAAGTTCTTAAACTTAAAAAATACTGGCCGATTTAAAAATATTTTAATGGAACCTTATTGTGTAGGCCTTATTGTATGATTCCAAATTTGAATTTTAAAAAATTAATTAAAAACATAAGATTAGCGCGGCAATTATTGTAGCGAGTTCGAAGGTTTAAATTTACTTAACGCAGTTTTAAGCATTTTGTTTAAACAAATTGAAGTTTTAATATTTTTTTTTGATTAATTACAATTTAATACAACTGTATGCATCATGCAGCGGCGTCATTTAACAAGAAACGAAATGTTAAAGGCAGTAGGAATGCTCCAAGCTGGGGCTACTCAACGGAGTATTGGCGAGGAGATTGGAACAAGACAAAACGTGATATCAAGATTGTGGTCACGTTATCGTGCTACTGGTGAAATGGCTGAAAGGCATCCAGGCGGAAAGCGGATAACTACCCAAAGACAAGACCGATTTTTGCAAGTGGCCGCGAGAAGACAACCAAATGTTACGGCCATGCAGTTGGTTCAAACGCTCCAGTCAGACCACCAGGTGCTTGTCAGTGATCAAACTGTGAGGAGAAGACTGCACGAGGCTAACCTTCATTCTCGCAGGGCGCTTCGTACTCTAGCACTACGCAGAGGAAATCGTGGACGAAGATTACAGTGGGCTAGAGAACATTTGCCTTGGGAAGATATCGAGTGGTCGGTAGTGTTGTTTACCGATGAGTCCCGATTCGAATTTCATCCTGATTCAAGTAGAGTACGCGTATGGCGAGCTTCTGGTCGTGACAACCGTCTGCAACACCCTCAGGAGGTCCATCCATACCATGGCGGAACAATTATGGTTTGGGCGGGAATTCGTATTGGTGCAAGAACAGACCTCGTTTGGATCAGAAACACTATGACTGCCGAAAAATACCGTAATCAGGTGCTAGCACCAATAATCTATCCCCATCGACTGCAAATGGGCCAAGTTTTCACGCTCATGCACGACAACGCCCGTCCGCACACTGCGCGAGTGGTGACCAGCTGGCTAGAGGAGCACGACGTGTCGGTCTTAGACTGGCCCGCGCAGTCACCAGACCTAAACCCCATAGAGCACGCGTGGGATATGCTTCAAAGAAGGGCTTTGAGGAATTTGCCTTCAAATGTTGCGACTGAAGAGCAACTTTTTTGCATCTTAGCAGGACCTGGGACAATATTCCGCAGCAAGATATTGACAACCTGATTCAAAGCATGAAAAACCGTTGCAGGGCCGTGATTAACGTCATGGGTGGTTTCACTGACTACTAATTTTAACTTCAAATAAAAAAACCTAATAATTTCGTTTTACTTTATTTTTTTCCTTAGATAGACATTTTATCTTAAATTTAACATTATTTCACTTTTTACGTTTTTTAAAATAAAAAAATATTTAAGCATAAAACAATATTTTGTTGTATTCTAAATCATAGTCTGATAAGTAGGCTTTACAAAAATATATACATGTTGTTTGTTAGTAAACACAATTTTTGAGTAAATTGAGAAATTCTGAATATCCCTAGACGGTGTTGATGTGTGTATATCGTATCCAATCATCCGAAGCATCATCAATCTATCATTCGAAACTTCGGATGATAGAAAACATGAATTCGGTTTTCAAATGCTGCAATAGTACAGTTGTTCTTTTTTTCAATAAGGGGGCGTCCATAAATTACGTGAGATGTTTAAGGGGGGGAGGGGGTCGAGTCAAATCTCATCTTATCTTACGTTGGTGAAAGGGAGGGTCTCGGCAAATATCACGCAATTTTTTTTCTAATTGAAACAAAAAAAAATTATACTACTTTTGGTTCATTTAATCCAGATTGTCGACAAATGGCATCTCGAGAGTCCGGGGCCAAAAAGAAAGAATAAAAAAAAACAAAAGCAACAAGCAATTTTTTTTTCTTTTTACAATAACAATCCAACGCGTTTACGTAAGAAACCCACATTTTGAAAAATCTCACGTGAGATTGGAGGATGGGGGGGGGGGGGGGGGTTGAATAAAATCTCACGACATCTCACCAGGGGGGGAGGGAGGGACAGAAAATTTCAAAAAACACCTCACGTAATTTATGGACGCCCCCTAATCAATATTGTACGATGTTACACACAACCCAATCTAAGCAAACTTAGCACTAGGCTTGTACTATGGGTACATGTAAATACATACATAATGGTTATTAATGATAGATAGACACCCAGGCCAGAAACAAAGAAGTATATATTTATGTTTAAGCATAAATACTTGTACTCGGCGGGGAATCGAACCCGCAACCTTCTGCATCGCAGTCTGGCCTTCGCCCCTCCGATCGAGGCCGTCGGTACTAATCTATTATTCCCAATTGTTCTCACCCCCATTTTGTGTGATAGATAATAGATATTTTTTCTCCCGCTGGCTTCGGTAAAAATGATAAAATCGGGTGGGAACAAATGGAAATAATTATTTTATACTGGACAGTTATTAAAGTGGACTACCTACTAGAACAGTAGAAAGAAGTAAGAGGTCAAGAGGTGCCAACTATTAAGTTAACTGTGCCACTAGCTACTAGTTATAAAAACTGTCAGAAAGGAGGAATCCGTAGATCGCACTAAACGCCTTTTGTAGTAAAACGCAATATTTGTATTCAATGTATTATAATTTCACTCGGAAAATGCAAATATATCTTAAACAATAAAAATATATAGTCAATAAATAACACTTAAGGCACAGCCAAGCATTTTAACAATATACAATTATTCGATATTCTTTTGTGCTGGTTAAAATATTGAAGATACGATTTATGTTATAGCTTACAAACTAACAATTGATTAATTTCCACTATTTGTTAAAATGGGACGCTTCCATTGATTCAAATGCTTCAAGCTTGATATTGACCCTGGAAAACGTACAAAATGTTAAAATACCAATTGTAGTTGACTAAAGCCTACCACCTAATGCTCGGTTTCTGGAGATTTAACAGCTCAACAGACATACCACTCCCGTACCGCTGCCGTTTCTGTGTATTCTAAGCTTGTTACATGTATAAATTCAAAAATAACGTCTTCACTCGGTTTCTGGAATTTTTAATAGCCGCTGAACACTTTCTAATGAAATAGTTTCAAGAAAGCCGAAATGAGTAAGTCATGAACCTATTTAAAAAAACATGAGTTTCACGCGTCTTTTCGAAAAAACTAGAGATCGCGTTCCGAATACACATACTTAAGAGGATAGTCTCCATTCTCTTTCTCCATACAAACATAGTTTAAATTTTCCTCGCTGGATAAAGACATTAGAGCAAATATGTTTATGCCATAAAACTTATATCTGTCATGCATGACTATGCATCTACCTTTTTATTTTTTTCGTTTTGTTATTTTTTATTATTATTATTTTAATTAGAAAATAAAAATAAAATAATAATCGTAAACAATCAGAGGAGAATATAGCATTGGAAGTTTTCACGGCACGAGACGTGAACTTGCGTAGTCTAGTTGGAACAGACGTTGGGGTACTGACCCAAAGACGCGAGTTCAAGCCTCGCCGCAAGTGAAAATTTTGAATGCTATTTTTCCTTTAAATAAATTTTCTAAATAAAATAGCCTTGAGCTACATACAAAAATTAAAAAAAGAAATTTAAATAAAAATAAATAAAAAATTAGATGCATTGTCATGACAGATATAGGTTTTATGGCACAAACATATTTGCTCTAATGTCTTTATCCAGGGAGGAAAATTTAAACTATGTTTGTATGGAGAAAGAGAATGGAGACTATCCTCTTAAGTATGTGTATTCGGAACGCGATCTCTAGTTTTTTCGAAAAGACGCGTGAAACTCATGTTTTTTTTAATAGGTTCATGACTTACTCATTTCGGCTTTCTCAAGAAAGAGAATGGAGACTATCCTCTTAATTGGTTTTTAATAACTCTACTTTTGCAGCAAAACATGGCTACAGTGGGCGCTATACTAACTTGTCAAAAGCAGCTTGCATCTCGTTGACTTTGGTGGGATGGCACACGATGGCGAGCTTGCTCTGCTTCACGTCGAACAGCGCGGGCAGCCAGCGCCGCGCCACGAGGTGCGCCGACTCCGGCGTCACGCCGGACACGGCGCACACTAGATCCCTGGAGAAATTAGAACAAATTATTATTTTTGCCAGAATGTTATGGTAAACTAGCTGTGTCCCGCGGTTTCACTCGCATTCCCGAAGGAATATTTAAAAATCCTTTTTTATCGGATGCCTACATCGCGTAAAGAACACACTGTCCAAATTTCAGCCCACTACTACTGATAGTAGATTTAGGTGTTTACGCTGTGCGTTGATCAGTCAGTCAGTCAGGACAAAGCCTTTTATAAATATAGATTATGGTACACAGTTTGAAGCAGTATAGGTCTTAGATAGGTTTGGCCATTTTCTGCCATTGCATTGACATCTTCACGCCAACGTTTACGGGGTCTGTCTCGATTCCACCGTGCGTCTTTCGGCACCCAACGTGTGACGGTCTTAGCATATTAAAAGGGATATATACTTGCTTTGCTCGAACAATACAATGCTTAAATAATGACAGATTACGTTCTTTTTAATTGATTAACTGCGTCCTGCGGTTTCACCCGCGTAAGTCCCGATCCTGTGGGAATATCGGGATCAAAAGTAGCCTATGTTACTCCTTGATAATGTTTCTTTTGGTAAAAGAGTTTTTGAATTCGGTCCAGTTGTTTTTGAGTTTATTCATTACAAACATATAGACACTAGACAGATACAAAAATACAAATCTTTCCTCTTTATAATATTAGTGTAGATAGTGTAGAAGTGTAGATAGGTAAGCGTTTGGCCAGTTACTCAAGGTACTAGTCAAATGATCCAGGTGGTAATTGTGAAGGTAGGGAGAAGCATGGCTGCATCCACCTGTGTATCGGCCACACGGGCACGTCCGCCGCTATACAACTTCAACCGTTGGGTAAAATCAACTGCGGTCAAGCCTCCAACAAGATATCCCGTATAGAGATGGTGTACCTGTTATAGTGCGGCCCCACCCGCTGCAAGTAGTTGATGAGCGACTGCTTCACGACGTCCGCGGGACACTTCTCGTTCTCCACCACCTCGAACAGAGCCGTGCTCTTTGCGGACTGGAACAGATCCTCGTCGAACTTCGGATCGGCTAAGTATTCTTCCTGGAATTGTGTATCGAAGTATTATTTACTTTTCTAAAGCTGAAAATAGCCTAATCGTCCGCGGAAAACATGGCATAGTGGAGGTTTTCCAGTCTAAAAGTTGTATTGGACTGGAAAATCTCCACTGATAGGGGAGATAGTTCTGATAGTTCTTTTACGCTGATTGTAAAAGAACTTGCCCAAACTATGGGACATTTGACAGTCTGCACCCTTTTTGTTGCTACGCAGCCGACCGACAGTTTTGGTTCAAGACTCTAAAATAGGCAAAAAAGAATATAGTAAATATGGTGCCACTGCTATACACGAGGTAGCTCTCCTTTAGAGAGCCGAATCATTTCGGGACACGATCGGTCTATAACTGATCCCTGACAGTTGCCCTTGGAGATGGTCTGACGGTACAGCGGACCCCTCTCTCTATACCCTTGCTGGTCATAGCTGGGGACGCTATAACATATATGCGTAGGTATAAGAGAACTGGCTTTGCGTTGCTATACACAAAGAAACACTGAAATGCAGAAAAAACTATCATTATAGGTGAACTGATATTTGTTTCACGGTGAATCGAATCTAATGTTCTGTGTCGCGGACGCTAACCGCGTCTCACGTACGAAGTCATCGATCGCAGGTCATAGTATCGAATAACAATATATCTTACAAATATCGCCTTCGCCTTGGTGTAGGCTTGTATGGCGTTGGTGGCGCGGTACAGTGTGAAGATGAGGCGCCCCTCGTTGGGCGAGGGCCGCACGCCGTAGCCGTAGGAGAGCCCGCAGCCGCGGATCAGACGCCACATCGGACCCTGGAGGAAAGAAAATAAAATTATAAAGAAGTTCTTATTTCTCGCATTCGTCTCGTTGTTGTCGTTGTCGTAACTGTGATTTCTGAGTGGTACTTAAGGAGAAAATGGTCAGACGTTTCGGCCGCCACTTGGCACCGGACTAAGTCGTATCTGTGAACTCAGCCGTGATTTTAAATGACATTTGCGTAGCCTAGACCAGCAACACGGCAATAACACAGCAACAAGACAGACAATGAGAGGTATAAATCGCTCTACTGTCGGTTTCAAACTCTTTTAGGGACTATGCCAGTTGCATGAATGCGACCAGGAACGAAGACTCCAGCCCGCCCACTCCCATCACGAACCCTGCTCGTGTCAGACACCACCAACCTCCAGCTGTGTGAAGTAGTTGAGCGCGACCAGCAGCGCGGGCAGGTCCATCAGTAGGTGTCCCAGCGGGCCGGGCGCCAGCTGCACCAGGAACGAAGACTCCAGCCCGCCCACTCCCATCACGAACCCTGCTCGTGTCAGACACCACCAACCTCCAGCTGTGTGAAGTAGTTGAGCGCGACCAGCAGCGCGGGCAGGTCCATCAGTAGGTGTCCCAGCGGGCCGGGCGCCAGCTGCACCAGGAACGAAGACTCCAGCCCGCCCACTCCCATCACGAACCCTCCGCTCGCGCCCTCGGTCGTCATCAGTTCACTGTCCCAGTACAGTACCGGCCTGTGGAGGATGATATTATACATTAAGGGGACTATTGGGAGTCTTCCTTCGTTTTCCGTACAAAAGGCTACATAGTTAGTAGTAACTATGTAGCCCTATGTAGAAGGGTAGCCCTTCTACATAGGGCCCCAGTTTTTATTAGGGTGTTTAGGCTATAAGATCTTGTTGTTAGATGAAATTATGTTAAAAATGTTGTAGAAATCACATCGACTTGCCCGTCAATTTTGAAAAATTTAACTATTGCCAAAGTAAACTATTGCCAAAAAACTACTTACGGCAAAGGAATAACTTCATTCTCCCCACCAAATTTTTTCCATGGTTCTGAACTCAATTTGTACCTGGAAAAAATAAAGGTTTGCATGAGCTAGTGGTTTTACTTATGAAGTCTGAATCTTCCGGATCCAAACAAAAAAAAACATTATTTTAATAATCCTGGCTGGAGGGCCAAAAAACATTGGAAAAATTGTACGTAGTTCTACTTTACTTATTAATGATTCTTTCCTGTACTGTCCCACTGGCCTTTGCCCTGTCCTTTTGCAGGTCAAAGGCCTTTCTTACCGCTGATCCCTATCTAGTGCCAGCCAGGACCAGTCCCCAGCTGTCCGGGGCCCAATTCGACGTGGTTTTTGCCCACATTTCATTACACATGCGGCATAAGTGGCTTGTCCAGTTCCGTTTGAGTTCGGCTGCAGTTGTACTTACCTATCGAAGTCAGTAGCTAGATGCAGCCACACCCGCTTGGTGATGTTGGTGAAGGTGGCCCTAGCTTCATCGAGGGCGGCCTGCACTCCGTCCCCGGCCGCGTTCAGCTGCTCCACCAACTCCCGCAGGAACTTCTGTTGACGCAGCAGTGAGCACCAGTGCACGTTGCTGTGAGTTCGGCTGCAGTTGTACTTACCTATCGAAGTCAGTAGCTAGATGCAGCCACACCCGCTTGGTGATGTTGGTGAAGGTGGCTCTAGCTTCATCGAGGGCGGCCTGCACTCCGTCCCCGGCCGCGTTCAGCTGCTCCACCAACTCCCGCAGGAACTTCTGTTGACGCAGCAGTGAGCACCAGTGCACGTTGCTGTGAGTTCGGCTGCAGTTGTACTTACCTATCGAAGTCAGTAGCTAGATGCAGCCACACCCGCTTGGCGATGTTGGTGAAGGTGGCTCTAGCTTCATCGAGGGCGGCCTGCACTCCGTCCCCGGTCGCGTTCAGCTGCTCCACCAACTCCCGCAGGAACTTCTGTTGACGCAGCAGTGAGCACCAGTGCACGTTGCTGTGAGTTCGGCTGCAGTTGTACTTACCTATCGAAGTCAGTAGCTAGATGCAGCCACACCCGCTTGGTGATGTTGGTGAAGGTGGCTCTAGCTTCATCGAGGGCGGCCTGCACTCCGTCCCCGGTCGCGTTCAGCTGCTCCACCAACTCCCGCAGGAACTTCTGTTGACGCAGCAGTGAGCACCAGTGCACGTTGCTGTGAGTTCGGCTGCAGTTGTACTTACCTATCGAAGTCAGTAGCTAGATGCAGCCACACCCGCTTGGCGATGTTGGTGAAGGTGGCTCTAGCTTCATCGAGGGCGGCCTGCACTCCGTCCCCGGTCGCGTTCAGCTGCTCCACCAACTCCCGCAGGAACTTCTGTTGACGCAGCAGTGAGCACCAGTGCACGTTGCTGTGAGTTCGGCTGCAGTTGTACTTACCTATCGAAGTCAGTAGCTAGATGCAGCCACACCCGCTTGGCGATGTTGGTGAAGGTGGCTCTAGCTTCATCGAGGGCGGCCTGCACTCCGTCCCCGGCCGCGTTCAGCGGCTCCACCAACTCCCGCAGGAACTTCTGTTGACGCAGCAGTGAGCACCAGTGCACGTTGCTGTGAGTTCGGCTGCAGTTGTACTTACCTATCGAAGTCAGTAGCTAGATGCAGCCACACCCGCTTGGTGATGTTGGTGAAGGTGGCTCTAGCTTCATCGAGGGCGGCCTGCACTCCGTCCCCGGCCGCGTTCAGCTGCTCCACCAACTCCCGCAGGAACTTCTGTTGACGCAGCAGTGAGCACCAGTGCACGTTGCTGTGAGTTCGGCTGCAGTTGTACTTACCTATCGAAGTCAGTAGCTAGATGCAGCCACACCCGCTTGGTGATGTTGGTGAAGGTGGCTCTAGCTTCATCGAGGACGGCCTGCACACCGTCCCCGGCCGCGTTCAGCTGCTCCACCAACTCCCGCAGGAACTTCTGTTGACGCAGCAGTGAGCACCAGTGCACGTTGCTGTGAGTTCGGCTGCAGTTGTACTTACCTATCGAAGTCAGTAGCTAGATGCAGCCACACCCGCTTGGTGATGTTGGTGAAGGTGGCTCTAGCTTCATCGAGGGCGGCCTGCACTCCGTCCCCGGTCGCGTTCAGCTGCTCCACCAACTCCCGCAGGAACTTCTGTTGACGCAGCAGTGAGCACCAGTGCACGTTGCTGTCCGGTCGGTACAGAGTGTCGCGTAGCGCGTCGAATACTATCTTGTTGCCGTTTCTTCTGTACTGTAATTAATAACAGATTGTAAACATATACATTAAACTTAATAAGTGTTTTCAGTATGCATAAAATTAGATTTTAGACCCATTGTCCACGTAAACCGCACGCTATCAATTTACGATTGAATGACGATGAAAGCTAGCCGCTCCGACACGCAATCATCTTTTAATCGTCAATAAACGAGAGCGTTATATTAAGGAACGTACTTGTGCGACATCGTTGATCATCCTCTGTGCGAACACCAGCAACCTCTCCTTGGTGAACTCTGCGGCGTACAGAATCTCGTACAAAAGGGCCACTACTTCCTCGTAATCTTCCGGCTCGCACTGGAAACGTGGTATGACAAGTTATTGATTGATACGACTTACGACTACATACTGTAAAATAATAATTAAATAAATAGTGAAAAAATTAGTAGGGAAATGGTGTTTTTTAATAAAACCAGTTTTCTAATATACCTGTGTGACAACATGAACAAAATTCCCAAACTGGCCAACGGAGAAGGAACCAGACTTCCCGAAGCCGATCTCGTTCCCGAAGACCACGGTGAGCTGCTCCGTGGCCGAGATGACCTGCTCGTGCGGCACCGTGGTGTCGCCGCGCCGCACGGGACACTCCGCCAGCGCGTTGTTGTGTAGAGGGATCCATTTGCGGGTCACCTCGTCTACTGATGACGTGTCGAGGATTAGGTTGATCTGTGCAGATATTGGGATATTATAATTTATAGGTGGGAACCCGAAACCCGTCGGGCTTCGGATAGTTTTGATTCCACCCGGTTCCGTGGTATACTCAAAATGAAATTTTTAATTTGGTAGCAAAATTTGAAATCGGTAGATTTATTTAAATTAAGCACCTAGTTATGACGATGATGATAACGCGTAACCCGAAATCCATCGGGCCTCGATTAGTTCCAATTCCATCGGGTTCCATTTAATATTTAAATTGCTTAAGAAAACCGGAATTGGCAAAGGAACTGGCTCCTGAACAGGAAACCGAAGCCAAAATCGAACCCCAAACCGAAATTGGATCGGATACAATTGTCTACCAAACCTACCACTTTCCAGCAATACCTACCATTTTCTACTACATCTCAATATTTTCTACCAAAAACTACCAATTCTACCAAAAACTACCATTTTCTACCAAGCCTAGCAATATCTACCAAACTTACCATTTTTACCTCTTCCCCATTGATATGGGGAAGAGGTAAAAATGGTAAGTGTCTATGTCTTTCAAATTTCTATGTTAAGCCGTTACGAAGTTGCATACAAACGTTTTTTCCCATTTTTACCCCCTTAGGGGTGGAATTTCCAAAAACCAGTTCTTAGTGCTCACTTTCAACCCCTAAAGAACCTATATCTAAATTTTAAGTCTGTAGAGACCCAGCCGGTGTAGACCCAGCCGTTTAGCCTGTACGTTGTCCATCATTCAGTCAGTCAGTGAGTTAGTTACACTTGCGTTTTATTAAGTATTCCGATTCCACCCGCTTCCGTGGTTGTAACATCCAATTTTTAAATATGATAGCAAAATGTGAAATCGGTGGATTTGTTTGTGATTAAGTAAGTAGTTATGAGGATTATGATACGGCGTAAACCGAAATCCATCGGGTTTCGGTTAGTTCCGATTCCTTCGGGTTCCGTGGTTTACAATATGCAATATTAACAAACAAACAAAACTAACAAACCTTGTTAGGTTTGTTAGTTTTGTTTGTTTGTTTACAAACGAACCTAACAAACAAACAAACCTAACAAACGAACAAACCTAACAAACGAATAAACCTAACAAACGGTCAAACCTAACAAACGAACAAACCTAACAAACAAACAAAACTAACAAACAAACAAACCTAACAAACAAACCTAACAAACAAACAAACCTAACAAACGAACAAACCTAACAAATGAACAAACCTAACAAACAAACAAACAAACAAACCTAACAAACAAACAAACAAAACAAACCTAACAAATAAACAAACCTAACAAACGAACAACCCTAACAAACGAACAAACCTAACAAACGAACAAACCTAACAAATGAACAAACCTAACAAACAAACAAACCTAACAAACGAACAAACCTAACAAACAAACAAACCTAACAAACGAACAAACCTAACAAACAAACAAACCTAACAAACAAAATAAAATTAAAAAAAAAACAAACAAACAAATATAACAATATGATAAAAAATAACAAATCCGAAAACAAATATTAAAAAAACCATTTCGGATAAGGAAATTAAAACCGATGTTGTAGTCGAAAATGTAAAAAGTATCCGGATCTTAATTCAAAACCGATCCAAACTCAGCCTCAAATTCACTTAAATCGATTCAAACAAAAAGTAGCTACCATTCTAACTGCATACGACCGCACTACTTAAAAAAAAAACTTTCGCCACGAAGAAAATCTGAAACTTTGTAGAAACTCCTTGGCTAGTGAAGGCAACCTAGTATTTGTCAAACAGCTCCTGACAGAGCAGCCATTTTGATTCCATGGCCTACTGGATTTCACTTAGACCAATCAGAGAGCCCCGTACGTACCCCCGAAAACAGTAACAAAATCTCTTTGAATAAATTCCCATAGAAACTTTCATCCCCAATTAAACACTCTTAAGGGTTGAATTTTGGAAAAATAAATTTTAGAGATTCACTTACTACCCCATATCAATATCTATGTCAAATTTCAAGTTTCTATGTCAAGCCGTTACGAAGTTGCATACAAACGTTTTTTACCCATTTTTACCCCCTTAGGGGTGGAATTTCCGAAAATCGGTTCTTAGTGCTCACTTTCAACCCCTAAAGAACCTCTGTTCCAAATTTCAAGTCTCTACACCCAGCCGTTTAGCCTGTACGTTGTCTATCATTCAGTCAGTCAGTCAGTCAGTTACACTTGCGTTTTATTAAGTATGATTATTCTTCTTCTTCGTCGTGTCAATGGTGCGGCACATTGTTTGACCATGTTAGATCCGCCCACAACTGGCTTTGCTATTGGCTGCCATCAAATCAGCCAGCGTACAGTTGTTAGGACTAGAGGGACAGGTCAAAAGATGTCGCATGGTTTGTTCGAGAGTCGCTCTGGCTTAAATTATATTATTCGTCCGGTATCACTGGGGTATGAAGCTGCGGGCCTTTGGAAGGCGCACGTGGAGCCGAAGCCAACAAGTAGAGGCCCCCAATAGCAATTTTACTCGCAAACTATGAATTGGACATCAAGCCGGC
Source organism: Idaea biselata (assembly GCA_958496205.1). NCBI lineage: Eukaryota > Metazoa > Arthropoda > Insecta > Lepidoptera > Geometridae > Idaea > Idaea biselata. Next base: position 26,079,508 of record OY292397.1, read on the forward strand.
GATTATCTCTGTCTGCAGTATAAAATTAAGCCAAGGTCAAGGCGGGGGACCGCTTCCTCATCAGTGTTCACTCCGACCAGCCAACTAAGACAAGCCGGAGGTGAGAAATGGTGACTTCCCCCTGGAGCATTCGAGAAGCCGCGGGGTCGTGTGCGGACTTGAAGATAACCACTGGACCACACAATTTCTTCAGTCATGGTGAAGAAATTGTGTGGTTCAGTGGTTAGTACGTCCGCCTAGCGAGGGATTTCTAATGTCGTTGCGGTCGCAATTTTTAATCCGTTTTTTTTTAACATTTTAGTGTGACAGTTCTAGTCTAGTACTCACATAAACAAAGTTAGTCTTCAAACTGTGCACTCTAGCGTAGATGGGCAAGGCTTTGAGGTCGAAGTGAGGGCACGGCTCGCCGTCGGAGCTCCACGAGGCGATGTTGTGGCACTTCAGGTTCTCACACGACGGCACCGGCACCGCCGCCAGCGTGCCGGGGGGAGGTGGACGCTGGAACAGACATACATTGTCACCCTCCGATCTATGTCATATATAATTATATAGGTAAATTGTTTCTTTATTCTTTAATGTACACACCACAAAACATACAGACATAAATAAGGAGAATAACCCTAAAAAGAGTTCACTTCCAGCAAACCTTGGGGCATAGAAATGACCTTCATGGTCCCATACGTACAAGTGCCGGCAAAATATCTTGAAATATACTGATATGGAAGCGGTAAATTCGCGCAATACATTTACGTGTGACTTCTATGAAAAATCGACTTCAGTGCCTGAGTTCTAGCCTTTAAGGAAGACGTGTTGTGGGGCCGTCGTCTCGTTACTTCCACTTGTGACCAGAATGTCACTTAATATTTGGTTAGTTAGTGTTTAAGTATAGTAGAGTATATACATATATATATAGTTGTACAAGTGAGCAGTATGAATTAAAAAAAAACAATATCAACAGAATTTATAAGACAGGGCAAGAAGGAGCCTGAGCGAATAAAGGGAGACAAACCAGTAAGGACCTGTCAGCAAGATCAAACAAAGGCAAACACAAAGCGTTTATGCGGGCGTCTTCGATCGGCGTCTCACGTAGACCGGTGCAGCCACTAAGGAAGACTGGTCGAATCTTGTACCTCTGTAGTCTTCCTTTTTTTAGATGAGCGTACTACATCTTAGACTATATCATCACTTACCATCAGCTAGTGGCCAAATGCTCATCTATAGTGTTCACAATATGAATGACATACCTCATTGAATTCAATAGCTTCCTTCAAACGCTTATCCTTCGAAGCGAGGCCGTTCTCACCGAGGTTCGCTCTTTGAGCTTCTATTCTTGACTTCTCTTCTTCAGCCATTCTGTAATAAAATAAACAATACTATAGGATATGTCCTTTAATACTAAAAAAAGATGTAACAAATAATAATTCTTGAAAAAGAAAAATTCTTGGTAACCTTTGAAACCTTTGAGCCTAACTTGATCAATAAGTATTTTGCGTTCTTTATATTCAACCCTGTCGTTTGAGCTCACTTGGCGCAGATGGTTAGCGCCGCTAGAGAAAGGGAGGTCGTGGGTTCAAATACCGCAGAGAGTATTGAATTTTTGGAACGAAAAGATTTTTTTCTAAATAAAAACCTTTGAAAGTCATTGTATTTTTTTTTCTCTCTTTCCTTTTTGTCTATAATTGATATTAGTTTAACGTACTTAGCCTGCAGCTCGATGCTCGGCGAGCCAACGATCGTGATGAGGTCGTCAGTAAAGTACTCCTGCAGTAGACCGGCCCAGTACTCCGTCGGTTCCTTCATCAGCTCATGGAGGTCTGTTTGGGGATTCATTCGAGATATGAACTGGAATAAACATTCGACAAATTAATATTGTAATCTAGGCATATTTGGGTCGCTTATTCCATCTCGCTAACAACAGATGCCTGCGGCGAAATCTAGATTTTTTTTCTGTTTTTCTTTATTTTTAATTCATACTTATATTTATTGCATTGAAAAGTTTTTTTTCTAAATTCAGTCTTCCTTCTTAGTCCTGAAACGCGAGTCGCGGTGTATGTACAGCAGTTTTTATAACTATTCAATCATCAACGGGGTCAACCAGAAACAAGAATTTAAAGTCAACATGAATATTTATCCCTGGGAATATAACCCGCAACCTTTTGTTTTGCAGTCGGGTTTTAGCCCGACGAGTCACAGAGGCCGCCTATGTACATTGAGATACTTACGTCCTGTTCATTCTGTGAGTAGAGCGAGTCCCCAATGCTCCGGAAGGCGACCACGTGATGCGGGTCCGACTCGAGGCTCGCGTTGCTTTCCCGCAGCTGCTTCTTGATCAGGCGCCGCATGCGGTCCATGTCGATAGTCTGGTTATTGACAAATGGATTAGCCATGGATATTGAATACCAGTTTGCCTAATACAAGGCATCTTTACAAACTGCCCTGCACACAAGAACAAGCGAGTGATTTCATAAGAGTTCCTTTATAGGCTTCCGTAGCCAAAGGGTAAAAACGGGACTCTATTACGTAACGACACCGTAATGTATTTTACCACTGGCGCCATCCAATCATGGAGTGATAGACTAGAGCCAGTGGTAAAATAACGTTAAACGTTCGCGTTGCGTTCACGGATTGGTTGATACAGTGTTCATTTTAGGATTCCGTACCCAATTGTGATAGTGCGGTACGAAACTCTTCGTGCGCGAAGCGAGCGTCCGAGCGCGAGTCCGACTCGCACTTGGCCGGTTTTTTTACCTTTTGAGGTACAGAACCCTAAACACGTCCAAAATTTTATAAGTTCATGCTTAGTGTTGACCTGCTGTAAAGTTGCAAGTAAGGCCCTAGGATCAAGTCCTACGCTATGATATTATGTTCTTAGTACTTTACGTACGCCATTTTTAGCCCTAGGAAAATGAATGAAACACAATTTCGTTTCAGGTAAATATTTCGTACTGGAAATAGTATAGTAACAAAAATAAACAGTGTTTAAACATATACTCAACAAAAATGTTGGGAACGCCATATTATGTAAATTATTTGGGGATTGCGTTTGTATGGAAATTTTGACTTTCATAGATTAAAAAACTAATAACTATTTGTAGGTCTAGAATCTAGATCGAGTGTCTAGAGAGGCATAATTATTTTATAGGTCTAGATTGTACGTCTAGCGAGGCGTAATAGACCTAATAGTCGCCGTGCGTGACCTTAATATTAAATTAATGGCTGTGGGAGCCACTATGTCAATTGTTTCCGAAGTTAATTTATTTCACAGCTACTGCGTCCTTGAGTCTTCAAATCGATACCTCCACCCGTTTTTATAGGCGAGTCGAGTAATTACGTTGATGAAGAGTCTGTCACATTCTCGCTAAGATTGAAAATAGCCCGCAAGAGCGGGACAAATGTACTACTTATACAAAGAAATAACAGGACTCTTCTATAAATAAGAGTGTAAATGTAGCAGCTAAATTGGCTTTATGTCACCCAAATTAATAAATAATTTTAAATAAATAATTAATAAATTCTGTAAACAACACACAGCGCGATCTAACCCCGTGGTAAGCGACTAAGCTTGTGTTACGGTGACTAGACAACGGATATACTACATATATTTATTTATCTTTTGTAAATACATACATATTATATATAGAGTTGTTGTTTAAAAGAATAAAATCGGCCAAGTGCGAGTCGGACTCGAACACGAAGGATTCCGTTCCATTATTACAAAAAAAATACGTTTGTTGTCCCATACAAGCAAACGTGATTTTTTTATATTAAATATTTACTTGAAATAAACATTTATTTTATTCTGTTTTTAGGATTTGTTGTTAGAGCGGCAATAGAAAACCATTGCATCAATTTCTAGCTGTAACGGTTCATGAAATACAGTCTGGTAACAGACAAACTGACAGTGGAGTCTTAGTAAAAGGGTCCAGTTCTTACCCTTTGAGTATGGAATGAGTATAAGGCAATATTACATCATTATTTTACCTCGCTGCCCTCTCGGACGCCCTTCAAACATTTCCGGGCTTCTTCCTTCGCGTTTTCCAACTTGTCCACGGGAACATTATCCAACGTTATCTTTATTAGAGGCGCGATGTTTTCTGTTAGATTGTATGATACCTGAAACCAAAGAATACGTTATACTTACACAATTACACAGTCTAATTACGCCAGGAGCTTAGTCGTATGTGCTAAGTCGTAATTTCATTTACGTTCATCTCTGCTACTATGGTACACTTGGCAGAAATCATACACTTCAAAGAAGTATGATGCAAGGTGAGCAAATACCCGTCTTCGATCGTAAAGATTGCTGTTAAAATTAAGACCATATAGGTAACAAGACTGGTTGCCTGGACACATATTACACGCCTAATGGCCTGTAATATGGGTCCAGGCATACTAATATGTGTGATACGAAATCATTACTCCAACTAAATGAATTGATTAATATAATAAATCAATTCGTGTGGAGAGATAGTGTTTAGCTTCAATGTAGACTTACTTGTGGAAATAAATGATTTATTATTTATTATTATTTAAGTATTTATCAATCTATCTATATTAAAAAAAATACGCGACGAATTGAGAACCTTCGCCATTTTTTGGAAGTCGGTTAAAAAGAAAGTCGTGTTAGTTACACTATTAATAACTCAAGAACGGCTGACCCGATTTGGCTGAAAATTGTTGGGGAGGTAGCTTGGAACCAGGAAAAGGACATAGGATACTAGGGTTTTAGTTATTGTTTGATTTGACGGGCTTTGTTATTTAACGGGCAGGACAACGTCCGTCGGGTCAACTAGTTGACTATATAACTTACATCGCCAGCTAAAGCGTCTTCCCTCTCGACGAGGCAGCGCTGCAGCGGCGCGGCGGCCGTGTCGCACAGGTAGCGCAGCAGGATGGCCGCCGCCGTCAGCTCCTTGATGGCCGTCGCGGCGGTCAGCGTCGGCCCGCGCCAACCGAAATATACCTGGCAGTTGTTACTTATATTAGTACAGTCACAGTTTACCTAGTAGGTACTTGTCGCCTCGGCGCTTCTGTACAGCTGTAAGCGCCCGCTTGCACATACCCGAGGCAAGTGGGTTTCGGGGGTGGGAACTAAGGGTCCTCCCCTTTGGATCAGGGTACCGCGGGGTTGGGCTAGCCCGGCAGCCAGAACGGCCACATCTATCGGTGGCTTAGTAAGGAGATGTCGCCCAACTTGGGTTTGGCCTCGCGGGGGTTTGTGGTTTTCAGCCGCAGAGGACGGCACGTTTGTCAACTCTGGTATGCTTGTCACCGGGGGTCGTCCTCATACGCGGCGAGCGCTTTGCACGTCGTTTCGACGAGTGCGCGAGGCTCAGGAGTAGCCTTAGTGGTGCCTGTCGGGGTGCCGCATCTCCGGCTGCGCTGTGCCAGAAAGCGTAGGTCTCTACGCTAGGGAAGACCGGTCCTTACCAGGATTTATAGGCTCTAGGTAGGCATGTGGATTCATGCCGGGAAGTGAGCGTGCCTTTAACAGCTCCGGTACCACACATGGAGATGTGGTAGGTGGCCTCTCCGCCGGCCCCAGCGAGGTTTGTCGTTAGCTCCTCTTCCGAGGAACGAGTGGTGAGCGGCTTCATTGCTCCGGTACCAGTCTGGACAATCTGGTAGTGCCGTTTTGGGCACGGGGTAGCTCTCCCTTAAGAGAACCGAATCTAGCGTTTGGGGACACGATCTGTCTATAACTGATCCCGCACGGTTGCCCTCCGGGGTGGTCGGACGGAACAGCGGACCCATCTCTTTATACCCTTGTTGGTCACAGCTTGGGACGCTATAACATATATGCGTAGGAGTATGGAACGGGTTGCTATGTACAGCTGTAAGGTAGCTCTCCTGTAGAGAACCGAATCTAGCATTTGGGGACATGATCGGTCTATAACTGATCCCTGACGGTTGCCCCTCGGGGTGGCCTGACAGTACAGCGGACCTCTCTCTTTATACTCTTGCTGGTCACAGCTGGGACGCTATTATGTACATATGTATGTATATGCGGGGGTGTTTTTAACTGAAAATATTGTTCATACACACCTGACCACAATCTTCAGTGTCTGCTGGCCACTGTTCCTTTAGCTCCCCATAGTTCGGTGATCCAGGGACGATCTGCCACGGCTTTACCCATTCTTCAGCCGGTTCTGAAGCCCTCTAAAATAATATTTTTATTAACCTTTTTGATGTGAAGTTCCCGGATGGTATTGAAGTTAGACAGACATAAACAGTAACTTTAGTACTCAATATACTTAATTCTGGTAGGTTATAATATATTTTATTGGCCACTAAAACGGGAGCAACTGACACAATACGAAGGTCAAATCAATAGTACAATTTATTAATAATATAAGAGAATGCGACTTTTACGAATTTGGTATGATTTTGTTATTTGATGATTAAGATTTTTTTTATTTGGTATCTTGATAACATTTTTTTAAAAAAGTTACGTGCCATTTAAGTAAGTATTTTAACTTATACTTATACGTATACGTACTTGGAAAGTATCACATTTTCAAAATTAGCTTTTAAAATAATAAAAGAATGTAAATTAAATTTCCTCCACAAACATCATAAGCTGTATCTGTAAATACCTAACTGACTAAACAAACAATCACCCTATGTTTGATTCTAATTTAAGAGTATTATGAAAAAGTAGTTTAGTTAGTTTAGTAAGTCTTAGTTTTATCAGATGTTTAGAGATTATACTACAATTATACAAACAAGTCAATAAACGAAACAATAGCCTCGGTTATTATAAGTTAGAATTACTGACAATGGAGGAGACATTCACTGATTTAGAATCTTCAAGCATTGGACCAAACAAGAATCACAATGACAAGATTAGTTAAAGGTAAGTATAGAGCTACAGTAATTGACACCTACATTTTGTACTGTATGTCTTTAACTTTAAAGTCAATGACTAACCTTGGCAATGATGTCATCTTCGACAACGGCTAGTGCTTTAAATACATCATCAGCTTCAATCTGTCCTGTGAGTATTATCGTGAGATTCTCAGGACGGTAGAACTTTTTGTGGAAATTTTGAACCTGAAACAATTATTTATAGTCAACAGAGAAAGACCATTTTCCAGAAAGATTTAGACATTTACAGATTTTTAATTTATAAATGGTATTTTCTAATAAATATACAGGACAGGATGAATTAAAAAAAACTGTTAAATTTGGGACATATTGAATGAGTAGGTGAATACCTTTTATCACTTTTTATCTCTCATAGTTCAGGAAATAGCCATAAACCAGTCTAAAAAATTTGTTCTGTATATTAAGTGATCAATAAGAATTTTTCTTTATTTCTACCCAGTAAATAGGTACATAAATGGTACACCCTCATTTTTACCACCCTTACCTTTTCATTATCGGTAGATTCACGCAGATTCTTCATGATACCACCAGTTTCGGAACAATATCCACTTCCAGGATACATGGCTCTCAAAAGTTTCAGCTCACATCTGGGAAACACCCATGTTATTCATATTGAAACTTTGACTAATTGCTAAATTTTTGGATAGAAATTGTGAGGATAGTATGTACCCAAAAAGAACCTAATCCTTATTTAATATAATACTTATACTGTATACAAAACGCTTTCCCACCTAAGCTGAACTGACTCTTATGAATTTTTGTGTATGCTAGATGAGACCTTGGAGCAAACATATGCTATTGTTGATCCCATAAATCATGCGGCATCGGGACTTATGCGGGTGAAACCACGGGCACAGCTATAAAGAAATACCATCGAAACTCACCGACTATCTGCATTATTCTCGCGTCCCTGCATCTCACAATAGACAACACCAGCATCTTCTCCTTCACCATCAATATGATGAACCTCAGTTATAAACCCATGGTCAGTCAATGTCGGAAACAGAATATGGTCGAGGTAAATGGGTAATAATGTCAACATTCCCTCATCTCCTGCCGTATACACGGTGTAGCAAGTGTGATCGGTGTCTGTCCACGCGTTGGTGCCGTGTGCCATGCATCTGTTGGCGACTAGATCCAGAATGCCTTTGTAGGGGTATCGCTTCGATCCAAGAAATATGAGATGCTCCAGGGTGTGTGGAAGCCCATCGTCATCGTGCGCCTCAGTAGCTGGTTAAAGAAACAAACAATACTATTTTATCATCTTTCAGCCAGATTAAAACTGTCTGCTCATTTCGTTCTAACTTACTGAGAGATTATTAGAACTTATAACAATATTATAAAGTATTCGCTGTGGAAAGATTAGAAGGAATCTTACCAAGACAAAAGAATCCATTCACAACAGGACCTTCCACCTGCCCGATAATAACAGTGATGCCGGTCTTTTCGGACACGTATTTGTTAACTGGAACCACATCAGAAGCTTTGGTGGATGATATTAATTTAAAATGTGACATTTTTTATTTAACAAAACACTAAATTAGAATGAAAATGATTTCTTTTTCCTTATTTTCTGTCGTTAAAAATTCGACTGCTGCCGATCACACAAAGCAAGCACAAGCAAAATCGTAAAATGACAAACACAAAAATGACATGCTTTAGTGATAAATAGTGATGATACTGTGATTTTGGAAGCGACTATCGATATCGGTAAATACCGGCGCGGCGAGGCGTGCGGTGCGTGGGGCGAATATTTATTAAATTTAAATCGCGTTTTATAAAAGTTTTCACAATAAAGCCGGTTTACATATTAAAAATAATTAATTTAAGAATACCTCGGACGGTCTATGTATGACACTGACCATAGTAGGATACTTAAATATTACAAAACAAACACGCAAACACGATTCCCGGTACGTGTGTTTTGGGCTTCATACATAATTACAAAATGTTGAGTTTACATCTAATCTATTTATCTATACTAATATTATAAAGCGGAAGAGTTTGTTTTTTTGTTTGTTTGTTTGAACGCGCTAATCTCAGGAACCACTGGTCCGATTTGAAAAATTCTTTCGGCGTTGGATAGTCCATTTATTGAGGAAGGTTATAGGCTACTTTTGATCCCTATATTCCCACGGGATCTGGACTTATGCGGGTGAAACCGCGGGGAGCTGCTAGTTTAAGTATATTTATGTGCGCTACTAACATCGTTCTTACGGTAAAGGAAATTATCGTAAGGAAACCCGCGACTAAATTCCACCCAAAAGGCTCAGTTTATTCATAAACCTAGTTGCGGAAAACGCTTTAAGATTTATTTGTATCGTTAAATAATTTAACTAGTTTCGTACCACAATTTTACTCGCGTAACTTCCAAAACTTGTCCATTTTACGAAATCTCCAAAAACCATTCCTTAGTTAGTAGATAACCCTTCACACACCCTACTTTAGCTAGAACCAGTAGTAATATTATATAGAACCAGTAGTAATATTATTTTGCCTTGAATATCAGTCTGTCAGTAACTTTGTATCCCCAATGGCCATATTATAGAGAGAGAAAAAACATTGGAATTGGAATTTTTAAGGTTGACAACATTATAATGAGAAAAGAATTAACGAATAAATAAATAATTCCTGTGAACAACACACAGTACAGCCCTGTGGTAAGCTACTAAGCTTGTGTTACGGTGATTATACAATGGACATAATACTTAATCTTACTACTTATCTATCTACCTACATATTATACGTAGAGAGAGACAGATTGCTGCGCTACAGAGGTACTAAAAAAGTAAAAGGAGAGGTAAACAAATATTTTCTTGATTTTCCGTTACTTTTTCAGCTACAACTCTTAGGGGGATACATATTGAAATTTTTTTAAGTAGGATTTTAGTATTCTACCGTCAGTTTTAAAAATCGAAACAATAAAATAAAATTTTAAGATTAGATAGTTGTTTTTACTACCAATATACCATGTTACAATAACTAACGGGGTATTTACCATGTTACAATAACTAACCAGGTGTTCACTATGTTTAAATAATGTCTCTAGTAAAAATATGCAAGATTTCAAAGTCCTAAGTTCAGAGGAAGTGGTTCAAATTCATCTTGTTTACTTTCAACAGTGCAAGTTTAATTTAAATAGAGGCTTTTAAAAAGATATCGACACAGTATTAGAAGAACATGGTGGAAGGACATCCCTATAACTGTCACATTAAAAAAATATTGCCAGTGGCAAAATATTAGCTGACGTCTTAGCAAATACCATCTTCTTGTATCGAATGGCTTAGTACGGTTTGTGCATGAAGCCTCTTTTTTTCGAAATAATCAATGACAAAAACAGAGAAAGCCGGTACGAATGAGTACGGGACGGATGAGACCTATCGACTAACCCAAAGGTCTCATCCGTAACGGCCGTATTGATTTTGCGCTCGAACGGGACGGATGAGACCTTTGGGTATTTTAATAGTTCTCATCCGTCCCGGTGCCGCCCGCGCCAGGGTGGTGTATTGTGGAGTAAAAGTTTAGTAGCAAATACAGATTGAATAAGTTACATACAACGATCACTACTAAAACAAAAGAAGATCGAAGTCTATTGTTCTAAAGTTTCATTTTAGTTCACTAGGTATACAAAATCACCGTACCTTGCGTGCAATGCAATGCAACCATGCCATTGGCTCCCGGATATGAATAGAGCTTTATTAGGGCAAGTCTTCAGTAACTTGAAAAAGAAAAGTTTTTGGCGGCACTTATTGAATCGCTTTGTTTTGAACGGTATTTTTTTTCCAAACAAAATTATCTAAGTTATCATTTTAGCTCAAAGATCTTTGTGTTTTGTAACAAGAAGGTAAAGCGGTCCACACAGACCATTCACCCAACTGAATTAACATCGACGATGGATGCGAAAGATATTTTTTACGAGGAAATATTATGTCTTGCGAAGAAAAATCGCTTTCTACCTACTACAAAAGCACGTTGTAGATAATCCATACCTACCTAGATATGCACCTAAATGTTGATTTTCACTCAGTAGATAGGTACTACTACTATTATTTAATCTAATGTAGATAACAGTCATGCATACATACATTCTGTTTTTCTATCTGCGAATAACTGTCTATTACAGTATCCTACCTAGATACTACATACCTACGCGTATATTTACGCGTGAGTTCCCAAGATCCCACAAGTGACTACAAGCGGAGGAAAACAATCATCTCGCATGCACCCCTCCGGCTGTAATAATCTGCCGGTTATCAGCACCGCGGCTCACAAGCACGCGAGTTCGCGACGTCAACGGCTGTGTCCGATACCAACCGTACCGCTCGGATTTAAAAAGTTACGATCTTTTGAACTATTCTAGCGAAGCTTTTTATAAGTTTTTCTACGGTTTTTAACGTTTTTTCAAGGAATAAAATAAAGGTGAGTCCTTATTAATACTTCAATTTTTTTTTTAGTTAGCATATTTTATTGTTGTTTTGTTAAATATCTATAGTAGATTTAGTAATACTTAGTTGTAACTATTGTTAATTTCAAATAATAATTCCTGAATTTAGATACCTAACTTTTAAACAGCTAAGTTTTGACTTAATATTATTGTAACTATCATGCTTTAACAAGTACCTACTCTTAGTTAAATCTCTAAATTCATTAAATCAGTTTTCAATATAGTAGTACCTAGATAGAAAGTAGAAAGATCAAAGACGTGCGCTTACGCATCAATGGGAAAGTAAATTGCTCTAAGTAGCCAATGGCGTCATAAGAAGCCTCGAAATGCCTACAAAGAATGAGGTCTCCCTATCGAATCAAAGGCATGGGTTGGTAGTAGTTGGTACTTAATTAATACGTAGAAACGCATACTTTACACGCATGCGGCTATGACAAGAAACGCTAGCGCTAGGTTTAAATAAAAATGTTTATTAACAAACTGCCGTGTAGCCTCGGCGTAGAATAAGGCTAATCTATCTCTTCCCGTGGGTGTCGTAAAAGGCGACTGAGGGATCATGGGGGCACAAGAAGCACCTACTGTGTCAACCCCAAATAATTGGGATAAGGCAGGAAGAAGATCCTTCTTATTAACTAATTATTTACGCGATTAAGAGGGTGGGTGCTGTTACCATTTCCATACAAACATAACACCAAAATAAATTATGAAAAATTTAGTTTTCAACCTCAATATCGATATTTTAAGGATTAAGATTTTACTTTTATAGGGCCCCCACCACAAGGTTTTTCAAAATATTCATTCGAAATGAAATAAAACGGAGAAACATTTTTTTTTCATTTTTACAGCGTAAATTACTTTTTATTGGGAATAATATAAAACAAATGAGATGTAAACGATATTAGGGTAGAAAACTAAATTTTTCATAATTTATTTTGGTATTATGTTTGTATGGAAATGGTAACAGTACCTACCCACGTTCTTATTGAGCTAAGTTAGCGTGGAGTCTTCTTAATGTCGAATCTCTCTCCCAAGAATGAAACAAGACTTTGAAAAGACAAAGCCCTTCTAAAGTTTCACTTAGGAGAGTTTCAAAGTAATAACGTTGATGAATTTTATTAATTAGGTACAGTTAATTCAGTTAATAAATATTTTCTTTATCGTGTTTTTAGATAATAATAAATTATTATGTCGATAATTATTTAATGCAAAGATACGTTAATTTCTTGTGCCATGCCATATCTTTGAATAAGTATTATTTGCGTATTTTTCAACATGAGATAACGAAAATCGTATCCTGATAATACGATTTACATTATCATACATAATACCTCCTGCTACCTGTTAAAGGTAGGTACCTAATACCTATACATATGTATACCTTCGATCTCAATTCTCACAATATATCAATACCTACCTACCTAAGTAAGTACATAAGCAATAAACTGAAAGCGAAATTTTGTTTCAAATTTTAAAGTTAAAAGGCATAGCTTTAAAACTAGTACCAAAAAATCGGACCCATCCTAAATGAATACCTATTTGACATAAAATGTTTTGTGCTAAAAAAATATCAAACGGTCAATTAACTGCCGGACGCACGAACGAAAAATTAGTTTAGGAACGTAAAAATGAAGAAAAATATAATAAGTAATATAAGTACCAATGTATTTAGAGGTAGACTACAAATCGAGTCAATTTTTTTTAACGTTATGTATCGCGGTTGTCTTTTGTTTTATAATATGTAGACGTTTATGTAAAAATCGCTCGCTCACTTTTCTGACAATAGCTATGTAGGTATAATTTTATTTTCGTTTGCAATTTGCGTCAGTCTAATTTCTTCATAAATAGGTACAAACAAGCAAAAAAATGATTGTTATTTTAATTTATTGTAGAATCCTTTTCATTCTTTATTTCTCTACCTATACTTGCCTACTCTCTCACCCCAACTAGGTTTTCTAACTATATTTATGGCTTACAGCAGCTTTAAACAACCTTAGTGAAGTCTAACTCTAAATCTAAAAACTTAATGGTCAGGTTACGGCACCATTCCAGTCAACGAGAATTATGGTGGATAAACCGTTCTGTAATAAGGGGGCAATAGCACAGTTTACATAATCGGCGCACTTTTCTCTACCATGGTAATAGTTTAAATAATTTCAATCTGAGGACCTAGTGCGGGCCTTAGATTGATTTTCGTATCCATAGCAAACGTAGGTACTATGTCACGTTTGCATAAACGGCAAAACTTTATGGGAAGTTGTAAGCGGACAAACTATTGTGAAGCTTCAACTTTCTGCAGAAAAGTTACACGTTAACGCAAACGTAATACTTTGCGTAAACTCTCATTACGGGTGCTGGACATCATCAATTATAGATGACTGATATGATAAGTCACAAGCATAAGCCCAGTTATATACCTATGTATTTTGCTATATTAAATTATTTAAGTAGACAAGTTATCTGCTTATGAAAATTATCATAATGCGGAAACATTGATCAACATCTTCAAAGTACCTAGTAGGTATAAATATTTAATTATCACAAACAATAACTTCTTATGCAAGGGGCGCGTCCTTGAAATTTGTGGTGCTTCGATTTGGATTCAGTTAGTATTGGTGGAGTTCGCAAGGCCGATGGGCACATCGAGCCGAATTAACATACCTACATACATAATATCTACATAGACAATAAAGACATACAGACAGAAACATATATTTATTTTTAGCATAAATACTTGCCGAAAAAAGTCTTTCATTTCAATCCAATATCGCGAAAACAGAAGAAAAATCTATAAATACTTGCTCTCGGCGGGAAACGAACCAGCATTGCAGTCGGGCATTCGGCCGATGCGCCACAGAGGTGCTAGAGCAAAATACAGAAGGTTTTACCTACTGTAGGATAGAGACGCACGCGCAATGTTTGAGATTTAGGGCAAACGTTTATATTGGCCGGTAAGAAACTTGTCAAGAAAACTAGTTTTTTATTTACTTACTTACTTATGGATCCTAAACGCTACAGGTTACTGACATCCTAGTTAAAGTTCCGCTTAACTTATTAGTTATTAATTACTTCAAGTCGCGCCAGTTTACAAAAACTAAGCAGTTAAAGATACCTACTCGTTTCAGTGACGCAAGTACAAGAACATTTTTTTACCAAACTTAGGTAATAATTAGTATGCCGAAGTACACGTGATGCGTGAGTAGAATTTATCTAAAGCACAATCGCTGTGTTAAAAAAAGAAGAAAAAAAAAATTTGGTACTTGTCGTTTCCGACACTTCCATGTTATTTATTACGTTTAGATATAGTATGTTACAATTATTTTGTATACAACTGCTGGGTCCTGTGGTTTCACCCGCGGAAGTCCCGATCCCATGAGAGTTTCGGGAAACCTTTTCTTTTCGAATGCCAACATCACATTACAAACAACAAACTTTCGAAAATTCAGCTATATACAGCGGTTTTGGCTCTCAATCAATCGCTCAGTCAGCAGAACAAAGCAATATAAAGATATCTAATTTATTCATACTACATAGGTAAATTATTTGTTCAACTAAGGTAGTAAGGCCAATTATTAATATCTATTACCTAGATGTAGGTTAGATGACCTACATCTAATCGACATCGAGGTAATCACTCAGTTTTACCAATTTGAAAACTATACTACCTATATTTTTTTTTTCTTCATCATGGCGTCGATCCACGAGGTGTTGTAACTTCGCACATCTGCCAGCGTCGAGTTTATTATCGTATCCTTCTTCTTCTTTTAGCTTTGGCGTCGTACATCTTGCCATTATCAAGTATTGGCCCAATCGGCCTCAAAGTTTCAAGTCGGGAGCTATGGCAAAGTGGTGGCAACTTTACCATAACCTTCACGGAGCTTTGACAGGAGAGACGAAAAAAGTCCATGTTTAACACTCAATTTTGTTTTCACTACACTTGTGCACATTCGCGGAACTAAATTGAATGGGATCCCACCCAAAATTACACAATTTAACCCGGTTTACAGCATAGTTTCACGTAAACAAAATTGGAGCGCGACATGTTGTCTCCACGTTCCCGCCAAAACTCCCTACCTATATTTCAAAACTTAGATAAAAAATGTATAAACAAATAACTGTCAATTTTAAAGGGAAAGGTAATTAAAGAACTGTCACTTTCATAAATGTATGGGATTTTTGTTTACATTTTTGATCTAAGTTTCTGAAATAGGGTAGGTATAGGTAGGTGGTTAGTGTGGTTACACATTTTATATTTTAAAATAGTTCATTGTTCCTAACAGCGCGAGCGCCGCGTGGCGCCAACTAAGTACAAGGTAAACTGTGATTATACCTTAGTAGAAAATATTTTAGAAAATTTGAAAAATCCTAACTGATAGATAATATCCTACATACCTACCTACTAAGGTGCAATTAAGTAGTTTGCAAACATCAAGGTGCTATTTGGTAACATCGGCCTAACTATCTAGCTAGAGAGATGCCTTAGGCCCGGCGCACATTATGAGCATCGGCAAGGAAAGGGATCCTTCGGCATCCCTACATGCAAGCGCACACTATCGGGAACTATGCTTTGGCATGCTGCAACGTTCTTAGGGATGACGAGGCAGGGCAAGCTACCCACACCCGAGTGTTGCCTCGGCGCCGCCGAAGGATGCCGAAGTATCCCGAAGCATCCTCAAGGCTGCCGATGTAGCCGCCTCAAGCATATCGAAGCGTTATTTTTGTTACTACGACTTTATATCATGGAAATTTCTACTTTATTGCTATGAAGTTAATGTATAATGCTATATGCCAACTAAAATCCTCAGCCGTGACGATGCTCATAATGTGCGCCGGGCCTTAGTTTGCGTTATGTTATGATTTGGACGACCTTAACCTGAACAACTGGTTTTAGCCAATTCATATTCGTTTGTAATACTACTCACCTACTAATAGTATAAAAGCGAAAGTTTATAGGTATATGAATAGGTACTAACCTACCATGAATATTTTTACTTCACGATAAATTACTATAAAACCGATTTAGATGACTCGTAGGTATGTAGATAAAGATAACTGGAGCTGAGAATAGCATTAGGTACCTAGGTATAGGTACTCTATTTCAGAAACTTAGATAAAAAAATGTAAACAAAGAACTGTCAATTTTAAAGGGAAAAGTAAATAAAGAGCTGACACTTTCAAATAAATGTATAGGATTTATGTTTACATTTTTGATCTAAGATTCTGAAATAGGGTATACCTACTTATAGATTCGTCTCTACTCTAAACGCCAAGATACTAATGTAAGTAGACGTGTACATGTAATTTCTCATCAACTTTATGGTATTTAATCAAAATTGTCTTGATTAAATGCCATAGGCAGTACATAAATTAAACAAGTTTTAGGCGTATAGGTAAATACCTACCTACGGCGACTTGCGAGCGCTTACACTTGGTTAGCCACACCACTGCACGAAAAGAAGAGGATGGCGGTGAAATCGCGGGACTTAACTAGTTATTAACAGTTCTGGGTCACGAAAATATGAATGATATAAAATGAGTAAAAAGTAAATTACATAGTTTTTCTTCTGTTTTCGCGATGTTGGAGAGAAAATAAAATCATTTTTCGTTTAAGTACTACCTACATATTTAATAAACACAAAGTTACAAATAAATAAATCGATGCACGCACATACGACAGTCTCGCAGGCGGACACTAAAAATAGCATTCCTGAACAATAGGTGCGGGTGCGATTAAAAAATCAAATTAAATTCTTTAATTACTTACCTAAACAAACCCTTGACTTGTATTTATGTTACTATGTGTTCTGTGCCATTGATAAATATTTATTTCCAATTTTCAAATCATAAATAAGTATACAAGCATCAATTCACATTCATAAGCGATATTCGTGATGGTGCAAGCCCAAAACAAAATTTATGCAACACTATAATACCTAGCTACTACCTACCTATACTATAGTATAGATTAACAGTTTTTTATTGACGTAAGTAACTAGTATGTTTGTTGATATGTAACTAAATTATCTGAGGACATTCAGATAAGTAGAACAAATATATTATATTTAGGTACTTAAGTATTCTTTCATTACATTATTATTATTTCGCACATAGGTACAGATTAGATAAGGGTACCCCTATGGTATTAAGATTTATTCTAATCTATTTTAGGATTAATTAAGTTACTTTAATGGATACATAAATATAATTAGATTAGATTAATTTATACTAAAGAATTTACACTTCAAAAGTCTCAAAAACACAATTTATCCAATTAAAAAAACATTTTAATTTGGTAATTAAATTAAATTGAAGAACTAGTAAGTAGTAAGTTTATTATGCTTAGTATTTTTAATAAATAGTACCTAGTTTAAGTTACTTGCGGTAAATTCTGCCAACGCCAAGGAAAATGTTGAGCTTGTAATTTTTTTACTGTCTGAGTAAATAAATTACATTTTCAAAATTTTCCTTTCTTTTTGTTACATTTTTACCTTATTGTGATTTATATTTATGATTTATAAGGTAAAGAAAATTTAATTGAATTCTCAAGGAATTGAGGTGTTAAACTAACTATAAATAAATAAATTCTGTGAACAACACACAGCGCCATCTAGCCCCATGGTAAACGAATAAGCTTGTGTTACGGTGACTAGACAACGGATATAATACTTATATTTATTTTCTTTTGTAAATACATACATATTATACATAGAGGGACACCCAGACCAGACACAAATATATCTTTTTTAGCACTATACCTAAGTACTACTTAAAAGGACGGAAAAGGTAAATCCGTTAACAGTGTTCTAATGGAGGTATTAACACCTAGCACGCAACTTCCCCTATAGGTATGCATGTTGTGTACCTATGACGAAATTCACACTATATTCAAAGCAGCTCTCATTTCCGTCAATTTAGTGATAAAGCAGCGTTGAAGGGACGTTAGCAATATTTGATACATACTTAAGAACGTGGCGACTGTTACCATTTCTATACAAACTTAATACCAAAATAAATTATGAAAAATTTAGTTTTCTACCTTAATATCGATATTATTCGGATTAAGATTTTACTTTAAAGTCCAAGTCACTGGCAGTTTTCAAGTCGCACGTCTACAGACACTATCTCGCTCTCGCGGAAGCAAGACAGTTGTATAGGTAGAGTATTTATTTATGTTTATTTAGTTATTGCATATTTATTTGTAGTGTGTATTATATGTACGTATACTCGTATTTAGGTATATATATTTTATATCTTAGTCTCCTTGACGTATATTTCCCAAAACACATCACCCATCCCCTTCCTTAAGTCTTGTCTATTCATTGGTTGCCTGGAAGAGATCGCCCATAGGCGATAAGGCCGCCCATTGTACCACTATAGTTTTAAGTTATTCTTTGTATAATTAGTATTAAGTATGTGTTTTTGGTGCAATAAAGTGTTTATCTATCTATCTATCTATCTTTAATAGGGTCCCCACCCCACCACAAGGTTTTCCAAAATATTCATTCGAAATGAAATAAAACGGAGAAACATTTTTTTTTCATTTTTCCAGCACCCTATAAAAGAAAATCTTAATCCGAATAATATCGATATTAAGGTAGAAAACTAAATTTTTCATAATTTATTTTGGTATTAAGTTTGAATGGAAATGGTAACAGTCGCCGCGTTCTTAATATAGATACATACATGGTTTTCAAGTTTTTCAAGCCCTTTATCTTACCTAGGTATTAAATTGATATCGCTCTCTTAGAACCAACTTTTCATCACAATCTCCTCATTTGATAAACTCCTTATTTTTTGAAAGGGGTACCTTAGTAGGGCCCTTTCAAGAATAAATATAAGTGCTCGCGAGGTCTACAGTTTGCAGAACTTCTAGTAAATATTTAAGCATCTCTTATAGGTGGTATAAGAGTCCATCACCTTCTTCTCCTAGTACTTACTCATACTAAGTAAATCTGTATTTAGTCGTATCCAAATGCTAAGAGCATTACTATACTTGCATTATCAAAGTGATATCGCATAGTGACCTACCAATAATCACATTGCACTCAAGGCTGGGTTTCACCTGACACAATGATAAATTAAGCACATGTACTGAAGTGTCACATTATGTCGTGATGAGTATATTACCACCTTATACGTCTGTCAGCAATGCCATTAGGTACTACAATAGGAAACCGCATGGTTATTGTTGTGTTCAAAGATTATATTTTACATTTAATAGTCTTTAGGGTAAGGAGCTAATAAAGTTGCAATTTAGTTGTGTAGAAATTATTTGATCTACACTAATATTATAAAGAGGAAAGATTTGTATTTGTGAGTGTGTGCGTCTGTATGTTTGTTCTGAATGAACTCAAAAACTACTAGACCAATTTAAAAAAAAAATTCACCATTACAAAGTACATTCACCCTGAGTAACATAGGCTACTTTTAATCCCGATATTCTCACGGGATCAGGACTTATGCGGGTGAAACCGCGGGACGCAGCTAGTATATGATAAAATATTTTTGCCTATTACGATGAAATGAGACTTTTACTAACCTCTTGTGAACAAGTTCAAAGGTGCAACTTGAATTGCACTTAAATTGTCAATAAGTAGTCCTTATGTGTAGGCACGTGACTTGAATGCACGACCCGCATGACTACTATCATTATGCATCACATTATTCATAAAATTATCTTAATAACTCTACGTTTCAACATTGCCAAACCGTCGCAGTTCACGTCACATTTCACCATCGCGGCTGGGTTTGTATTTTTGCAGTCTACTATTTGCTACGAGTATTTCATCATACATTCATGGGCGTTTATATTTTGTTGGTCGTTATGGGATTTATTTTGTTTCTCTGTCTATTTTAGTTGCAATATTACTTTCAATTTCCGCGATCTCGTTGTTCAAAGTCCGCGACCATTTTACATAATTACTTACATCAACCATAATCATAATCAAGCTGATAATCCATCTGCTGGCTTACCAACAATAATGATAAAAACAAAATAATAGTAGGACTGGAATTGTACCTATATACAGGACTGCTATTATGTTTCTCTGTTTTATTTCATTTCGAATGAATATTTTGGAAAACCTTGTGGTGGGGACCCTATAAAAATAAAATCTTAATCCGAATAATATCGATATTAAGGTGGAAAACTAAATTTTTCATAATTTATTTTGGTATTAAGTTTGTATGGAAATGGTAACAGTCGCCACGTTCTTAAGGTAGAAAACTAAATTTTTCCTAATTTATTTTGGTATTATGTTTGTATGGAAATGGTAACAGTAAGTACCCACCCTCTTAAGTACAGTTATTATGACTAAATACTTGGTAAAAAAAATCAAAATCATTAACATAAGAGATACCTAGGAAAAATGCACCTACATAATAAAAAAATCTGTATTTTAAGTAGGAACGTAGTTTAAAAGTTAAACCAAACAACGTTCTCACTAAGTAATAAAAATGACTTCACAAATATTTAATTAAGTATTAGTCTGGCATACTTACTCAAAAAAATAATCGTCAAAAGACCGCTTTTGATATCCCAGGCAAATATTATCTTTACCTAGAAATATATTTAAAGATGGTTTGTTTGACACTGAGTTGGGGACCACCCTCATCATTTGGCATAATATACCTGAGTAAATAGTCTATTCAAGATCGTTAATTAACACAAGTAAATAATTGAGAAGTTTAAAACGATGTAAAGACGCAAATTTGACTTTACTTATTGATATAAAACATGAAATATTAAATATGAGGAAATATGACGAGACCTGCCTATGACCATGGACAACTGGAAAGCCCTTGAAACGTCGGGCTGCAATAACAAAATAAACGCGATTAGATGCGAAAAAAATGTTTGAAAATAATTATATAATAGGTAGTAATTAATCATTGGGGTCAAACGAAATATTGAATAGGAATACTTCGTTTGAAAAATACATTTTGGAAATTCTTACAGGATTGGATAGTGTTGCCTATCGATAGTTATGGCAAAACAATAGTATCGATACTATCAATAGCTAAGTTCAGTCCAATAGTGTCGAAAGCTGCAAAACTATCGATGGTATCGATGCTCAATATCGAAGTTACTATCGTTAGTATCGGATTTTACTATTGTAACAACAATCGGTACTATCGATAGTATCGATAGTAACTTCGATATAAAATCTATAATATCGATATACTTACTATCGATATGCCAATCGATGTTACCTATAGATGATTTTTAACATTAGCTATCGATAGAGTTCGGCAACGCTATTGGATACTACGTCCGCTGCATGTGTCATATTAGTAAGTAAAAGGACAACGTCCGTCCGTCAGTCAGTTAGTTACCAAGTATGTACTCTATGTACCGTTAATCCATGCCCATGACACATAAATGAGTATCGAGCGGTGGACAAAGAAGTCGAAGATGTCTTCGACTCTGGATGTGCTCAGCATGTCAATGAGACGGAACGGAGTTTACAGAAAGTGACTAGCTAACCACACAGTTTTGCAATAACATTTACTTTGTATACAGGATGAATATCCTAACCTTTAAGAGATGGCGAAAAATGCTGAAAGGAGTTTCGTCCCTGATTTAGATAAAAACTAAAGTGGCATAGGTATATAGATTGCTGAAAAATTCATTAGCCTAGCCAGGAACTGAACGTTGTTTTTTTTGCTAAAAAAATAAACATCCTATATTATTGCATCGATAGATACCTAGTCTTGCGATTTTTTTAATTGATTGAAATATAAGAGAATCACGTGTACCTTCTTACTTAGTTTTGGACCATTGCTGTGTTTGGATTATTTTACAATTCCTACCTATTAATATTATCTATGTACTACCTGCGCGCCCCGCGGTTTCACCTGCATAAGACCCGATACCTTGAGAATAACGGAACTAAAAGTAGCCCAGTGTTATTCCAGGTTTTCAGCTATCTATATAACGAGTTTCATCGCGATCTGTTGAGCGGTTTTTGCCTGAAATATTAACATAGTCACATACATACTTTTATAATATTAGTAAGGATGTGTATTCGTTGCTTCTTCACGCAAAAACCGATGAACCGATGGCGATGAAACTTGGTATATAGATAGAGACCTGATATATATGTACCTCCATAACACTATTGAACACTATAAGTACACTACCACTTTTTTTCCTGATGATATCTCCACGGGATCGGGACTTACGCGGGTGAAACCGCAGGGCGCTGCTAGTTACTAGGTAATAGCGTTAAGTTGTCTGCAAAATATTTATTATCAATTTTCCACAAACATTTTATCATCTAAAGATTATTAAGTGCGTGCGAGTACAAATCCCCTACTTATTATTTATTAATCTACTGAGATATTGAGTATTTACCTACTTACTTTTTTAGGGTTCCGTACCCAAAAACAGGACCCTATTATTGAGATTTCGCTGTCTGCCTGTCCGTCTGTCACTAGGCTGTATCTTATGAAACGTGATTTTTATTTTGTTGTTATAACGGCTACAGTTGTCAAGCTTACTTATAACAATAACAACAAAATAACACAAACGTGATTTTTATAAGTTAAACGCAAAGTTACCGCAATTTAATTTTACCACTAGCCATCTAGTGATAAACTGTTACTGGTGTCAGTGTCAGGCAGCTGTTGGCTTCACAGATTTCGCTTGGTCCAGTGTTTATTTTAGGGTTCCTTACCCAATAGTGATAATGTTATACGGAGCACTTCGTTCGAGTCTGACTCGCACTTGGCCGGTTTTTTTGTCTCAACTGATTTTCAAGCGTTAATATTCCTAAATGATAAGCTGTCTCTATTTTTATACAGGAGATTCCACTTTAATAAAAAACGTTTTACCTATAATAAATTAAATTAATAATTAACTGAGAATTAATGTTGTCACTGCTTAAGTTATATTAAATAAATAACCGGTTTCTCACTAAAATCATGGTTTACTAACCCTAGGAAGCTTAAATGGTTCTTAAGTTGTTCTTACGTAAGCCACAAATTCTGTTTTGAAATCCAATGTCAAATTTGGAAACAGCGATGTTAGATGTGTATCTTTTTCAATGGTAGTTTAGATAGAGGTCTACCGGAATCCCATGGCATGACAAAAAACATCGTGAATTTTATATGGCAATGTTATTTGCATCTATCATGTTCATTTTATTAGTACGCTTAACTAGTTTTGATACGTTTTTCATACATTGTTTACATATATCAATCAAGGTAGGTATATCAAGATGGTATAATCCGATTTCCCAAGAGTTGATGTATAAAAATAAAAAATACCCTATTCGTGGCATACATACACCCTATATTTACTTTTCCAAAGGTAGGTATATCATATACCTACTATTTCTTATGCTGTTATCTACAGGGAAAAGAGATACGTATAAGTGCTTTGTTGTATCAAAACACAAATATTATAAAGAAAAACTGCTTCAGCCTCCACAGGAAATAATTTTTAAAGTGTTGACTTTGTGATTTTGTAGATTTATTTGCACTCACTAGTCATACCTGGGTTAATCAAATAGTTAACTTCGTTAATCGTTAATCCGCTACAAAAAATATTAGCTTCGTTAAACATTTGAAAGCGTTACATTTCGGAAGAATCAACGCAAGTTAACGTTAATCCGTTAATATGTGTAATATTGCATTTTTATTTCGTTCCGTTAGTGAACTTATAAAACCTGTTGGTTTAGGTTCTGGAAGTTAACAGGTTAGGAACAAAACAAAATACTTGTATAATTCAAATGTGTTATTTAATCGTCGGGCACTTGTCGTTTCATACTTGTCTGAACCTAATTTCGCGCCGCACCGCGGTGCCGTGCCGTAAATAGTAGGCATTGGATTAACGATTAACGGACTTCTGCATATTAACGGAAGTTAACGTGTCCGGTTAACATTTTTAAAAGTTAACTTAAAAGTTAATCCGTTAATCAAAATGTTAACTTCGTTAATTAACGATTAATGGATTGACGAGTTAACGCCCAGCTATGCTTATACTGTAAATATACTGTATACCTATATAGATTTTATTTCAGTCTTAACAATATACTCTTCAATACATTATGAATGCGATTTAATTAATATTTATTTCCGCGGCGATACTTGAACTCGTGACTTTCTGTCCCACTTCTGCTACAAAAGAGCTACGGGCTACGTAACAAAGAGAACAGATTTAGTTAATATCTAGTTAGGTATGCAAATTAATGTAAGTTTTTGATGAATTACTAAATCCTGTGTATTTATAAATAACACACGTCATTCACGGTTAATTTATTGGTTAGCTGCATGTCATAGATATTTCTAACACAATAAAAATATAATAAAATGCAAAAACATGATGAAAATGATGGCCTTTTGGAACGCAGTCGGTAGGTAATTGCAGTTTGGCAAATTGCAATAAGTGTGCAACAATGGTCGTCTTAAGAAAAGTGTGGTCAAGAGACAAAAAAACTAGGTACCTACCTGTAATAATATGAAAAACAAACATAGGCAGATCTGGACGCAAAATTGGCGTGAGTACGGTGTTCTCACATTTAGCAACTGTTTTCGAACATTTGCTGCTAAAATCGGGTAAGTAGGGACATATTAATCTGTAACCTGAGAGTGATGCGGGCGCCGTGGCCGAATGCGGCCTGAAATATATCATTTACTCCCTTTATTTCATTTTTATTATCCGTTTTTGGAAGGTAATAAAAAAATCTAATAATGGCTAAGCTCTTATTCACTTGTCAGTTTTTTAATAATATCACAGGGTTTGATAAGATTATCTCACGGGTAGGTGCTACACCTTGATAATAGATAAATAAATTCTGTGAACAACACACAGCGCCATCTAGCCCCGTGGTAAGCTTGTGTTACGTTGACTAGACAACGGATATACTTAATTAATATTTATATTTATTTTTCTTTTGTAAATACATACATATTATACATAGAGGGACACCCAGACCAGACACAAATATTTTTTTTTCAAGCATAAATACTAGCACCCGGCGGGAATCGAACCCGCAACCTCCTGCAATGCAGTCGCGCTTTCGCACGACGCGCCACAGAGGTCGTCAAATGAATTTAAAATCTATAAATAAAGAGAGTAAAGTATAGTATAGTAGTCGTAGTAGTAGTGTCGTTATAGTATAAAAGCTGATTTTTATATATAATACTTGGGTAATAAGTAGATGATGTTTCCTCATTAGCCAGACATTTTTGACGGTAGTCTGTTTCGTCTCCGAAAATCGTTTGTCCGAATATCAAAATCCATAACACGTGTACTATAATCATCATAATCCATAATGTTCGAATGTACGAAATTTAATAATACCTAATTATCAATAATTCTAATGATTAGGTGTCATAATATCGGGTGCTATAATAATTAAATGTCCTAAATTTTCTTGCTATAAAGTCACATGTCCTAAGTGTTACATAGTATAATGTTCGTTACTACGAATGGAGGTTTATCATAATATTTTTAGTCCGAATTATAGGTTAGAATAATAGTGTTTGTCCGAATGATGGTTTATAATAACATTGTTTGGGTAGTCTGTTTCGTCTCCGAAAATCGTTTGTCCGAATATCAAAACGGTTGTATCAAAATGGAGGTATCCATAACCATTAAAGTCATACATAAATGATAATAAATTGATTGATACTGACGTTGCTGTATCGTTTTTAATAATCAGTGAAGAGTGAAAGTTTTAAAGATCTACCTACATTCACTTAATCTTGTCATATTAACGCGTGATTTACTGAAACTACGAGTACGCACGCAGAAAACTAACAGAGCACCACGACTAGGATAGGTTAGGTTTATGTTAGAACATGATTACGCACAGCGACCGCTGCCGCGGCACGCTCGCTTCGCTCGCTCGCCAAAGCGCCTAATATTATAAATAAATAAGGTGAGATGTATAAAAAATAAAAATCTTTATGACCTTTTATATTTATAGAATTTGTACTTTCGGACTTACAACGGTTATAGAAAAGAATTTTATGTCTTTTAAATATTATAGATTGTGATATTTATGACAACAAATTTTAGGATAAATAATATTTAGGGATTTCGATTTTAGGGCAAGTGATATTATGAGACATTTAGTTAGGGCTAATTATTATTCGGGCAAGTGATGATTAGGTCTCAAAACGTTATGAGATGTAAGATTATGGATATAAATTTTATGAGACAAAATAGAGAACCATTTTTGACATTTCCAATCCCTTGCCAGACAAAGGAAAGTCTGTACCTGCCAAAGCCACTACAAGCCAAACTTCATAATAGTCCAGCGTTCTTACCTGTGTATAGGAGCATGCCCTGACAAACTTTCAGCTTTTATAAAATAACGAAGGTCTGGGGTTCACGGGCTCTTGCTCTATCATGTTAGGTGGAAGGTGTTTGATTCGCTTCTTTCACTCGTCGATTGTACAACTGAGGTTGTTGACATTTTACTTTCTTTAGAACTCTGTTCACAGACAACAGATTTTTGATTGTCCGATAGTCCATCATTATAACTTTTTTAAGCAGGGCGAATAAATTGTTCAGTTGTTTAACCTGATTCGCTTTTGTAGGTTATAGTTTTTGCTTTTATAACTTGTAATCTCTACCATTGTAACCTCTATAGTTGATAGGTAATCGATTTTGGTAAGGGATAGGTACGTTGATCAAGTTCAATCAAGACTATCGTCATGCATAATATATTGTTAAGTTACGATTAACTTAACAATATATTTATGTATGACGATTGTGACAGCACCAGTGTCAGCTAATAGGACATTCTACCAACCTTACCGGTTGATTTATTAGTTAGCTACATGTCATAGATATTTCGTAAAAAATATTTCTCAACACAATAAAAATATACCTACCTAATAAAATGCAAATAATAAAATAAAATTATGATGAAAAAAAGTATGAGGCCATTTAGGATACCTTGATGAACCTAACACTTTTAAACCTATAACTTTTTCTACTTAAGATCGTATTCGTAAAGGAAATTGTCGGCGAGTACGTTTTTTTTATGTCAGATTATAATCTGACAAAACGTCAGATTTCTTTGTAATTGACATTTTTTCTTGAGGTTGATGTGTCAAATCGTAGTCTACAATTAAAAAACGAAGTTAGGTATAATCGTCCTACAAAACAGTCCGAAGTCTATTTTCAACAGTTTAGGGTACTAAAGTACGTATGCAAAAGATTTAACCGATAGCCTCGATTTGGGTCGTTCTTTGTATAAATTTACTTAGTAGGAAAGGTCGTTGATTTCAAAGGGGAGGTTTAGAAATAACAGTATAATTATACTGAATGACAGCAACTATTTATAGTTTGAAGTTATTTATTGCCACAAACAATAGACTTAACTCCATTATTTCTTTAAGAATTGATAAACAAGGAAAACGAAAGATTTTCCATACCACTTAGTTATTATAAATGAGCATCATAAAGCTTATTGGCTAATTATCACAAACATAATATTAATGAGGTATTTTCTATTGTTACAGAAGTGAATAGAATCTTCGAAAAAGATGGTTCAAGCGAACTAAAGTCCACATTTAACTGCCGCATTCAATATTTATTGTGAAAAAGTTGCAAACGACGTGAGCAGAGATGTCAAATGTCGAGGTGAACGTCGATAGAAACATGAACAAAACTGAAAATAATATTCAAAAGGTTGAGGTAAGTTATTCAGTTCGATACATTTTGGGATTTTAGGGCTTTACTTTAGGTATAGGTACTTTGATTTTTAATTTCAGACTACGATCTGACATTTTTGTTCTTTGTACTTATTTGACATTTTTTCTTCAAGAAGATGTGTCAAATCATAGTCTATACGAGATTATGACTTGGTTTGTCACTTGCCCTAATAGAACACGTATTTTACACTATAATTAAAACGTCTCAAAAACGCCTCAGTATATTGTTAGATTTTTGACGAAAACGGTTCAATTATTTTTGGAAATTTTGCAAAGTTTAGCTGAAGCATATGCAGTGTTACTAATTTCTTGCAAAATTACCGACAACTGCTGAACCGTATTTGAGAAAAATGTTACAATGCTTACAGCATTGTTGAGATATTTTAGTAGAATTAAGTATTATGTGTTCTAGTCGGTAACTCTAAAAAGTGATCGGAATGCAATTTACCACATGGATGTGTCAAACCCCAATTCCCTAGTCTGGTTTAGCTAATTTAATACTATTTTATCGATGGGCATGATTAATAATCGCTGGGTATTCAGTTAATTAATTAACTGAATCTACTTAGTCATGTAATATTTACATATAATAAAAGAAGATATTATTAAACAGTCATTGTTGAAGTACAGCTAATGTGTTTATAAAAGAAATACCTTACGTATTATAACATCTACTGCCTTCAATTAGGTATGTTATATGTTTACATATTATTGTATAATTATCACTACCTTGCTAAATAGCCAGACTACACAATGCAAAGCGAAGGACGAGCGATAGTCAGATATACGTAAGTTCGGGTCGCGCTACTAATCCTTTTGGTATGTCCAGAGCCTAAAGTTACGTAGAGTGCGTCATATAATGATTGATTGTTAGAGAGTTAAATTTTGAACTCTTTTTTTCTATGTACCTACGAGCATAAGAGGAAGTTTAATCATTTTAGGGTTCCGTACCCAAAGTGCAAAACAGGACCCTATTACTGAGACTCCGCTGTATGTCTGTCCGTCTGTCACTAGGATGTATCTCATGAATCGTCATAGCTAGACAGTTGATTTTTTTTACAGATGATGTATCTGTGTAGCCGCTTTAACAACATAGTAATACAACAACAAAATAAAACAAATATTTTTTTAAATTTAAACGTAACGTTACCGCGATTTATTTTTACCATTGGCGCCATCTAGTGATAAACTGATAAACTTGCGTCAGTGTCCGTCATTGCATTCACAGATTTCGCTTCGTTCAGTGTTCATTTTAGGGTTCCTTACCCAATTGTGATAATGGTACGGAACCCTTCGTGCGCTAGTCCGACTCGCACTTGGTTGGTTTTTTTTATTTGTTTTAATCAAAGTAAAATGCCAACAAAAACCTTCATACGTAGTATTACGTAGTAACGTTGTGTTATTACTTATTATTGATACCTAGCAATTAGCAATCAACCAGTTAACCAGATAGGTCAAATAGGTCCCTACATATTTTTTACTAAACCGTACTTTTTTGCGATGTTATCACGTCATATCTTCCAATCGATATGGCTATGCAATAATATGAAATGCGATATTACTGTGTTTACTAACAATTCACAGATAGCGAACAGTAACTGTAATTTAAATACGTTGTCAAAATAGAAAGGCACTGTATTTACTTACAAACTAAACAAATACATAATTATCTACACAATTTAGATTTACCTGGCAACACATTTTATATCAAAGACGAGTCCAATGTACGACTTATCTAATCAGTTTATGATAATCCAAACGCATACTGATTTAACGCATACTTTTTGATGTTTTCAGTTCACGCACAGGGACGTAGAAAAAGGAGCGGGTGGTTCTAAATTAAATGAATTCCCTTGGGGTAAAGTGCTGATAATGATCGTGGCTTTAGGAGTGCTGGTGGCGGCTTGTGCCGTGACCTGGGTGTTCCAGGATTGGCAGGCCAGTTTGATGGTCCTGGCTATATTAGTTGTTGTCTACGTGATAGCTTTCTATTGGAGATGGCTCTGGATTGCCGCGAGAACGGCTAAGAGAGATTTTACGTAAGTAATTTCCTATTTAGGCACTAATTTGTATTTTATCTTTGGTGGGGAGATACATTAGGTGTTTCTTGTATTTCCGTTCGTAGAATCACATAATAAGGCATTTTCGCTAGAAAACTAATAATAACAGACCAGTTTCGGGGCAAACATTTTGTAATAATAATAAATATTGGAAGGGGAAGGGTTTCCTGTATTTTCCATTCATTGGTTGCCTGGAAGAGATTGCGCATAGGCGATAAGGCCGCCCATTGTACCACTTTGATTTTAAGTTTTTCATTTTTATTAGGTAGGTATTTCTTGTAATAATTCGTGTTTTTGGTACAATAAATCGTTTATCAAATTTATTGTTTTTGAAAAAATATACTTCCTAAATTCGTGGGTACTGGGTGGGATTCGAACCCGCGACTACTGGAAAACCAGTGGTAATTCTAAGTGTGGGTAAACATGTATAGAAAAAATGTTTAGATAATTAAATAGGTAATAGGGTACCTATGTGAAATCTACATGCAAATATGTATATTTACTAAGGTAATTAAACATTGAAATATTAGTTAAATCTTCTGGTACCTACTTATAGCGTGGGTGTATAATCTTTATTTTCCCTATCAATTACCTCTGGGGCGCGTCGGGCGAAGGCCTGACTGCAATGCAGATGGTGGCGGGTTTGATTCCTGTCAGGTGCAAGTATTTATGCTTAAAATAAATATTTGTTTCTGGTGTGGGTGTTTTCTTTGTAGGTACTCTAGGTACCTATCATAAATATTAGGTATGCATATACAAAAAAGTATAATAAGGAGTATATCCGTTGTCTAGTAGGTACCCATAGTACTAGCCTAGTGCTTAGTTTGGAGCTAGATTGCGTCGTGCAAATACTTAAGAACGTGGCGATTGTTACCATTTCCATACCAACTGAATACCAAAATAAAATATGAAAAATTTAGTTTTCTACCTTAATATCGATATTATTCGGATTAAGATTTTACTTTTTTAGGGTCCCCACCACAAACCATTTTCACCAAAAAATTGTTTCTCCGTTTTATTTCATTTCGAATGAATATTTTGGAAAACCTTGTGGTGGGGGGGGGGACCCTAAAAAAGTAAAATCTTAATCCGAATAATATCGATATTAAGGTAGAAAACTAAATTTTTCATAATTTATTTTGGTATTAAGTTTGTATGGAAATGGTAACAGTCGCCGCGTTCTTAAAATAAAAAAATTAAAGGTGCCTTTGGGCATTATTTCTTACTCATGCTACAAGTTTGTAAATTAAACAACAACTTATCTATTGTTTAGTCGCGTGGCGTCACTAATCGTACCGGCTTCGCTAAAACTAAAGACTAAAGGTGTTAATGGCATCTCTCGTATTAGTGACAAAAACCTCTCTTTGTTCCTAACCAACATCCTCCTAATGCAACGTTATTGGCTAGCACGCAAGCTTGCGCATCCTTGACCTAAAGGTTGCGTCCGTTTTTTGCTCAGTTAACTCAAATACAATACAATTGCTTGAACCTCAACTAATCTCAAGATATTTGTACTTACGTATAGGTAGTTAGGTATGTAATTATGTTCTTAACAATAAATTGCGTTTTTCTACAGTGTTACCTATAGGAAAATAGCTAGCTAGTAACATATTAAACATCGTGACCGGGTATCCCCGGCATAGAATAGCGTTACCACATCTCTTCGCGTGGGTGTTGTAAAAGGCGACTAAGGGATCTGAGGGAGACTAGCAAACCTTGAGTTCGCCTGCACGGTGGCGGGTAAACTGCTTCGTCCCTAGAAGGGTTGGTGTCAGGCGGATGGCCTGTCGTAAAAATATTGCCAAATCTATTTCTAGTAGGTATGGTCAAGGTCAATGATGACTTACCAGCTGTGCCGACCCCAAATAATTTGGAGTTTTAGCGGACCCCGGGCTCCCGAGAGGGATGCAACCGGGAACATCGCTCAGATGAGAACAAGTTACACTTCGCCTAGCTTATGTCAGCCCCTTCTTATAGAAGTACCTTTTACGCTTTGTTTTTTTAATTGTAGACTACGATTTGACACATCTTCCTGAAGAAAAAAAACGTCAAATACAAAAAACTAAAATGTCAGGTCGTAGTCTGAAATTAAAAAACGAAGTCTACAGTGGCCGGCAGATAATTAAAAAAAATTGACGTGGAAGGGGAAAGTTCGCGCAGTACATTCTACATGCGACTTCTATGAAAAATCGACTTCTGCGCATCCATTTTTTTCAACTAATCTGCCGGCCACTGTATCCCTACCTGTGTACCTTCAAACAGTTCAACAGATTACTGTTGAACTGTTTGACCGTGAAGATCCAATAAACACTGGCAACAAATTGCATTTGTTTTTATAAGTTAAGTACTTGACTAAGCAATGTATATTTTGCAGGGCGTTGTACTGCTACATCAAAATTCTGATAATGACGAGAAAATTCACAAAAAGCAACTGGTCAATGCCCGATATATTCCATCAGATGGTTAAAAAACACCCACAGAAGGCTGCCTTTTTGTTCGAGGAAGAAGTTTGGACCTTCCAACAGGTGAGATAATATTGTTGACCTTTACATGTACCTACCTGTCTAATCTAGATTATTTATAAAACAAGCGACTGAAACTTTAGTCCATGCTATTAATGGCAATGCAGAGCCTGGGATATAGTCTATATCTATAAATTGCTTTGTCCTAAATGACTGACTGACTGATCAACGCACAACCTAAACCGCTGACAGTAGAGAGCTGAAATTAGGAGTGTGTTTTTCCTTTATGATGGAGGCATCTGATAAGAAAGGGGTTTTCGAACTTCCCACGGGATCGGGGCCTACGCAGGTGAAGATGTGAGACCCAACTAGTTAGTACAAATGAGAGTTATTTAAATTAAAAAATTAAAATCCGCCCAATAGACATAAATCATTTACTTAACAAGACAAAGATACAAATACAAAATAAAAATACTTTCATTGTCAGCTTAAACAAAACACAGTCATTTAAATTAAAAGCACATATAAATTTTCCAACCTGTAGAAAATAATATTGATGTTCAGTCTCGATTCGAACCCACAACTTTCAAAACGAAAGTCGAGATATGTACCACTAAATCAAACCAGCTCTCAGAGAGATAACAAGCGAGCATGACGAAACAATCCGGGAACAACACAATGAAATGATAATAAAAACACGATTGCATATCACTAGCTGCTAGGTACCTACCTACCTATTATGTTGAATGCTCATATCAAGTAATTGTGAGACTAATTACAGCTTCTCAGTAGTATCCAGATCGAAATCCGTGAGATTTTATGGTAATTCAGAGCAAAG
This sequence comes from Idaea biselata, assembly GCA_958496205.1. Lineage (NCBI taxonomy): Eukaryota > Metazoa > Arthropoda > Insecta > Lepidoptera > Geometridae > Idaea > Idaea biselata. The sequence continues at coordinate 26,112,871 of OY292397.1, forward strand.
GTCTCCCTAAGTAATAATCTAGGTATTCATACATATCTAGAGCTCTAGTGGCGGATCCCGGGGCGGGTTGGGTGGTGTTCGTCGGGTTGTGTGTTTGCGGATGTGATAGCTTTTTGTTATTTTTATTTTATATGAACACAAACTTATTCAAACAAATAGAAAGACATACAGAGTTACTTTCTCGCTTGTAATGCTAGTAAGGATTATTATAGTATAGATAATTGCTCCAGTTTCACTATTGTTCAATAGTAAATATACGACAATGTAAATCACATGTTTACTGCAAAAAAAATAATAATATACTAAATACAAAAAAAAGACCCCATGAGTTTCTTGTGTCTTCTTCTCATTGGAGGTCGCGTTCCGAAGACATAGTAGATTACATTATATAATTGACGATTCAAAGAGATATAAGTAAAGTACCTCGAGATTTGATTTGGTCGAATTACAATTTGTCAATTGACTCTGGTTACGTCGACGCCCGACTGGTAGTGAATGTTTGTTAAGAGCTTTATGGTTTACTGTTATCTGCGGTTTTACTCGCGTAAGTCGGGAATATAGGAATTAAAGCCATCGGGTAGCCTATGACGTGTAAATTTAGATCTTCAGCTATCTGTATGCCAAGTTGTATCACAATCGGTTCAGTATATTTTGCATGAGAGAGTAACTTGTAAGAGTAACTTCACTTACAAACAAACACACACATTTCTAATATTAGTAAGTACGATGGTCTAATAAAAAACATAACCCTCCTTTTGGCAGTCGGGTAAATACTTGGTTTCTTACCTACTTATTTATTTTAATTAAGTCATTGAGAATTTGTTACGAAGTAACATCAGTCCGAGTTGAATGAGTTGTATCACGTTTTATGCAAATTAAGAACATACGTAATTGGTATCTCAGGAGATAATACCTACTTATTTCTACCTAATTTCTAAATGGCTGTTTTTGTCTGTCTGTTTCTCTGCTAATTTCTTCTGAATCAAGCAACCGATTCTGATGCGCTTTCGCTATCATTTAGATAATTACTTTTGGAAGGGTTACATGTATAGGTATATGGTTTATTTTATTTGTGTGTACCTACCTTATGGTTAAGCATTGTACATACAGTAGGTACCTATCTTGAAAGTCGAGAGCCATAATATACCTATTTATAAATTGTCAATTTATCAGTGTTTCAATTATAGGAGAACTTTAAAAATGTTTTCTAAGTTGAAGTTTAAAACCTTGCAACTCAAGTAGGACATTAACGTACATTCTGCAATAAAAAAACATTCTATAGGTATTGGTTATTTTGAAATTCTACAAAGAACCACTTCTGAATGATAAGGCTGCAAAAGTCTAGACCCACAGTACTACCTAAGTACAGCCGCGCCCGCCGTGCTAAGCCGCAGCGAGTCATAAGCGGCCTACTAATAAAATAGTTTATGTGCTGCATTATTCATGAGTAATATTTTAATTGAGCGACCACAATATACGCACTGTTCCAAAAATAACTTATCGTAACAGTGAAATAAGGAAAAACCAATGCACTTTTAAGATAATTATGTTTTGACGTAAATAAATCGGAAAGCACGGATGTGTTCTTCAAAGAAATCCCAGTGGAATATTCCCTAATGTTCTCTCGTCCTCCATCAAAATGACTAATAAAACGTGATCATGTAAAATGGAATTATGTGGTTTCAAGACAAAAACGTATAATCGATTAGTAGATTCCTAAATGAGAGATAGAGGTACTCAACTTAGCCGCTCGCTGGCTTGGTAGATTGGTTAATAAAACTTCTAGATTTTAAAAACATCATAATCTAAAAATGTTAATCATTCATAATCTAGTCATCAGAGAGTTCAGAGACTAGTCTCTGGTGACTAGATTATGATTGTGGCTAAGTAGATATTTAATTTAGACTATTTAAAATTTAGAATTAGGACGACCTCTGTGGCGCGTCGGGCGAATGTACGACTGCAATGCAGAAGGTTGCGGATTCGATTTCCGCCGAAAACAATATTTTTTTTACCAAATAGGTAATGGAACTAATGGTTCCGTGGATGGTCGGTCACCCACCATAATATAGTGTATTATGGAGTTCAGTGACAAAGGGTGGTTAACTATAAGTACCTACCACGACCTTTCCAGAGCGACCTACCACGACAAACTGGTGAAACACAAAATCGTTTCCCAGTCTGCCAATATTTGAAATTCTGTGTTCTCATTCAAACACTCTTTCGCTTCAACCAGGTAGAAGAATTCAGTCTCCGCGTGTCGGCCTTGCTCCGATCCCAAGGCGTGAAGCGAGGTGACACTGTAGGCGTAATGATGAACAACGTGCCTGAATTACCGGCCACGTGGGTTGGGGCGACGCGGCTGGGGGCCGTGTGTCCTCTCATCAACACCAATCAGACCGGGAACACGCTGCTCCACTCCGTCAATATAGCCAGCTGTGATGTCGTTATATACGGGAGCGAGTTTCAGGGTGGTAAGTTGCCTTGTCTATAGGTACTTGGAAACGGATTTTTAACATCGGTTGTCAGTTTCTTTATGCCGGCCTTCCACTGCGAGAGGAGCGGAGTTAAAAATGTGTCAGTTTCGTAGCGCGAAAGAGTTGTGTATGACTATGAAAACAACCGTTGTACGTTGAACTGACTCCGCAGCACGCTCGCAGTGGAATGCCGGCATAGGGTTCGCACACAGATTTCTGGTTTGCTAATGTTATGTGAAATTTATATTTTTGTGTCTGTCTATTTTGTTGCTTGTCCTAAAACATTTTTTTCTTTTTAAATTGGTAGGCAGTTTATAAGATTGCTTGTGGTTTTTACCTTTGGTGTTATCTTTTAAATAGTAAATACCAAGTATAGGTAGGTATTATTTTAGGCACCAATTTAAAAAATAGTTTTTTATATTATCTATTGCATGCCTGTGATGAGCAAGTTATTGTTACTTAAATGAACCTACAATAAGATCTTTGTGTACATAATTTAGCAATAAATGTCTTGATTTCTAGTCGTTATTAGTTTTCCGAGATTGGTTGGCAGTTTTCTAAGATTAGTTGTCAGTTTTAAGATTTTAGTTGACAGTTTCCTCTCAGCATTATCTAATTTGGTCATTAGGCTTAGAGAAGTTTTTGACTTACGCTAAGTTACGCTAAGTTTTTCATGTATTGAAAATTATAGGTACGTAAGTATCATTTTTGTTGGACTATTTTTGGTTGCAGGTTCAATAACTGGTTTTCTTTTACCTTAACAATGTTTAGGTTAGGTTTAAAGAAATTTATTCATCATAATTAAAATAAAATTTATACATTCGTCGGGTCGCATAAACAAACAATGTTTGCATATTAATTCTGTAAATCTATAGTAAATATCTCAAGGATTCTGCATCTTAATTGATGTCATTAATGGAATGTCAGTGGCATATTGCCTTCACTTTTTACATTCAACTTGAATTGGGCCGTTAAAACCGGTCATTCGGACCTGCGTGCGTATTTCCTGCTTGACGTCAAGCTCACTTTTATCGAAAAAAAAAAATAGGTATTTTGAACAATAATAAAATAATGATGCCAAAGTGCAATTTGTTCTCCTTTTAAATGCCACCTTGGAACCCCATATATTTTCGGTTTATACTTTGAAGCTATTTGGTATTGGGACAAACTAAAGCGCCTCTGCATTCGAGACCCACAAAACATGACCTAGGTCAATGAATTAAAATACAATTGTTAAATTAATTTTAGTTATTATTATGCATTTTAGTCTGCATATAACCTTACAATAACCACTAGACAATTAGTCTATTGTGTGTTATGTACCTAAATATGATAATGCAATTCCTTAATATAAATCACTAAACATTAGGTATATATGTGATCATGATCATTGACCGTAGGTTCTTAGGTACCTACCTATTACTGGCTAGTTTTCATAACTTTTTGCAGCTTGCATACAAATTACCTAAGTAGGTAAATGAGCAGGTAGTAGACAGGTAGATTCGTTGAGACGCCTAGTAAGATTTATTGTGTGTAACCTACCATAGATAAAACTACAGTGTTTATGGACACAATGTGCTTAACTTAACATAGTTTCGCAATATTTTATTTGGGTGCTTTATGTTGTTTTAATTATGTTTAAAGAAAATATTGGCCTCTTTATTGCCCGCTCGTCGATTGTAACTTATAATATTTACTTAGTTAAGGAGAAAGGATACCTACTCTTTACTCTATACTATACAAACTTTACAAACGTTATCGACAGAGCGAAAATTTGTTTATGCCATAAAAGCTTTATCTATGACCAGACCATGCGTTTTCATTTTTTTTTTCAAATTCTATAATTTCTGTTTGATTTTTATATTGGAAAATAAAAAAAACGTAGGTAGGGGCATGGTCATGGCAGATGTAGGTTTTATTTGGGTATATTGCCTTCACTTTTTACAAAGTTTTGCGGAGGACGCCGCAAAAATTTGTCAGCTTTGTCAGCTCACTTGTTTGAAAAACTGGTTAGCTAAGCTAAACAAAGTTGACGGTGGAGGTTCGGCTTTATGCCGACTGATGTCAAAACATCTGGAAATGTGCGACATTCCATAGGTGTTTCCATTTGCTTATTGTTTAGTATTGGCATATTTGCAATATGTTTTGTTTGTTTTGTCCAAAAATTCGTTTGTTTGATAACAATCAAATATGGCAGTGTATGCGAAGCGTACTTTTAAATTCTTTTACAAATGAGTAATGCGACAACCCCCAACCCAAACAGTAGATTGGATCACAACAGTTGTACACATCCACTGTGGTAATGTTACCACAAATTCATTCATGTTTTTAAGTTTAGGTTAGCTACCTAGATGGTATTCTAACAACGACGTTCGAATTTTAATCCATCTTTTTTAAAGGCGTATGAGTAATTGAATAACTCTGTAGTTATTTGGGTATATTTTTGTAGGTAGGTATACGTATTTGTTATTTGTTATAAATAATGGACCTGCTTTTTCATGAAAATTATTAATAAATACTTATATGATTATGAAAATGTGATTCCCGAACAGTTTGTATTTGGAACTGGTAAAGCCTAGCTCGTACGTCAGAGACGTGTTTGAAATGGATTACTATCAGGCGACCTTTCTCCTTCTAGTCTCTAATTGAGACCAGTCCAGTTTTATGCTTTTGACGTTTTTATCGTCATTCATCGACTTCATCTTAGCGCCCGCCGCCAACATGAAATATATTCGAGACATTACCTTTAGTACATAATCTTACCACCTCTCACTAAAAAATGGAGGATAATATACCTATTCGTTCTCCATACAAACGTCGACTGTTTCTTCCCTCGATACAGGCACTAGAGCAAATATGTTTATGCGATAAAACCTACATCTGCCATGACCATGCCCCTACCTACGTTTTTTTTATTTTCCAATATAAAAATCAAACACATGTACCTATGTATAACTCGCAGAATTATGTGGAGCTAGCTAAGTTAACCTAACTTATTTTAGTCGGCGGTAAACGTTTATCTCTAGCGGCGGCGCGGGCGTCTGAATTAAAAAGATGCGTTTCCACAATTCATGCAAATTAGCGCTATGGGCGTCACTCGTTAAGAAAATAAAGATTAAAAACAGTTTGGCACGATCGATGGGAAGGTGAATCAATGAATAATTAATTATGTATTGTGCAAACCGCATAAATAGAAATACAAATAAAAACATACACAACTTAAAACTAGGTGGCACAATGGGCGGCCTTATCGATTAAAAGCGATCTCTTCTAGGCAACCTTTGAACGGGTAAAAGTTAAGACAGGTGAAAGGTAGGGTGTTACAGTGGTAGGGTAGGTAAGGTGATCCAAAAATTCCTAAGAGGGCATTCAATTTTGGTAAAACAACACAATTCAGCATGTGTTTTCCATTGCAGCTTTCAACGAAATCGCCAAAGAAATGAATCCGTCAATAAAACAATTTGTGTACCATCGCCGCCCACTAAACCGAGGAGACGATTCCGTCAAAGTGGCAGAATCTACCAACGACTTCACATCTCTTCTGGAGAGGACGCCTCCAGGTCCCTGGTTTAAATCTGAAGGAGACGGCTTCAATGGAAAACTCCTATATATTTACACATCTGGCACCACTGGCTTACCGAAGGCTGCTGTCATTTCTCCTTCACGGTGAGTTTAAGCACAACTTACCTATGAGTTCGCGCGCTTCAGGTTCATTCAGGCAATAATTATCTTATTTAGATACCTACTAGGTCTCTCAACTGAGCGACGTTCCCGGTTGTACCCCACTCCGGGTACTGCGGGGTCCCATAAAACCCCACATCATTTAGGGTCGGCACTGTAATCATCACCAATAGAATTACGGCCTACCGGACACCAACACTCTTGGAAGCAAGAAGTTTACCCGCCAAAGCGCAGGGAGAGCCGTGGTATAGAATAGGGATAGCTCTATTCTACGCACACGGCTATAATAGTCCTTAGCTATATTTTGAAAACACTGTTATACCATAGTAGTAAGGAAGCGCCAAGGTACCAACTACTGGGTAAACTGTGGTATAAGTATCAATAACTATACGATCTCAAATTATTTTGTAATTAAAGCGTCTTACCAATCCATCGTAAATTAAACCTAGTCTTTTAAAAATTGAGAGCCAAGCCCAAAAAACTAGTTCTTTTTTTTTAGACATCGCTTTTTTGACACAGGTACCTACTTAGGTAAATTCGTCTTTCAATGCTCTTTTAATTGCTTGGGTATTTAATAAAAAAAATATCTGCCAAGATCAATATCTTGTTTTATATTTTCAAAATCACGCAACCAACAGCTGCTTATGTTTTTAATTGATTGTAAAATTGAGCACGAAAGTGTAGCATTCTGACAAAAATCTTCCTAAAACTGTGCATCCAGGGGATTCAAACCTGCGACTAGAGTATTCTAGAGTACTTTCTTACTTTTACTGTGTGTTTCCGCAACTAGCCCTATATAACTGGGCCTTTTTGCGTGAGTTTAAGCCGTAGGTTTCCTCACGATGTGTTCCTTCACCGTAAGAGCGATTCTTAAAGAAAAATAAATTGGTGCGCGGTCGGACAGGATCCACGACTTTCGGAATAAAAGTCGCGGTACCTACCACTAGACCAACACCGCTTTTGTCCTGTGGGGTTTTTAGCGTATCTATTAGGAGTGTTTTTTTCAAATTCCAGTATGGTGTTCATGGCATCCGGAGTCCATTTTTTGGGCAGTCTCCGTCGTAGTGACGTCATCTACTGCCCCATGCCGCTCTACCACTCCGCCGGTGGAGTCATCACAGTCGGTCAAGCATTCATATTCGGGTGCACCATTGTTCTGAGGACCAAGTTCTCCGCATCCTCGTATTTCACCGATTGTATCAAGTATAAATGTACGGTAAGTTGGAAATATTTAAATTTTCTTTTTTAATTTAAGATTGTCCGAGAGAAATATGGTGTATGGAAATAGACTGGGATGAGATCGTCTTCGTCAGTGACCCTTTCTTATCTGGTACCAAGTTGAGCCTCTTATGGTGAGGACATAGACTTAAAGTCCAGACTAGACTCAGCCTAGGTCCGTTTTAGTGTCGTATTCGTGGGGGCTTTTTACCAGGATGAGACTACTTTGGTGGGGAATTAGACCAAAAGTATAAAAAACCCGTCAGCCGCGACTCAGCCTGTCCATTTCTATATTCAGCCCCGTTTTATGTTTGAATACTAAAACTTAGACGCTTAGTACTTTGAACTATGCAACAGTAATAGGAACCTACGAATTAACTACGCAGACAAAGTTAATGAATTAAACTGGTAAAAAATGTTATAAAAAGTTTTATTTAGTTCGCTTTTGGGGTTTCGTCGTGGATTCTTGTAATTGTTATTTGAACTACATCCTATGCTACATCCTCTAAACTTTGGACTTTTACATTTTTTAGGGTACCTTCCCCAAATGTATAATGGAGATCACCATTTTTCAATTTTTATTCTATTTCTCATTTGGTAATTGCTTAGTACATACCTATTCCGTAACTTGATGAATATTGTTCGTTTACATTAGTATTAAATAATGTACTGACTTTGTTGAACCTTGAATTATGGACGGCTTTAAATCTTTACGAACTTATGTCTGTAGAATATTAAATAAGGAATCTTTAATTTATTTTAGTTTGGGTAAATGGAAACATTACCAACCATAGATTAGATGTTAACAGTGCCATTGTTTAAAGGAAAAAACACAAAGTAATTCATAATTTCAAATCATATCCGCAATAAACAAAAAAAAAACGATTCCTAAATATTTTTTATAGGATTGTTTTAACTTAGAAGGCCGTTATAGCCGCTAATGAGCGACAAAGTAAGGAATTTCAAGTTAGCACTTCCTTACTATCAATACCAAAGTCATGTCTAAAGACATGAGCTAATAACATTGATATATTATATAGGTACTAAAGGTGATGTTTCAATTATATTCCATGTTCCTTCTACGCGAAATAAATATTAAAACACGACGAAACAAAAATGGTTTCTTGTTGACTACGATATCGTAAAAAGAAAAACATATAGGTATACGGATTTCAGATTGAGAACCTCCTCATTTTTTTGAAGGCTGTAAAAAACCCGCTCGCGGTGCAGCGCTGACAATATTGTTACTTCTATCGTAAGAATTAAATAAGTATCGCTGACGGCGGTAAGAAAAAAACGATGAATGGTTTTAGGACTTAGATTAGCCGGACAGAAAGACATTATCTGACAAGTTTGTATATTCGTTGCTCCTTCACGCAAAACCGCGGACGGAACCGATTGCGACGCAACACGGTGGTTACGTCCATTACCTTAAGAACTAGCTTAATAAGAAGACTAGTAGTAAAATTTTGGTAATAGCAACAATTCTCAACCAGTTTTCGCTTAAGCATGTTAAAAAAATACAGAGCTGAGGCATAGTTGAGACATTTTAATTGTGGAGTAGAAAGAGCATGTGGTGGAGTGGAGCAAAATATATTAGAATCGGGACTTACCTATATGATGAAAAATCGTAAAAAAAACTAGTATTAGATAGACATACTTAGATAGAGAGTAATTTTCAGAATGTCTGTCGTTTTAACTCCCCACAATTATGTAATAGAGGTTTAGAAAAATCTGAATGTGCTCATCGAGTTTTGATGCTAGCCGTATTACACAGAAGATTCATTAAAAGGTTAAACATTTAGCATTGCGCAATGAAGCGTAACATTATGAGAGTGCGCTTTTAATTCAGAATCGATAGATACATAATGTTACATTGAAGTGGCAAAGTGAAAGGCAGTGAAAGTACCATGAAAGCGCACTGGATGCAGTAGGTACCTACCTATATAAGTGTTTGCTAAGATGCAAGCTGGGAAAATAAACGCGGGAATTTCGCGGAGAAAGTTCTTTTTGCGTATTGACATGACAGTTATTGTTTGAAATGTTCATTAGTTTACATCATTAAAATTAATTAACACAAAGTAAGATCTTATGTTACGTATGCTTGTTGCTTTATGTGAATGTGGTAATCAAGATTAAAGAGAGTTCTTGGAAAAGTATACCTACGCTACATAGCTACAGTACCTACATTATATTAGAGAATATTAACATTTTGTAGTATAACTGATTGCATGGGGTTTTTGAGGAAAGGAGACAACGGTTTACAGTATTAGTATAAGTCGTGGCGTAGTTTAATTTACATCTAGTTGATATTATCGTTTCAATTGATAGTGTTACTGATCGGGATCAAATCCTGGAAACCAATAATAGGTACTAAGGTGACGTTAATAATGATAAATAATTTAAAGGAAATGCCTAATTCGAAACAGGAGAAAAAACCATAAGAGCTTCCCATTTTTACCGATTTGGGTACGGAACCCTAAAAATAATTAAGGTTCCGAACCCAAAGGGTAAAATAGGGACCCTTTCACTAAAACTCAAATGTCTGTCTGTCATTTGGATATATCTTATGATAGCTAGACAGTTGAAATTTTAACATGCAGATGATGTAGTTCTGTGGTAGCTATAGTTACCAACAAATACTAAAAACAAAATATAATATTTTTAAATAGTATGGGAACTACAAACGTGCTATTTTAGTGCTAATAGTACGAAACCCTTTGTCCTCGAGTCCGACTTGCACTTGGCCGGTTTTATCAATTTAGACATTTTAGACTTTCTATATTTTTTGTACCTACCTACTTACATATCTAGCCAGGTAGGTAGATAGATAGATATGTTTATTTGCACAACATAAACAGAGGAAAAACAAAAAACACATACAAAAGTTAATAATTAAAATCTATAAGGTATCTATAGTTTGAACCAAGTTTTGCCTATTTCAGTTAATTATACCTCGCTAAAGCCACTGATACCTAATCGTTAACGCAGCATGAAGGTTTTATTTTAGCGTTTACGAGAAATGTAATTATTACTTATATCCATCCTTATTGAGTTTAAATGTCACCTGACGAAACCGTTCAATTTAACTCAAGGTACACTAGTGTAGTTAAATAAAAACATAACACAACAAACAAGGACGACGCCACTTAGCGGCATGAAACTTGATTGGGTAGTTATGGATCGAACTTAGTATTGCAACTTTATTGGAATACATGGTCTGCAATACATTCTCATTGGGTGCTAATTAAAATGAGTATCGTACAATCCGGAAATCAGAGATAAAATCATCTTATGTATACATCAGGGGCTCTATTTTTGAATCGCTTGTGCCACTTCGAGCGATTTAAATAGCTCGATTTCATCTGATTTTCGTTTGATATCAGTATTTTTTCTATGTAAATCGCACAACCGTAACCAGTGGTCTCAATCACTTGCCGCAGGAGTCCGCCATCGAACGAAAATCAGCAGAAATCGGGCTATTTATATGGCCCGAAATGGCACGAGCGATTCAAAAATAATGCTCCAGTACTTGTAGCTAATTTTCTCCAACTATATAAAACCTATACGTCTAGACGTCTAGGCAAACAACTTATGTTCTAAATTTTTGGAAAATAGAACTTTTTTTTAGTAAATGTTGAGTTTGTTTCACTAAAAAATAGCTGTTTTTGAAAGTTAAGCAGCTAAGTAAGGAATTTGGGGTATTCCAATATCACAGATACAGCTAAAAGTTGTAATTTTTGTAAAGATCTCTATTCCATTTGTTTCCAGGCCGCTCACTACATAGGCGAGATGTGCCGGTACCTGCTCGCCACCCGCCCCTCGCCGACAGACACGCAGCATACTGTCAGAACTGTATACGGAAACGGAATGAGGCCCTCTGTAAGTCTTACGTCTTACGTCACTTTCGAGAGCTTTTGTTTAGCCATTTCCGATACATGTATTGCTCTGAAATGCCTGAACTGTTTTCGATGTGTTTTCTTTTGGTATTTACAAATTTTGCATGTTTAACTATGTCGATGATGCTCTGTTGTTTTTCAGATTTGGACTGAATTCGTGAAAAGGTTCAAGATCAAGAAGGTAGTGGAATTCTACGGTGCTACTGAAGGAAATGCTAATATTGGTAAGTCAATACGTAAACAGTATAATTTCGGAATTTATTTTATTTTAATTTATTTAGTGAATTAAGTGGTATACTGTTGGTATAGTTATATTTTTTAAACAGATAAATTTCTTTTAATTTGTGCTTTAATTTTTTTTTAATTCAATGAATGTCGGTAGCGGTCTTGGTCTTGTCCAACTGAGCAACGTTTTTTGGGACTTTTCACACACAAAGAAAAGCCGTACGATTTTTTAGAAATAGGTATACGAAACCCCAAAAATAGTCAAAGAATTAGCCAAACCAAACCGCACTTACCTAATTTTATAATATTTCAGTGAACATAGACAACAAAACGGGCGCAATTGGTTTCGTATCGAGAATAATTCCCGTGATCTATCCGATCGCTATACTGAAAGTTGATCAGGAAACTGGAGAACCAATTAGAAATAGGAAAGGATTATGTCAGGTATGTACTCATATTCGATTATTACATTCAAGAATACCTAAATAAGTCTTGGGAGAATATCGAGATAAAACTCCTTAAATGCCTTGCCTGCCTTAAATCTATTATTATGGTCACGCCAAAGTCCCAATAAACTTGTTTTGCCAAATTCCTATTTCCCATTCAAGTTCCCTGGCACATTCGGTTTTCAGAATTCGAAATACATTTGTATGGAATCACACTGAGCATTTGGAGACATTACATAAGGGCCCTTAATTTCCTTTCCAGGTAGCGAAACCCAACGAGCCAGGCGTGTTCATCGGCAAGATTAGACCGAACAATCCTTCTAGAGCGTTCTTAGGATACGCAGACAAAGAGGCGTCGGAGAAGAAGATAGTCAGAGATGTGTTCAGCTTCGGAGACTCTGCGTTTATATCAGGTATGTTTCGAAGTAAAACTTCTGGGGTAAATGCACAAGGAAAACTTGCAGCATTGTGCTTTTGTGTAAGCCAATATACCAAGGCTTGACTTTTTAACATCTAAAAATATGAATTGTTCTGTCGCACTGTGACATTCCCACACGTCACAGCATAAAGACGCCCGACGCGGATTGACTCGCGGTGGATTGGCGCGCGATGGTAAAGCGGTCACGATCAATGGAAATCGACGTAGAATGGCTCACGATCATTAGGCGTGACGTCAATGTTTTCGACGTCGATGGCATAATTCGAAATTATCACCTCTGTCTACCCTAAGCTCTATTGCCCTGTTTTGTACAACCTATTTTCAAACATGGATTGCAATGTTTGTACGTATGTTCGGGTGAGACCATGTAAGTTTTTGAACTACGTCCTTTAAACATAAGACATTGATTTACCATCAAGGACCATCATGACCCGAACATAACCAATCCTGGGAATCAACATTACCATTTAATACTGTTGATCCTGGGAACCAATAGAAATGCCATTAGCGACACCTTATGCCTGCTAGGCTATCAGATATCGCGTCATATTTAACACTTTAACATCAGATGTGAGGGTTATGGGTTCTGGGCCATTTGACACTGAATCCAATCCCTCCAAGTTTCTTCTTTCTCCTATACTCCAGATCTCACACCCATATGAGAGTGTCCAGGATTCTAACACTAGTATCCTCGTTTCAGGAGACATCCTGGTGGCAGACGAGCTCGGCTACCTGTACTTCCGGGACCGGACAGGAGACACGTTCCGGTGGCGCGGGGAGAATGTCTCCACCACGGAGGTTGAGGAAGCTGTCTCTAGAGTTGCTGACCAAAGAGACGCTGTCGTTTATGGAGTTGAGGTAACTACAATTTTTTTGGTACCTCGCTAATTTGTCCTACTGTAAGGCAATTTAACCTTAGAGGTAAGACAGTAAGACGCCACGGGATCTAACTCTGGATAGGCGAATGTCCTTAGTTTTCGGAACGTGGGGAAATATTTGAATGTTTCTCGGGGGGAAAGCACTCTGAATATTGGTCATAGTAAATTTTACTGAAAGGAAATATTGCTTTATTTTTGAAAATAAACAAAACTACATTAATCTCTAGTCTCGCTCTTGATCTCACCTCATCTGGTGAGAAACTGTGGTTGACCATATAGCGTGCTTACCTCGAACATAATTCGCTTTACTTACGACTTAGGTAGTGTCTCTTAGTGACTCCAAGGTTGAATCCATCAAGGCCGGTTTTGCCGACTGCTTCAAAATGTACTATTATTATGATGGCCTATGTGCCCAACGCATAAGGTTGCCAATTCGCATTTATGCTTAAAAATAAGCATTTATTTCGATTTAGGCGCCGAGTGCCGACTTTCGCACTTTACCGACTTTTGCAATATTCTATGTAAAGATTAGCGGAGTGCCGACTTTAAAAAAATCTATGTATTTGTTGTACTGGTCTGGGTATTTCTATCCATCATATACATGTATGTATTTATAAAAAATACATAGTTTGCAATGTATTCGTTGTCTAGTACCCCATAGTATAAGCCTAGTGCTTAATTGAGAACTAGTTTACGCTGCAACGTCGTGCAATATTTATTTTTTATTTTATCAGATTGCAAACACGGAAGGTAGAGCCGGCATGTGTGGTCTGGTGGACACGGAAGGCACGCTGGACCTCGATAAGCTGGTCAAAGACATGGCGAAGGACGGCCTGCCCAAATACGCGAGACCTGTCTTTATTAGGGTCATGGATAGTGTTGATATGACCGGTAAGTTCTACTCATATAAAGTAGACTTTTATCAAGCTATTATAAAATGAGTTTGAAGTGCCAAATCTGGTTTAAACTATGATTTACTATGCCTAAATCATGGTTTAAACTAGGTCTGGCCTTAAAACTCATTTTATAACAGCAAGGTTAGTTTTAACTCAAATTCAGTTAAAGAAACGCCTTATAATTTTGTAAGAGCAATGCAAGTTCCGAAATCGGATATTAGTTTTTAATATATTGATAAAGTGCATTGCTTAAGATTTATTAATGGGGATTTTTAAGGTTCCGTAAGGTTCCAAAGGATAAAAAATTAGGCAAGCGCGTGCCTTGTCAGCTCTGGCAAACACCACATGGCACGGCAACCCCTCGGAAAACACCCGCATTTCCCCCCTCGTAGACGAATCGAGTAATTACTCTGGCTGAGTAAAATCGAATGCATTAGGGGGCGTCCATAAATTACGTGAGATGTTTAAGGGGGGGAGGGGGTCGAGTCAAATCTCATCTAATCTTACGTTGGTAAAAGGGAGGGTCTCGGCAAATATCACGCAATTTTTTTTCTGATTGAAACAAAAAAATATATACTATTTTGGTCAATTTAATCCAGATTGTACCTAGGTACACACTGAAAAAAAAAATCTGCTACCGAAGCTGTATTTTGCTCCGGCTACTATAACTGCAATTTCTTTTCACAATAACAATCCAACGCGTTTACGTAAGAAACCCACATTTTGAAAAATCTCACGTGAGATTGTAGGATGCGGGAGGGGGTTGAATAAAATCTCACGACATCTCACCAGGGGGGGAGGGAGGGACAGAAAATTTCAAAAAACACCTCACGTAATTTATGGCGCCCCCTTACTTAGCCAAAGTAATTACTCGACTTGTCAATAAGTACGGGAGTAATTTATTGCCAACAGTTTTTTTGTACAACAACGACGTTTAACAAAATATAACTTTGTTCCAACAGGTACATTCAAAATGCGGAAAGTGGATCTACAGAAGGAAGGCTACAACCCGTCCGTGGTGAAAGACAAACTTTACTACCTAGATCCTCAGTTAGACAAATACCTGTCCCTAAACGTGGCTGAGTACGACAGAATTGTCGCCGGACAAATTAGACTGTGATTTATTTCATTACTTATTGGGTAGCGAAGTTGACCGAGCAGAAGTTGGCCGATCGCGAAGTCGCCCGATCATAAGTTGGCCGATGGCGAAGTGCACCGATCGCGAACTAATCGCAAATCATAATTATAGTTCTCCTCCTCCGATCGTCTTTTGTTTTCATTTAGAATCGTTTTTTGTATTTTTTTTAACTTGTTTAAATTATGGTGGGAATACCAAATTGTTAATGCCATTTTGATTTTGATATTGTGGCCACGTCGAAAAAATTATAAAAAGCATTTGAAAATAATTAAAAGAGCTATGCAATAGCTTAAAAACGCTCGACGGACAGACAGACAGATGAAAATGGTAAATAACAGTGTCTTATACTAACTAAGTGTTCAAATATTACAACTTTATTTTCTTCTGACTAAAATAAATCCATCTTGGCTTCAGAGAGAAATTTTAGTGAATTTAGTGAAATTGATGAGAATGTCTTATGTATGGCGTGATGTTTTTGTGATAAATGCTGTGAACGAAAGTTTTGTAAATAGCCATTATTTTATATGCTGGGAACGGGGAATATTTCTATGTACAAAATAGGTATACATGATTGAACTCATGTTGGCGAGTAGTTGTACGTGGGTGTGACCCTCGTAACATATAGTGAATTCTTTTTGACACTTGAAAAGTCTCAAAAATATAGCACGTTTAGAAGCTGCGACAGTACATAGTTACATTTTCCCTGGTCTTAATCGTGTATTAGTCCAGTCAGTTCACTCGCGACCAAGACCACTGTAACATAGTTGAAACGTGAAGTTAAGAAAATAAGTAATAATACGCAAGACGCGGTAAGATGTAACTATGTTGACAAATCGTGTGACCACACCTACAGCATACTTATTATAAAGAAATTCATGCATGTGTGCTGTAGGTGTGGTCTGTTTTATGTAAAGTGTAACTGTCATCGTGTATTTTGAGCTTTAGAGTTTATTGTTTCTTTTATGTTATGAAATTATAAAACATCTCATTCAAACGACAGTTTACAAACCAACCCACACATGCAGCCACGCACCAACATGAGTTCAAACATGTATAAACAGTTGTTGTATTTAAAATTATGATAATGAATGACTTTACCTTTTTTGTCTTACAAAAATGTAGGTAATAGTTACTTGTGCCTTATTTTGTAAGGGTATGTATTTACTAGCTAAATTTCACGGCTTTACTCGCATAAACTCCCAATTTCGATTGTGTTTCTAGACACAATGTAGTGTATGTCTTATTCTAGCGCTCTAGCTATCTACATACTTATCGAGTGTCATCGCAATCGGTTTAGTAGTTTTTGAGTAAAAGAGTAACATACTAAAAAATACGGTCGCATTTATAATATTAAAAGACTAGGAATGTAGGATTAGATTTGATTTGACAACATATCAAAATTTTATCAGTAATTATTGCTACTTGTAAAATTAGTATTAAGAAATAATTTATTGTAATGTACTTATTTGTATAAAATATACGATTTTTGTACTTAGTATTTAGGTTTTTTACTATAAAAGAATGAACATATTACATTTATATTTGAAATGTAGAAATTGTTTTATTTTTTTACACAAACAAAGATCAATAGAAATAAGATAAAACAGACTCCAAAAGAGTCTCAACAGGGCTTGTGATGTGGGTACTGGACAACGAATAATCTGACATAACATAGGTACTTTACCTAGGTATCGTATGTATTATGTGGTAATTCTGATGTCTGAATCAAATTTCAGAAACACGCACAACTCGTAGGTAGATCATACAAATATTTCCTTTATGGGGGAAGTCTTACCCGCATCCCTCTACGTTAGAGTGAAGTGGTCGCCGGATGACGTCCCCTTACGTCTGTTTTTTCGAATATATGACACAGTTTAAGAGATGAGGTGGATTAAAGAAAACTTGGGAGGGAAAATCTAGTAGGTATTATACTAGTATGCTCCTGAGAATGATCTAACAAAAAATCATCCTCATTACAGAGTAGAACTTTGTTTGTATACGGCGTTTGCCCGCATTTTTAACGAATGCACCGGTTATCTTTAATTAAATAGGTAAGTAAGGCCAGGCCAGTATATCTATCGACCTGACTCACTTTATCTTATCGGCTTTATCAATGGGTGTAGCTAGCAAAATAACAGAGCTCAGTTTTCATTGTCCACGCAAGAAAACGAGACTAAAAAAACATAAAACCTAAATTTCGTCCATAGAATCTAAAGAGAGAGACAGTAAAGTGGCCATTAGTTCAGCTATTATTGGTAGAAGTCGTAAAATTGTAATACCAAGTGAAGCACACGAAGCCCCATACCAAAAACAAGTGAAGTGAAGTGTTGTTTTTGTCTTAGAAACTACAACGAATTTAGTGCAATGTAGTGAAATCTATTCTAAATGGTTCCAATGCCATAACCTAATTAAAATTACTGGGACACTGTAATAGTGCCTGGAGCATGGTAATAAATTATCATAGTATTGTGGTAGTGCAAGTGCTTATAAAATGGTGACCTGTGAACTTGACAGAGAGGTGGCTGGTGAGATCCTGGGCTGGAAGCTGCCCGCTTGGCAAGCGTTGTTGCTTCACAAGGTGCTCCCTTCATGTGGAGGGTTGCTGGTGTATTTGACGCTGATATGTTTCGACTTCGCGTTAGTCTACGAACACTATAAGAATGGTGACGATGGGTATGGCGTCATTTTTAGTAGATATTTAGAAATTAGTTCATTAGTACACAATACTACACAATTACACATGTGCGAACATAATTGTCGTGTGTAGGCGTGGTGTTAAGTGGCTATATGAAAAAAAAATGAGTTTGAATGCCATTTTTATTTAACCTGCGCCCGACTGCATACTTCGGTATCCGGCTTACACACAAATAAAACCACGCGTAACATGATTTCAAACATATAGGTGTACTACCTACATAGTTTATATTTTTTCAGAACAGAATTCTTTGTTCTAAAATGGTGTACACTGTACAATACGGCACGATATTATGGTTACTGTACCTATGGAGTAAAGTTTAGTTGAGTACCTTGTTTTAGTTAAGTAGATAATATGTTAGGTCACGCTCAAATAATAAAGCTCTGGACGACACAGTTAAAGTAGTGCATGGTTTTGTCCTAAGTGTATACTGCGATACTCACCAATTATTATATTCTAAAGGTAGGTTTAATGTAAATAAACTTTTGGTTGAAAGTATTTTTTACAAGGAGAAATACAGCAGCAGTGTAGCGCAGCGGTAGCGCACTCGCCCGGCAAGCGAGGGGCACAGGTTCGATCCTGTCATGGGAGGATTTTTAATGATGTATTTCTCCTTGTAAACAATATTTTCTAGTAAAATGCCTTGAACAATAAAAACATAAGAAATATTAAACTTTTGGTTGTTAAGCGTGCAGTTGTAGGTCGCAATATCAGCTAGTTTGTTGTCAGTCGTTTTGAGACCGTACAATAGCCATAGGCATAGCATCGTTTGAAATCTAATCAAGAAGAAGAGAACAACTTTTCAAAAAACTTAAGCAATCGGCAATCTCTCATAGGTGTCATGAGAAACAAAAGAAAAAGAGAATCCCCCAAGAAACTAAAACTTGTAAATCTTGTCTTCTCTCCCTTACAGATTGATGGCGTTCGTCTTAATTCTTATGACGATGCCGTCTTTGATCTCTCTAGTCTTCACCCTGGCATCGCCCCCACCAGGTCTACAGACCGATCTATCTGCTTTCAATGTCAACATGCAGAGGAAAGAAGTGAGGTGGATTGTTAAGCAGTTTCTCAATACTTTGTTCTATCCTGTTGCTGCTATAGGAAGGTAAAATGTTTGATAATTTTACTACAAAACTTTTTAATCCAGAAACTGGTTTATAACGCCGCCGACTCTACTATACCTGGATAAATTCAGATATAGCGGTCACAGGTCGAAGTTCACACTGCTAAATCTGGGTTATATAAAATAACCGAGATATTGGCCATTACAACGTCACCGACGACGCTCCCCCTATACCTGGATAAATCCAAACGCTATACCTGGATAAATCCAGGTATAGCGTCTACAGGCCGAAGTACCTGCCTGTATCTGGGTTAACATATGCTTCCTAATATTAATCCGGACATAAGTAGGTCAGCTGTTCTACATTAAAACTTCCGTAGAAAATCAAACAGTCATACTACCTACTAACAACAATGTTCGCATTTCGACAATGTAAGTTTTAAACTAGGTAGTTCTCTAGGAATTGTCATTTTATTGTGTAATTATTATTCTACATCTTACAGATATTGTTTCCAAATATTCTGGTGGATAGAAGCAGTTTACGCTGCTCGTGATGAAGACGAAGAACGGACTAATGAGGCTTTGCACGAGGCTCGGAGGCCGTCGCCGATTGAACTTTATTTATTCCTCCAGGCTTTCCTTCACTGTGCACCTCATGCCATTCTAAATATTTTAGATTTAATGGCTAAACTATCGACTTCTTCATTTGATAAAAGTAAGTCCTACCTACAACGAATGAATTCAAAATCTTTAGGAAAGAAAGTCTAATCAGTGATTTATTTTTAGTTTCAGTTCAATCAGTAAGCATAGTCGCATCCTCACTACGGATGGCTAGCACAGCAACAATGTACAGAAGATTCGAGAGAGAGAAACTTTGCGGAAGGAATTACCCGTGGAGAAAGAGTTACAAGGAAACAGATATTCTGGTTACTGACAGAGTTATTAGCAATACAGCCAAAAACAACGAAACTGAGAATCTTTATGAACCGATTTATAAAAGATACTTAAGCCAACCATCAGCAGAAGATCGGGTTGACAGTGATATGATGAAGTTTTCTCCAAGAACAACTGCTTATTCGGACAATAAAAGTAGAATCGACAGCGATCTAATGAAATTTTCCCCAAGAACGACCGCTTATTCAGACGATAAAAGTCGGGTAGACAGCGATTTGATGAAATTCTCTCCAAGGACTTCAAGTTTTTACGACGATGCATACCACTCTGATATTGAATCTGATACGAGTTCTGAATATCTTCCCCCGATGCCACGTAAAAAGGCAGCTGGATCAGGATTCGACAGCGACAGCGAATATGTTAGACCAATATCTATAATAGACAAAGTAGCACCAAGAAGAAGGGACACAG
This sequence comes from Idaea biselata, assembly GCA_958496205.1. Lineage (NCBI taxonomy): Eukaryota > Metazoa > Arthropoda > Insecta > Lepidoptera > Geometridae > Idaea > Idaea biselata. The sequence continues at coordinate 26,133,291 of OY292397.1, forward strand.
AATATAATATAGAAAGAGTTAATATTACTCCGCCGCCATTTATCCCGGCTCCAAGACCGATGTCGTTAGCAGTGTGGGCGGAAAAACTTATGGAAAATGCAGAATCGATTCCCACGTGGTTATCGGCTCCACAAAGAAGTAAATACCACCGTGAAGTGGTACAAGACGAACCTGACTTGCCTAGACGAATACCTAGATCGTATATGCGAGGTCTTGAACCCCAAGATGCCACAGCCGCTTTAGTCCATTACATGGGTTGGTACATGTTCTTCATAGCGAGATTAATATCTATCGCATGTTTCATAAACTTCTTTCCCTTCCTAGCTATTATAATACTATTCTCACATTACCAAGTGATGCTATTGTTTCTGATCATACCACAAGCTAGTTCGGTGAAGAGGGGTTTCTACATTTTTCTAGCGTTCATTTATTTGTTTTGTCTAATGGAGTTTAAGATACGTTTCCGACACGTGCGAGTGTGGCACGTGTTCTGGATCATCGTGTGTACTATAGAGACTATTGTATTCACGGGGTTGTGGGCCTCGATTAATAATTCCGCCGACACTTGGTGGAAGTGGTTCGTCACCAATGTTATATTAGGTAGTCTAATACTTAGTTACGCCTGTTTCACTGTTTATTTTGTATTATTGAAGCCGAGGGAAACGATTGTTTACATAAGAAATAAAAATTGATTGTACCTAGTAGATTGACTAACGTTTTCTGAAAATCATATTTGTTTTGAACCCCTTGTTTCCTTTTACCGGGAGGATATTTTTAAATCGTTCATGGAGAGCCAGGTGGTCACATCCGTATCAATTTCAAGAGTAGTCGGTAAACAAATCGGTTTAGGGGAACCGTTTGTTTATTAGTTTAGTATGATTTTCACCTGCGTTCAAATAATAACAGCTAGAGAAATAGTCAATCACCGAAATAATTTTGGTAGAACATCTTTCTTCATATCACTTAGCGGAATGTGCCGAAGTGATTATTTTTAGTACAATTCGACAGCAGTTTCACGGAATCTGTCGAACCATACGCAAGATGTTAACCTATTCTTCTGCGGTCTCGCGTTTCCCTACGAGGATGGTGTAATATAGACCGTTTCAATAAACACTTTCCGTTTACTTCAAAGCGAAGTCCTGTTTCATGTGAGTGAGATTTGCCTTCTGCTGTGAAGCCAGCAGCAAGCAAAGATGAACCTTTACATGGTATCATGGCAATCAGATATCTATAAAAATATCCAGTTATGATATGAGTGGGTACTCACTTGATCGACCCTAAAAACTTTGAATTATCATAACATCGTAGCTTCACTCGTGGGAGGCCCGTAGTTTTCGAACAATTTATTTATAACAGAATGTTCTTGTGGAGTACAATGGCGCCCTGTCAATGTGTCTGCATGATACTCAGTGGTTCATGTGGCAAGGCTGCTGACCCGCTGTGACCTGAAATGTAACGAGAAAAAATACTTTTAGTACTCGATTGCAATTTAGTAGATCTAAAAATAGCCGATGCTTAGCTGTATTAGCAATTCATTTATCGTAATACTCAACAGACTGGTACTTATTGAGATTAGGATTGGATTAAGTAGGTACCTAAGTGGAGGCGAATTCCTTAACGAAAATTCTAAGCATCAAAACTTAAATCTTCGGCTAATTAATTAACTCCGCTTCTCTCTACTTTAACTTTTATCATTAACTCTATGACTTAGTCTTCGTTGTTTGCTTGTAGAAAACTTTGTACCTACGCAGAGTTATACTAAGTAGGTATACAAACAAACAATCGATGACAAAACGAAGTCATACAAAAATAAAAGAGCGGTGTTGGTCTAGTGCCGTGGTCTAGTGGTAAATACCGCGACTTTCATTCCGAAGGTCGTGGTTTCAATTCCTGGCCGAACGCGCACCAATGCGTTTTTCTTTAAGAAAAATTTAAGTGCGCTATTAACGTCGCTCTTACGGTGAAAAAAACATCGTGAGGAAACCTACAGCTTAAAGTCAAGCAAAAAGGCCCAGTTTTAGGGCTAGTTGCGGAAACACACAGTAACAGTAAAAGAAGTCGAACAATTTTGATCTTAATGTTATAATTATTGCTAATGGATCTACATCAGAAAATACACCTTATGCTCAGCGGTATCGCCAAAGAATTGATTCAAAGCACATAATGCATGTTACTTATTATTAAAGTGTATGTAACGATTATTTTTTGCTAATTTACCGTACACTTACATGTCGATGGACTTACGGAGATGAGTGTACCGGCCCTCAAGTAATTGCTTTCGTAAGAAAAGGCTCGCATTAAATTGTCGGACGTGCAGTATATTGCATGTTATTCAAACTGCTTTGATTAATGAACTTATAGTGGCATTTAAGTATAATTTAACATTAAGTAACGTCATTTACTCGCCTTTGATTGAACACCTTGGGAATTTTTAACTCATAACATAAGGAACAGCGAACACTCAGAAGTTTTTGAACAAATCCGATGAGAAAAAATGCCAACGGGGTCATGCGGGTAAATTTACTAATCTAGTGGAGTCGTGTGATTGCAGGACCAGTATAGTGCTTGGCGAAAGACAAATAAAATAAGAAATGATGGTTGGTTAGTCCAGTAGTCACGAAGAGTTTGAAAATAGACTGCAGATCAGTGTAACCTAATTTTATATTATTTGTCAAGACGCTTCGCTAAATATTTTCTCGTCTAGTTGACCCGTAAGTAATTACTTTCGGGACAACGAGACGATATTATTGAATTATAATATATTAAAAGAATCATTTATTTATATCAAAATACAATTACATAAAGGATTAAATATATTCTATTTTTAAGTGCTTAAGCCTGCTGGTGGGGTGACAATTGCTACGATTCCTTCCCAGAAAGAAACATGTAATTATCATATATTTCAGATTTTTTATTTGTGTTGTTATATGTTGTAGGATAATTTGATGAACAGGTTTTTTGCAAAAGTCCTAGGTTTTTTAAAAAACCGAATAATTAGAGATTGGCTATGATATTTCTCAATCTTACAGAAATAAGTAAGGTTTTTTTGCAAAAAAAAAACTCATTGTTCTAGTAACATTGGTTCTCCTTCAATCTGATGGGCTCAATTTTCGTTTACAGACCAACTCTACCGTGATTGGTTTATAAATAAAATAAATTCTGTGAACAACACACAGCGCCATCTAGCCCCGTGGTAAGCTACTAAGCTTGTGTTACGGTGACTAGACAACGGATATAATACATTTATATTTATTTTTCTTTTGTAAATACATACATATATACATAGAGAGACACCCAGACTAGACACAAATATTTATTTTTACAGCATAAATACTTGCACCCGACGGGAATCGAACCCGCAACCTTCTGCATTGCAGTCGTGCTTTCGCACGACGCGCCACAGAGGTCGTTTATAGTTTGACCTTGTAGGTTTGAAGTAATTTGTCGTAGAGTAATAAGCTTATTATTTATAGTATTAGGCGCTTTGGCGAGCGAGCGAAGCGAGCGTGCCGCGGCAGCGGTCGCTAAATACAGCGACCGACGCTACGCTGACGCTACGCTGACGCTGCGACGCTGCGTAACCTATCCTAGTCGGGGTGCTCCGTACATTAATAGAAACAAAACATTGCTAACAAAGTACACCACAGAATTAAATAACAAGTTAAACGTCAAGTAATCAACCAATCAGAGAAGATGTTGCTTGGAGTGTTCCGATCGACCAATCAGTGCGCTTAGCTCATGACAGACAGTGAAAAACTATTTAAATTAAAGTTATCCAAGAAGATGGATTGGCTAATTAGGTCCAATATTGTGGCCTCTACGTTCGCCTGATCTGAATCCACTTGATTTTTTTTACTGGGGGTGTTTAAAAGAACAAGTATACAAAAAAAAACATAACCACAATTGAAGACCTGCGTCTACGCGTCCACGAAGCGGCACAACAAATAGGAGAAAAAAATTATAATCGTGTCCTTAAGAGATCGTTTATAAAAAGGTTAAGGGCCTGTGTAAGGGCAAGAGGAGGACAATTTGAGCATTTGCTGTAACATTATGACATATTAAATCTTAATAAGTGTCCTTTTTTATACAACACTTGTTTCAACTTTTTCATGTAAGATAGTACCTTCGATGCATTCAAAGCACTAGCTTAGTAACTTATGACAAAAAGTTATTAGTATAATACTGTTTTAGAATCCTTATGAAATAGGCAATTTTTTTCAATAGTCGGCCAGACAGGTTTCATATATTTTTTTTACACCACAGATGCTCAAACTTAGCAGAAAGTAAAGTTTATAAAACTAAATCTATCTTTGGGGACATCCTGTAAGTTACTAACTATAGTATTAAAAAAAAATTAAGGTGATTTTCAAACATCAATATTAGTGAACACATGGCAAAAAAAAAACAATGCTATCGCTTAATCTGTGGACGTGATGCACCGAAATGTGCAAAAAAGTAGACATTTTTCAATTTTTACTAAAAAGTGACGTACAGCTCGAACCGTTTGAGATAGAAAAAAAAAAACGTATTCTGGGCAGCCAACCCTTCCCCGCCAGCCGCCCGTTCAGGGATATCCACTGGTCTCCGGACACCCTGTATAACAACACAAAAAAAAACAGAAATATATGGTAATTACATGTTTCTTTCTGGGAAGGAATCGTAGCAATTGTCACCCCACCGCGACCGGTGACAACTGGGAAACAGACTTCCCATATGTTACCTCTAGTCAGCTTTCAAAGGGATCAGTTGGCACGAATTGTCACCCCGGTGACAATTGGGAAGAAAATTCCCAGCCGTCACTCCGGGGGACAGGGCTAAAGGGGACTACTGGGAATATACCATAAAAATGGCCAATATAATACCCATTACCAATATTATGGTGTCAGGTTAAGCACAACTCAACGGCCGACATGGTCAGTCTTGTAACAAAATACCCCTTGTATTATATCTCCAGCGCCCATGGATTCAGGGTTGTCAAAACATACTTTAATAACCTTCCTAATACTTGGTTAGACAGCTTATACGTTAAATTATAGTGAAATAGCTACCCATTTTATCGATTTAACTAATCGGCAAAGTTAACACTTTATTAGTAATAAATGTGGTAGCGATAGAGGATAGAAATGTCAATAAGATTCTCTGAAGGAGCAAGTTAGTTCGTTAGCGGTGCGCGATATCGCGTGCGGATACCACTGGCAGTAAATTAAATGCCCACACGAGCGATAGCCCTGCGAACCGCAAGGACTGGTAAAGAGGCGGAACAACCGCGAACAACGCACTGCCTTGTTGCATTCTACAATAAATCGAAGTTTGCGGCGACATAACTTCAAGATCGACTACTCCGATTAGTAGACTTACGGTCCTAGACAGATAACTAGTGAATCTCACTACAGCCTCGAGCCGGAGTATCTAATTTAGAAAACAATAAGTTCCACCTTCTCGCGTCCAGTATTCCAATGACCATAAATTCTTACGTTCATAAATAGAAAGCCATATGTTTTGGCTTATCAATTAGTTATTGCTATTTCTATTGAGGTTAAAATTGCATTAGGTGGGTATTTATTACGAACTAGTTGTAGCCGGCGGCGTTACCTGCTTTAGTTGAACTATTATTTCGAGAATTTCTATTATCTACTAGAACCAAGGACCAAAGTAGGTAGGTAAGTATTGAAAGAAAGTCCCAAGTTTTATTGTCGATTTTGCAAGATAAGTAAAATAAGTTCTCAATTCGTCATTCCTCGCCGTTCGTTAGGTCAAGTTAATATTTCCTGTCTGTAATGAGTTTTCCAATAAAAGGATAATAGGTCACTATTATTTAAAAGGTTGTTGAAATAGGCCAACTCTTGAAATAGGTAGGTATATTTACAGGTTTTCATAAAGTTAAATCAATAAATAGTGACTTCTATGCTATGCCATGTAGCCCCGGCATAACGGCAGATAAAGAAGAAGTCAAAGTAATCTCAAGTCAGACGTACATACACGTCGTCTGTCGATGGGTACAACCTCTACCTACAAACAGGCAGAGGTACCTCTCTGCATAGCCAAATTTAAAATAATCTAATTCTTGAGAGATTAATTTTAGAGACGGCAATTTTCAGACAATTTTGCTTCGAGCAATTCGTTGTTTATTCTAAGCACAAATGATATATATGTAAGTATGTACTTTACTTTGGCAAATCGAAGACTTCTACCCCCTAAGTCTACAATTTTCCATAGAAAAAAAAAAGCTTCATAGAATATTTTTAAGTAAGTAAAGTATAGACAGTTTGACATGCAAGAGTTCAAGAATTCTTATTGATTACGGTCACGGAGACAATGGTTGGCACTCGGACGAACGGTGATAAGAGTAGCCCCGTTACAGAGTGCATCCATTTCTCCCGACCGAGCGAACAGATAACGGAACGACTTCACTTCCAGAGACTTATAAATTACTTAGTAGGGACAAGCATTTAGTCAAGAACTGCAAAAAGTCGTTTTCAGTAAGTTGCATCAGTATTAGGTAAGCATATTAGAAACACCTAATCTCAAAAGCACAAAAGGAAAATTGATATTTGGATTTACCTACTTCTTGGTTTTTTTTAATTTAAATAAGTATATGAAACTGCATAGGTACAACGCAACATGTACCTACCTAAGTCTCTCATCCGAGCGATGTTCCCGGTTGTATCCCTCTCGGAAGCCCGGGGTCCACTAAACCCTTAAAAATTGGGGGTTGGAGCAGTAGGTAAGTTATCATTGTCCATACCTTCTGCTATTAGATTTGGCAATATTTTTACGATACAACATGTACCTAAGTATGAAGTTTCAATGATACAATAACGTAAGTTTTATGTTTTCAGGAAGCAGTTAAACCTTCCTATGGAAGGCTAAGGTCAGGTCCTTATGAAGTTATTTCTAGATCTTTCCTTGACTCAATAGTAAATGTGTGTAAACAACAACATACCTACTTATTACTACCTAAAGTATTTTAAGTTCTATGAACTGTGGCGATATTGTATTTGTGTCACGTGTTATCGTCGTAATTTTGTAATGACTTTTCCGGAATCGTTAAGATTCTAAAAAGATTCCAATGAATTGTTTTTAATATTGGATATTAATAGAGCATGTAAAGTAACAGAGTACGACTTGAATTTCGGGATATAAAGTTGTCTAAGTTATTCACAGAACAATATTCTGGTAAAAAAAATTCTGTTCGCGTTCCAGAAGCCTTTAGAAATTCACCGATACTTTGTTTATAATAAAACCACATGATGTTTGCAACTGTTTGAATCTACAAAGTTAGATCGACCGTCCACCACCGGCTAAACAAAGTTCGTTTAGCTTAGCTCCGCATAGTCGAGCCATACATGTGCGGCCAACACAAACTGTGACACAGCTATGCTTGTTGTTGCTAAACTTACTCTTTTTAGTTGGCAGTGGACGCCTCGAGTATTTAGGACGATTATTTAGGTTTTGCAATAGTTTTATAAAGGACATACCTATAGTAAAAATCTATTAAAATTGGTTTGAATTCCGTATTCAATAATGACAGAAAAAAAGGAAGACAATCCAGATCCACATATTAAAATTAAACTCATGTTTCGATTTTAATGGCGTGGTGTTTATATCTTTTAGCATTGTTTAAATTCTTAGGTACTTAACGACCTTTACAGGTATTTTCTTCAGAATTGAAAATGAAAAAAAAGAAAAGATAAAAGAATTTGTTGGAAAACAGTTTAATTTCAATTCAACATCGCGAAACCAGAAGAAAAATCTTATCACATAATATTGGTCTCGCCAAAATAATGTCGACGTGTGTGGTCGTCGCGGCGCGGCGTGCGTAAGTTGTTATACTTTTTTGGACATCTAACTAAAGACGCAAGGATAGCTAATCTGTTATGTATAATTATTTGCGTCATTCATAACGCCAATCTCATATCATTTTATTATTAGCGATTTGTGTAGCATGAATGGATGAGTCAATACTTGTAACGGTTTCATTGTAAAACCTAAAATAAATTCAAACAAACAAAAAAACAAACAAACTCTTCCGCCTTATAATAATAGAAGAAGAATAGAAGATAATAGATTTATAGGTAAAAAACAATTTTTAAACGCGTATCTTACGAAATACCAGGAAATTTTAATGTGAACAATAAATAGGGACCTAAGACGTTCGAACTTCCGACCTATTTCCGATTTCCGCTTATTGAGTAAGCAAAGAATATAATCAAATTTCTCCCACTTCACCAATGTTTACTTATCTTCCTCATGATTTGACAGAATTAGGTTTTGTTTGGAAGTAGGAATCAATTCCAAGTGCGTTTCAGATTTAGTGTGGCCTAAATCCTAACAATGAATGACTGTAAGTGTTCTTATGCCGGGTCCTATTACTCCTAATCCATACCATCCGTGTCATGGTGCTACATTTTGGATCGTATCACAGATCACCAGATGTTAGAGCCAGTAAGTTCCTTGGGTAATGAATGACGGAATGCGGGAGGGTGTGTTTTCTTATAATATATATTATTTATAATAAATATTCCAGCCGCGAATTCGCCTAGACCTCTAGAACAACTCTCTATCGGCTTAAATTACCGTCCCCAAAACACACTGTAATGATATTTACATTAATTACAAAAAAAAAACAATTAAGAGACCCAATTTCGAACTAACCCATTGACTTGCTTCGAAATTCTGACTTCTGTCGCTAATCTCGTTCTGTCTTCCCACACCCGAATATCCAAATGACTTACTAAGTTAGATACTCTGCTCTTCTATTACACTAATAACTACTATTGAATGAACACATATTTTATCTCAGTCATTATATGGCCGCTGCGTAGTAGAAGGCGCCAGTTTCAAGGAAACTACGTAATTGTTATTTTTTCTTCATATTGCTAAAACATTAGCTCAATTACTGACACAACACGAGTACGTGTTCAGAATCTATGTTAAAGTTGGTTAGGTAAATATAGGTAATAGATTTTTTCGGTTTTCGCGATCTTGAATTGAAATTAAATTCATGAATTCATCCCTTAAGTTTCTTGTGGCTTCGTCTCATGTGAGTAACTTTTAAAAATATAGTAGGAAAGGTGATTTGTGCATAATAAATATTAGTCTATGCAATCTAAAGTCTGTGTACACAGGAAAGTTATTACGATTAGCCTTAGATGAGACGATACAAAGAAGTAGGTATATACGTGAGCAAGAGGTCTGGAAAGACCTCGAAACGTCGAGTCGGGCGTTAGAGCAACGCGATGAAGCTGAAAAACGGGGCAAGTGCGACACTCGCGCACAAAGGGTTCCGTACCACTATCACCATTGGATACGGAACCCTAAAATGGTTTACAACAACCAATTTTTCAATTTTATAGGAAAATATGAAATATTTATCTTCGATTCTTACTCAAACGACCGAATCACTCAAAAAAAAAAAAAAAAACCTTGGCACAAAGAAAATCTGAAACATAAAAGAAACTCTTTGGTAAGTAAGGCAGACTGGTATTTTGACAGATAGGGCAGCCATTTTGAATTCCATGACCAACTCGATTTGTCCTGACCAATCAGAAGCGACCTCACATTGTAGTACTCCTTGTTATTTTTGAAACACGTTTGTTGTATGGGAGCCCCTTTTAAATAATTGTTTTATTTCGTTTTTAGTATTTGTTGTTGTAGCGGCAACCGAAATACATCTTCTGTGAAAATTTCAACCTTCTAGCTATTACGGTTCATGAGATACAGCCTGGTGACAGACGGACAGACGGACGGACGGACAGACAGACAGACAGACAGACAGACAGCGAAGTCTCAGTAATAGGGTCCCGTTTTTACCTTTAGGTACGGAACCCTAAAAATGAGTTAAGTTAAGTTATGGTCACGGGATGAATTAGGCTTGTTTAGAGCCTAAGTAGGTACCTATAATTAAATGAGTTAAACGACTGTGCCACATCATCATTAAGTATACCGAAATGGAAAATAAACTTTTACATTTTGAAAATAACATGAAAAAAGGAAACGTTTAGGCCTAGGTTTTTTATGAGATAAATGAGAAAGTCACAAAAAAACAAAGGAATCGGATAATGTTGAGCGGTGAAAAAAAGTTTTTCCTTTTGTATGGAGAATCACGTATCAAAACGCTCCTTCGTTGGGCATTTCTATCGCTCTTCGATCATTTACTTTCAAATCAAAGTTTAGTTTTAAGTTTATGTATACGAATATTTACGATCCCTGGGAAACGTTACACATATAATTGAACATTATTGAACTACCTACTTTAACTACCAGTAAGATTAACTTTAAAACCTTTCACTTCCGCAACGAGTTAAAGCTACAAAAGGAGAATTTAACTGTTTGCTAGACTTTTAAACACTCATTAGCACTACGCTAAGTTTCGATTAAACATGGCCCTCACGAATCCATATCGAGCTACAAGTACCTAACTGCCTACTAATGAATGCAAAGAATGATTTATTTTACTCTATATTTGAGACTCGAGTACCTACCTGAGTACCTGCTGCTGCAAGCATGCACTATGAAGTGAAATTATCGTTTAATAGCCATAGGAGTGCGTTCGTGACGCTTCTGACTAGGGTTGCCAACAGTTTTTTCGAAAAATATAGTATTTGTGGCTAAAAAATATAGTACGACCCAAAAAAAATATAGTACAAAAATTAGAGCGGTGTTTTGTAGAATATTTCAAAAAAATACGTATTTTTTGCACTTAACCTTTTTTTCACACTTTCAAATACTCTTTCTTTCTTGAATATAAAAAAAAATGTTCCCGACATTCAATCTTTAAATTATGAGCACCTTTTTTATGGCTTTTCTTTTTTTCCCTCTACATACTCGTAGAAAACAGTCCTCTGTAAATGCAGAGAGGAGGAATTTATAAAAAAATCATCTTTTTACAAATTATGCCAGAAATATAGTATTTTTGCGTACTATGTGCTTTCAAAAATATATAGTACCTACGCTGAGCTGAAATATAGTACAATACTATATATTATAGTACGGTTGGCAACCCTACTTCTGACCTACTTAAGAACGTGGCGACTGTTACCATTTCCATACCAACTTAATACCAAAATAAATTATGAAAAATTTAGTTTTCTACCTTAATATCGATATTATTCGGATTAAGATTTTATTTTTAAAGGGTCCTCACCGCAAGGTTTTCCAAAATATTCATTCGAAATGAGATAAAACGGAGAAACATTTTTTTCATTGAAAAATGTTTCTCCGCTTTATTTGAATAATATCGATATTAAGGTAGAAAACTAAATTTTTCATAATTTATTTTGGTATTAAGTTTGTATGGAAATGGTAACAGTCGCCACGTTCTTAAGGGAAGCACTTGTCTATGCATACCGCGAAGTTATCAAATAAAGTTATCTGAACATTTAGTATTATTCAACTATAACTTGGGCGAATTGTTCATTTGTATTCCTGTGTGTAACCTCTAGCTTTATCTGTCTTATCTCTGATAGCAGTCGTTAGGTCAAGTTAGCGAGGCGTTAGGGCGACATGAAAACTCTAACACTTCTTCTTTTCGTGTATAGTGGTGTTAAGTTTGGATAGAAAGAAGGCTCCTTTCTAGTTATATACCTTAGTTATATATAAGTTATATACCTAGGTAGGTATACCTATTTACATACCACAACTCATAACAATCGGTTTAGTAGTTTTTGTGTGAAGAATTAAATTTATTAAATTTTAAACTAAACTTTTATTAAACTTACACAAACATTCAGAATTCATATTCGTAGTAACTAATCATGGTTTTAACAAAGGTACGTAAAGTAGATATAAAGGTTACATTGTATACCTACTGCTCTACCTCAAGTGAACAATACTTTGGTATAGGTATACTTATTTCCCCGAATTTTACCTCAGAGGTAGGTAAGTAAGTTTTCTCAGTAATTCTTCAATCTTTTTTCGATTGGATAGGTCTACGAGTAGGTACCTACCTGAACACTTCAAATAGATATACCTAATATAACAGAAGTTTGATCAACGACACGGTTGGAATTTATAAAGGTAAAATCGTTTTTCCAAGGGCCTTGTACCTAAATAAAACAGAAAACGAACGAATTATTTTTTAAATGAAAAAGAATTTGAGAACGTCTGGAAAAGGTGATATCTTGGAAGTAGAATTTTACATACTATACGTAGGTAGGTACTACCTTATTATTTGTGTACCTACGACGTGTTTCTGTTGTTGTGCTAATCATCTTGCTATCTTACGAATTTTATGTTCAATACAATAAAGGTTGATGCATTCAACAAATGAATGCAACTTGCATGGGTATTTAACATTAGTTCTACTTTCCTATGCCTATTACGTATAAACCATGAAGCTTAGAATAAATCTTTTTGAATAATTGCCGAATGCTATCGTAGTTTCTATGTCCCTACTTAGAATTTCATTGCAACGCATACGCAACGAAATACACCGTAATATTTTAATTTGTGACACGATGCGTAGGACTCGGCTGTGGGAATCGCGCTAAACGCCATGTCACGATGCCTTACCATGTAAATAAGGTCCAGAGAAACATCATTAAATTATTCAAAAGTCTGGGTACCCAAAAGATAATTTCGCTTTGATATGATTCACGTACTTACCTAGAGTATAATCATGTACCTAAGTAGCATGGGATAATTTATGGATACTTTGTAGGATTCAAGTTTATCTACATAGCTTGAACTAAGTCTAACGCCACTCACTGACACAGATATCATATATAACTCATCATTAAGACGATAAACAATAAATACTTGGCAATACAAAATCATTGCCAAGCGAGACTTCAAGATAATGGGGTGGTTGTGGTCGCGCCTGCCAACGGTGGCCACCATTCAACCAATTTATGCTCAAATTGTAATTCAATACAACATTTAAGTTTACTAATTCTAATAAACGACAACGACTTGTCTGCAGAGGCGTTGATTGCCTATTTAAAGACCACATTTTGAGTATACAATTCCACCGTCATTCAATCAGTACCTATGTCTGACTGTTGCATTCTGCAATCATTAAAATACCACTCTCCAAATAAGGAGTAACATTCGATCTTATCATGCGATTTTCTCGCATACAGAATCATTGAAAGTGTTGTCCAAAGAATCTTTATTTATGGTGAAACATCTGAGATCTAATGAATGGCCAAAAAAAATATATAAGAACGTACCTACCTCTACCTAAACACCACTTACTCAAGCCAGAGTTAGTTTTTAGGGTTCCTTACCCAAAGGGTAAAAACGGGACCCTATTATTCATTCTAGATTTAGACACAACGTTGACATATGCAATAGTATGCCTGCAAATAACAGCATGTAAGCAATCCATTCTGATGATATAGATGTGGTAAAGCGAAGGTGTGTGAAAAACATTTATTTATTACACACTTCTAATAATTCTTCACACTTCTATAATTCTTACCTACGAGTACTTATAATTAATTAGTCGTGCTCGACAGGTGTTTGGGCATTAAATTTAAATAAGAAGACCCTTACACGTTGGCATAAAGTAGGTTTGAAGTATAGATACGTGAAGGAACGTCTTACAAACTCTAAATGCGGTAGAATACCCAATATAAATAGCGTCTCACTTTACTAATGGAAAATGCACGTGAGTAAGATATTGAAGAGTATTATAAATAGTTTATTTTATGTCAGAGTTCAATGCAATTATTACGATACCTATATATATTAACTCTAATATAAACTTTTAAAGCAGTTACCTAGGTTATAATATCTACACACTGTAACAGTTATGGTCAATATATATTCAGCGTTAATGCAAATATACATCGTTGAAGTACCTGCAATGGTGGAGCCACTTAGATCAAAGTTCTAGCTAGAGCTACTCTGAAAACAGCAACTAAGAGTTTCTTTTCTCATTTTTACAGCAGAGGTTAGCGTTTGACCACGTTTTGACGTTTCGGGTTCGATTCCCACCGGGTGCAAGTATTTTTGCTAATAGAATAAATATTTGTGTCTGTTCTGGGTGTCTCTCTATCTATACTAATATTATAAAGAGGTAACGTTGGTAACATGTATGTATATTGGGAGTAATCTCCGAAAATACTGGACCGATTTCAAAAATTATTATGTATAATGTATGTATTTACAAAAGAAAAATAAATATAAGTATTATATCCGTTGTCTAGTTACCGTAACACAAGCTTAGTCGCTTACCACGGGGCTAGATGGCACTGTGTGTTGTTCACAGAATTTATTTATTTATTTGGTATTACTTATCTCGCCAAAACGGTTACCTTACTACGCAATACTACTATAGCACTCCGTAAGAGGAAAGAATACCTTTTTTTTTTTTTTTTTATTCGTTCTCTAAACAAAGAAAACATAGTCACAAGTTTCCTTCCTGGATGTACCTATCTGACATGACCTGCGCTTTTTTTTAATTTATTTTCTAATCATAGAATAGAAAAAAATAGAATACCAAACAAATCAAAGGTTTTATAGGTTTTATGGCATAAACATTATTTTCTCTAATGTCTTTATCCAGGGAGGAAACAGTCGACTACGTTTGTAAAGTTTGTAAAGCGGTCTTTGCCGCTTGGCGTTAATTTTCAGAGTAGCATTAGAATTAAACTTGTGACACTAAGCTAAGCTAAGTGACTGTACTATTTGCTTGCTTATTTGAGCATATTTGAAGTATTCGTATAAGCGCTGAATATTAAAATCAAAGTTTATTCATTCGGATATTAGCAAGATATCTCTTATAAAGAAACTTCAATTATTTTAATGTAATCTACTGTATCTTCGGAACGCGACCTCCAATGAGAATAAAACACAAGAAACTCATGGAGTTTTTTTTGTAAGCATATTTATTTTTGCAGTAACCATGTGATTTACATTGATTTACATAACAACTGCCAATACCTACGTATTAGGTGTGCTAACACTAATTACTAGATACGTTCAGACATAAAAGCTTACATTGGAGTTTAATTGCTTTATTACACCAAAAAATACAGATATATTTATAGAGGCAATTTAGTCTTGACCATTTTAGAATGTTATATTCTCATAATGATGGATATTAGGTAGGTATTAAATTAATTTATCTACGAAAGGTTATTTTTTTATTTTATTACCCATCATAATTCTATCAAAAATGTTTATTATTGAACAATCTTGAATAGATTTCAACAATATTATAGTAATATTTCACAAAAATTTAATAAACTCTATGCTATAAATTTAGTTTAGTGAATTTATTTATAGATTTTCATTCTCAACGAAACATGTGAAATGGTTTTAAATCGAGGGAAATCAAAAATTATGTGATTTGGCAAAAGTAGGTAAGACTTTGATGCTTATCTCATTATAACATAAACACTACTAACTAATTACTTATTACAGTTAGTTGTAGGTATACAGCCTTTGTAGATTTTTCTTCTGTTTTCGCTATGTTGTATTGAAATAAAAGATATTTTTCGGTTTTAATCGCGTGGTGTTTATTACTTTTAGCATTGTTACAACGCTCAACGTTTCGAGACTTTTCCAGGTCCCTTCAATCCTGAAGAAGCTAATACAATGCTTAAAGTAATAAACACCACGCGATTCAAACCGAAAAATGTCTTTAATTTCAATACAGCCTTTGTAGGTATAAGGCAATACAACAACGTTTTGAATAAAGCCAACGTGCTATTCCTAGATTAGGTGGTTACCTACCTAAATAAGTTTTCAGTGTAGCTCTCATGAAACTAAAGTAAAATGAGTCCTCTCAAGTCCCCCGATACCATATTGCCGTATTGCTTTCCGATTTAGCATTTAAACTGAGATGTAAACAAACCCAGTCAACGATTTCATAAAAATAAAAAGGCAAATTATACGGCAATCATCTCTAAGTAGTGAAGTCCGACAAAGTTGCCGTATTATCTGTACCACTTGCTCGAGTGTCATATCGACAAGATATTAAAATTCACTTAACATGACGACCAAAGAATTTACAATATTACATTGCCTTTGGCGACATTCTTGTTTTACATAACTAGGTATTTATTTGTAAGTATAAAAATATTTTAATCGGATATGGCTTTCGAACTTAAGATAACATTACACACAGTCAATAGTATGGCGCTATTGGGTTAGGGGGCGTCCATAAATTACGTGAGATGTTTAAGGGGGGGAGGGGGTCGATTCAAATCTCATCTAATCTTACGTTGGTGAGAGGGAGGGTCTCGGCAAATATCACGCATTTTTTTTTCTGATTGAAACAAAAAAAAATACTATTTTGGTCCATTTAATCCAGATTGTACCTACACACTGAAAAAAAAATCTGCTACCGGAGCTGTATTTTACTGCTCCAGTAACTGAACACACTCTACAGTTTACACGAAGCATTTTTTTTTCTTTTTACAATAACAATCCAACGCGTTTACGTAAGAAACCCACATTTTGAAAAATCTCACGTGAGATTGGAGGATGGGGGAGGGGGTTGAATAAAATCTCACGACATCACCAGGGGTGGAGGGAGGGACAGAAAATTTCAAAAAACACCTCACGTAATTTATGGACGCCCCCTTAATGCTGAATTCAATTTTAATGTGTCTACCTAGTGCCTACTATATTATATTAGGCACTAGGTAGGTAGGTATTAACAGTAACTACTTTTAAGATGAACACGACATTAATTTAAAGAATAGGCTCTATATGAGGCCTACAGCCTACCACTACCACTATTGCACAAACAACCTGTGTACTTTGTAGTCTTTGTACAATGAGTTCCATTTCTACAGCAGTTCTAAAACACAACAGTAGGAAAATTAAACAAACAAACAAATAGCCGTGTAGCCCCGGCAAAGAATAGGGTTACTCCATCTCATCCCGTGGGTGTCGTAAAAGGCGACTAAGGGATCTGAGGGAGATTAGCAAACCTTAAGTTCTCTCCGCGCGGTGGCGGATAAACTGCTTGATCCCTAAGAGGGTTGGTGTCAGGCAGGCGGCCGGCCGTAAGAACATTGCCAAATCTAATTGCAGAAGGTATGGTCAATGATGACTGATGACTTACCGACTGCGACGACCCCAAATAAAAAATAACAATTTGGGGTTCAGCGGACCCCGGGCTCCCGAGAGGGATGCAACCGGGAACATCGCTCGGATGAGAAGAGAAGGTAAATTAAACAAACAGTCTTTTGTTAGGAAAAATGCTGTAGATACCTGCAGTACTGCCGGCGCGTACTGTAGGTATATACGGCGTACTATTTCCAACATACTAGTGTAGTACCTAAGTACCTATTTGCTGATATAAATTAAAAAAACTACATTAATATTTAAGTATGGCATGTGAACGTATACATAATAGGTACTATATCAAAATGAATTGTAACGTAAGTAAAAAGTAGAAGTACCTACTTCCCACCAAAAACATTAACAAAATGAGTCGAAAACGCACTCGTTATAGCCCGCTAAAGAGAAGAAGAGCTAAGCTACACAATTCAAGGGCTAAATATACATAAAAACCCTACTCTATAACAAAAACATTATGGTAAAACATAAAAACCTAGGACAAGCATAACTAACTTATATCTTATAATACTAAGAGCGCCAAGAGGCTCACCAACTATTAGGTAAATTGTGAAAGGTACTACGTTCATTTTTTACGATTTAAACTCGTATAACAACAATTGTCATAAAGGGTCTAACCGTTTTTATTTTCTTTTTTAACACTCGAAATGTCAGGTCATTAAAAAAAACAACGGGCCCGTTAAAATTGTTTTATTATTAATTAGATACTTACTCATAGTATTAAATTAAACAAATATTATTTTGTTTCGTAAAGATATAACGATTTGTTTATAAAGGTGGCGGGCTGGCGGGGTAGACGCATTGAATACGGCCATAGCGCGAGCGGGACGATATGGAGCCCGGAGGCGGGAGCTATAGGATGCCCACTCCACGTTAACTCAGTATCGCTGCGTGACGCCTACCGACTGAGCCGAATCATACGCGGGAAAACTTCGCGGCTTTTTCCTAACCTTACAACGAAAAGTTTAAATGTGCTAAATGTGTTCATATTCATTATTTATTAGATAGATAGACAAGTGTTTGTGAAACTTTGAACTTTAAGTGAATTCGGAAAATGTGTGCGAAGGTGCTGTGCGATTTTTGCTTGGATTTTACTACAATGAAAGTTATTGGATAGGGCCGCAATGAAGAAGAGAAATCAAAATCAGTCGTCGGAAAAACCCAAAGGAAAACGTAGGGTGAGTGAAGTAGATTAGAGGGCAATAGCCAATTATCGCTTTTACCCTTTGGCGCGTTTAATCAATAAGGGCACCTATATAATGCCTATATTTACTTGGGAGCCTATATTTATCTATGTTGTAGAACTTAACGATCTATTAGTACAAAGTTTCAAAGAAGTTTTAGAATTTTTAGATACTTATTAAAAAACTTAGAATAACTAAAGGATCTAGCCAAAGGCATTAACGATTTTTCTTCATAGAAATTCATTGATCTTAGAAAAACTAAATTATTTTTTTTGATACGTCAGATAAAGATTCTACCTGTATAAATATTAGACAAAAGGTAGTAGAAATAAGTACCTAGGTACCTTTAATAATATTTGAACTACTGGTTTGTGTAATTAAGAATTCTGCCGTTAAATTGAAGAGTCTTATAAAACAAACATCGATATAATTAAGTGAACACTAAGTAGAGATAAAGCTAACTTAGAATTTTATTGTACCATAAACACCTATACGTTTTTTAAATTTAAATGTAAATGTTCGTAGGTTTTGACAGGAGACGCATGATTGAACGCATCTAGTGATGTGCCGCTGGGAATATTCCCAATTCCCAGTAATTTACTCATAGTAATTTACGGGAATATTCCCAATATGCCCGGGAATATTCCCCAAAGTTTCCAACAATCAATATTTTATAATTGTCAAAGTAAATCGAGTTATTACTGCAGATTAGTTGTTGTAACTTATATCTAAGCTAACTTACCTAAATAACATTTATAGTTCATAATTGGAAAATTAAAAACAGGGCCTAGAAACTCCCCATGGTCAAGGCAGACGGAGAACAGCCTCCGAAAATGGTCCAAATGTTTCGAGGCCATAGCCAACACGCGACCTGGTATACCGTCAGGCCCAGGTGCAGTGGCCTTGGCTCTGACACGACGGAGAACCATTTTTAACACCTCAGCGGTCACTTCAGGGTTATCGTTTAAGCCTTCTTTAAAAGCCGCAACGATCTCCGAAACGAAATTCGGATCAAGCGTCGTTTTTATGGAAGGGGTCTGAGCTTTTTCCTAGCTAGGATGACCCCATGGGTCTTCGCTCACTCAACGATGTTAGCATATCCTCTTTTCTTGGCAAGCAAACCCAGTTCTCTAATACTTACGCATATATGTTATACCGTCCCCAGCTATGCAAGAGTATAAAGAGAGGGGTCTGCTGTACCGTCAGGTCACCCCGAAGGGCAACCGTCAGGGATCAGTTATAGACCGATCGAGTCCCCAAATGCTAGATTTAGCCTTTTTCTTGGTAGTGGCCATCGCTATCAGGGCCTTCTTGGCCTGCTTATAGGGGACGTGGAGCTCCTCCTTCACGAGATCCACCTCTCCTGGTGTAAGCCGGCGACCTCGGCGACGACTCCGATGTCGGGTGTACGGGCGGCGCGCTACTACGCAGGCGTCGCGTTGGGAGGCTACCTCCGCGCACCATCAGTACTCCTGTCGCGAGGGACTTCCCACGGGGCATCGCCGAGTCGCAGACGCTGGTCATGGCCCTCATGAGCCACTCAACTTCAGAGTTCACATCATCCAGAGCCTTCGGCACGGGCACCCAGGCCTGGATAATGGTTGCCTACTCGAGTAGCTCCGGATCTAGCCGCTTCAGCGTCTAGCGAGGACGGTCCATACAAAGGAAATTGACCGGAGAGTTAGATGTCTGGGCGAAGAGTATGTCGAACTGGATATACCTACCGGTGATCCGACATAGACTCCATCTCCTCCACTACTCTCCAGTCGCACAATCTACGGGCAAGAGCGGGAGAGGCAAACGTGAGATCCACGATCGACTCTCCCCGTGGTGCCACGAAAGTGCTT
Organism: Idaea biselata; assembly: GCA_958496205.1. Lineage (NCBI taxonomy): Eukaryota > Metazoa > Arthropoda > Insecta > Lepidoptera > Geometridae > Idaea > Idaea biselata. The sequence goes on from OY292397.1 coordinate 26,153,362, forward strand.
GTGGATGACCTCGAGGCCGATAGTGTCGACCCAGTCCTCGAGTATTCCACCCCGAGTGTCAGTAGCTCTGCCGCCCCACCTGGGCGAGTGTGAGTTGAAATCCCCCAGGACGAGTGCGGGACGAGACTGAAGCCGGGCCCAAACGGCCCCAATTTCGTCCAGGAAGGATTCGAACTCAGAATCGCGCCGCCTCGGTGCAAAGCACACACCGAATACAACTACTTCTCCCCACTGCACAGCGCAACCAACGCCGCGGGCAATGGGCTTCAGGGACGGTACACATAGGGCTCGGGACGGGATAACCGCGACTTTGGATGGATGTGCGGAAACGGAAACAGGGAGTGCAAGCTATTAAAGACACTCGATATCCACAACGACACCATTCATATCTTCCTCGGAGGCCGTAGTTGAATAAGCTGGAGCCGAGAATCGTTTTCCGGCTGCTTTAGTTCTTTTCTAATTTGGCTTTTGGGCCTTACAATCCTTGGTGCCCATTTGATGTAATTCTGATTAGACACCATAATAAAACATTATAACTAAACTTTTAGTATTTCATTATCATCGGGAATATTCCCGGAAACATTGGAAATTTACTCGGAATATTCCCAGGAATATTGGAAACTTACGGAAATTTTCGCCTTAGAAGGGCAATTAACTTTTTGCATCATATTAAACGATATTAGTAATGCAAATTGAACGATAAAAATAAAAACATAGAAAACTAATACGCAATGTAAGCAATTTTCCCCTATATTTCCATTTTTGGGAATATTGCCGGGAACGTTACTGGGAATATTCCCAAAATTCCCAATATTCCCGGGAACGGCACATCACTAAACGCATCCCACATGATCCTAAAATAGTGACACGGTAAAATTAGGCCACCTGTGGTATTGTGTATAGCTAGCTACCTATCCATATAGAAGGTAGTATCTACAGAATAGTGGTCGAACAGTGTCGGCGTTAACTTAGATGTTGCGTATTAATAAATACCTACCCATATTAGGCTCACGTACCTATGTACCTCAATTAACATTATTATATTGGCTGTGGCTGATTATAATAATAAAAAAGTAAAAGTAATAGTGTGTTTGTTGGTGTAATACTGTGCTAGCAACTATTAATCTTGTTTTCTACACTAATATTATAAAGAGGAAAGTTTTGTATTTTTGTGTGTGTATGTTTGTACCTAATGAATAAATTCAAAATCTACTGTGTCGATTCCAAACTTCTTTCACCATTAGAAAGCTTCATTTACCCTGAGCAACTACTTTTGATCCCAATATTCCCACGGGATCGGGACTTACGCGGGTAAGCCGCGGGACGCAGCTAGGCATCGTTCCTTTATAAAAAGACGACAGAAAAAATGTAGTTGACGAATAGATCAAAGAAATATTATTTTACCTTTCTGTTTTACTTATCTCAATCTATTTGACGTCGGCATAATTGCTTCTTCTCCTATTCTCTTCTGATAGCCATCTCATTTCATCTCATCATTCCCATGTCCCTCATAACTTGTCTTACTTGCCAACAAACTAGGCAGGCACATATCCTTCCAAATCTCATTTAAATTCATCACTCTTTTAGCACACATGCGGGTTATTTGAACCTATTTCCAAACTAGGCAGTAATCAAAGTAACATGACAACCTTCTATTGGCAATAAAATATTTGTTCGAAATGATTACAAGCCAAGTTACATGTTTTAACATAGCAATTCACACTTAATGAGTCGTAATGAGATGTTTGAACACGAATTGAATACAAATGAGTAGGTACAGTGGTGATGTGCTACCTACTTACGGTAGCTTCTTATTTTATTGTTACATATTTATTAAAGGTAACTAATGTCTTCTTCTTGTACAGTCTCACCTGTTGTTAGATTATTTCAGATTACCTTAAGAGAAAACTCTACCTCCTCTTTCTCCATACAAATGAAGGCGACGGTGTCCTCCCTGGATACTAACATTAGTTTTCATTTTAAAAATTTTTTTTTTTTAATTTTGAATATGAAAAAAATCAAACCGTAGGGCCATCGTTAGTTATGGCTGATAAAGGGTTTTATAGCATAGGTAAACATATTTTCTCTAATGTCTTTATCCAGGGAGGAAACATTCGACTACGTTTGTAAAGTTTGTATGGAGAAAACAGTAGGTAGACTTTCCCCTTGGGCCTCTGACTTAACCTAACAACTGCCAATAGAGTTAAGTAGCAGCCATAACCGCCGACGACGGCTTAAATGCCTTCGAAAAACACTCTCGATCTCCCATCTAAGTAATAACCACACTAAACGTAGCTTAACCTTAGGCCTTGGGACCTTATGCCGGGCCCACTTTGGATACGTTATTGTCTGAATTTCATTCGTGTGCTAACGTACGAAGACGTGCCAACAATACCTACCATACATATAGTCGTACGTATAAGAACTAGTATAGGTACGTCCTCATTTCGTGCGTAACATACGGAGACGTACGTTACGCACGAATGAAATGAGGACGAAATCGTATTCAAAGTGCGCCCGGCCTTATATATGTGCGATGTCGAACTTTTTATTTACCTACCTATAATTCGCCGATGTCTACCTAAGCCTTTTTTGTGATGCTGATGATTTATCGCCAATTAATGCAAATGGCGATAAATCATCATAAATCATCATCAGCTTGATAATGAATGACCTATAGACTAAATAGCAAAGAATTTAAGTTGAAATAAAATAAAAAAAAGTTCAACAAGTAACTAATTAAGGACGCACATACATACGTACGTAACTAAGACCTAAAAAATGTAAGTGCAAAATATTGTTAAGTACGCTTATGAAATAAACACAAATAATGACTTTGTTTGTGTCCTCACGTAATCATGCACATTATTATATCGTTTGAGGCCAGTGTCCCGTAGTCACAACTCACAAGAAACGTGTCCACTGAGATAACACGACAAATCAATTACCTTACCTACAGTATACATATTACAGAATTCGGCCAGGCATATTATACCTACTTACACATCATTTCCAAAAAAAATGTCTAGTCAGATAATTAAAAATGTCTTGTACCTACATGAAACCGAATGTTTAATTACACTACTGTTCCAATGTAATTTAAATCATCGTCAATTCTTTACTTATCTAACGAACCATTCAAGGGGTTGCCAACTTTAGTTAGTACAACAGATTTTTATTAATCACTCTAGACAGCACCTAGTTTATCATCGAAATAAGCGCTGCCTTCGGGCTCTAGTTTTAGAAATATTATAAGCGAAAATAAGTTTAAAAACCGGTCAAGTGCGAGTCGAACTCGCGCACGAAGGGTTCCGTACCATTATCTATACTACAGATTTTGTTTTGAATGGTAAATTGCGGTTTACGATTTATGACGTTTTAAAAAAAACTACCTACTGGATCTGGTTCAAACCAATTTTCGTTGGAAGTTTGCAAAGTAATGTACATTATATACTTTTTTTAGTCTTATCATTCCATTAATTAAGAAGTTACAGGGGGGGGGACCAACATTTTACCACTTTGGAAGTGTCTCTCGCGCAAACTACTCAGTTTAGAAAAAAATGATTTTAGAAACCTCAATATCATTTTTGAAGACCTATCCATAGATACCCCACATGTATAGGTTTGGTGAAAAAAAATTTTTTGAGTTTCAGTTCTTAGTATGGGGAACCCCAAAAAGTATTTTTTTTTTCTATTTTTATGTAAAAATCTTAATGCGGTTCACAGAATACATCTACTTACCAAGTTTCAACAGTATAGCTCTTATAGTTTCGGAGAAAAGTGGCTGTGACATACGGACGGACGGACAGACAGACAGACAGACATGACGAATCTATAAGGGTTCCGTTTTTTGCCATTTGGCTACGGAACCCTAAAAAGCTCGCAAGTGCGTGAGCAAAATAATTTGAAATAGGTCTAGTAGTTTCGTAGCCTTAAAAAACAAAAACAAATTAATAAATAAAAACAGACAAATAAATCTTTCCTCTTTATAATATTAGTAAAGTAATAATCAAATGTCAAAGGTATTATTGTAAAAGCCGCAGATGACAGTGGTACGCAAGAGTAGGCCTTCTGTTAAATTCTTTGTTAAATGTGATTTAAATTATTGAGTGTAAATTATGGCGCCATTGTCCTCAAATATACAGTGAATTGCATAAAATCGAAACTCTTCACAATTTAAGAGTTAATATAAAATTTCATGACCATAACGGGTAGAATAAGTATTTTATTTACATTACATTTCGCAAAGTAATTTATGTGGGTGTCACTAAGTTGTGGGTACGGAAACCATTTTTTAGGGTTCCGTACCTAAAGGTAAAAACGGGACCCTATTACTGAGACTTCGCTGTCTGTCTGTCCGTCCGTCCGTCTGTCCGTCTGTCACCAGGCTGTATCTCATGAACCGTAATAGCTAGAAGGTTGAAATTTTCACAGAAGATGTATTTCGGTTGCCGCTACAACAACAAATACTAAAAACAAAATAAAACAATTATTTAAAAGGGGCTCCCATACAACAAACGTGTTTCAAAAATAACAAGGAGTTTAGTACAATGGGAGGTCGCTTCTGATTGGTCAGGACAAATCGAGTTGGTCATGGAATTCAAAATGGCTGCCCTATCTGTCAAATATACCAGTCTGCCTTACTTACCAAAGAGTTTCTTTTATGTTTCAGATTTTCTTTGTGCCAAGGTTTTTTTTTTTTTTTTTGAGGGATTCGGTCGTTTGATGGGAGTAAGAATCGAAATTTAAAAATTGGTTGTTGTAAACCATTTTAGGGTTCCGTATCCAATTGTGATAGTGGCACGGAACCCTTTGTGCGCGAGTGTCGCACTTGCCCCGTTTTTTTTAAGTAATGAATCGTTGAGTTCGTCGAGAGACAGTGTTGTCAAAAGCAAAGTAATGTATGTATGTACTACCTACTGAAGTAAGAAATATTTAAATAAAATCTATATGTACCTACTAACAAAATTGTTTGTTCGGACCAACAACGCACAGTTCAAAATCGAATGGGCGAATTTAGCATATAGTGCCGTCAGCTAGCTATTATACCCAAGACATCCTCTAAGAAGGGATTTAGCACGAATTGCAGTCTGGTAGGTACTATGCCCAAGGCATGCCCTCAGAAAGGATTTAGGACAAAGTACTGTCTGATAGCTATTATTATGCCCAAAGCATCCTCTAAAAAAGGATTTAGCACAAAGTACCGTCTGATAGCTATTATGCTCAAGGCATCCTCTAAAAAAGGATTTTGCGCAAAATGCCGTCTGGTAGCTACTATGCCCAAGGCAACCCCTAAGAAAAGATTTAGCACAAAGTACAGTCTGAAAGCTATTATGCTCAAGGCATCCCCTAAGAAAGGATTTAGGACAAAGTACTGTCTGATAGCTATTATTATGCCCAAACCATCCTCTAAAAAAGGATTTAGCACAAAGTACCGTCTGATAGCTATTATGCTCAAGGCATCCTCTAAAAAAGGATTTTGCGCAAAATGCCGTCTGGTAGCTACTATGCCCAAGGCAACCCCTAAGAAAAGATTTAGCACAAAGTACAGTCTGAAAGCTATTACGCTCAAGGCATCCCCTAAGAAGGGATTTAGGACAAAGTACTGTCTGATAGCTATTAGGTACGCTATTAAGACAGGATTTTCAGAAATTCCCACGGGACCGGGAATTACACGAGTAAAACTTTACGGTTAGTAAAGTAAAAATGCGTGTCGTGTTCTGTTATTTCCTTTGATTCGTAACTAAAAGAAGAGCAAAATATATGTTGTTGTGTTTTTGCGGAAGTATTTTTCCTTTAAAATATTTCTATGTTGTACCTACTCTTGAAAGGAAAAATAAGTAACAATAAGATCCTGTCACTACGCATTATATCTAATGCGTTAGATAGATATAAATAATGAAGACTGAAATGAGCTTTCAGTAATTATAACAAGTTTGTTGTTTTTTAAAAGCTTTTTAAATTAATAAATAACAACAGTCCAAGTAAAACTTTTAATTAAAAATAACCTAATGACGACGAGGTCTTTTAATTAATAGTTGCCTATTTAAATTTCAATTTCGTAAATATTGGTTGAGCAAAACGGCCCTTTTTTCGACTTCGACGAAGGAAATTTTGTCAAACTTCAAACAAGGACCCTCCGCTTGCTAGGTCAATAATGGGTCGGGACTATTTAAAAATACTAAAAAAAATGACTTGTGAACATGTGCTTGTGCCAACAACTTGTGCCAATATTCCTTCAAATAAAGCTTAAAAACTACATTAAACGCTTTTAATGTTACAGTTTTGTTGCCAATCAAAAATCTAAAATATATAATTTGGTCTATAGTAGATACTTCGACCTGACTTCGACCATGAAAATATGATTTTTTTATTGGTGCTTTCTACTACCAATATCAAAATCATATCTTTCAATAAGCAATAAGTACTTCTTGACTCTTAACTGAATCAGTAAATACAAAATGTTTTCAATATTGCTTAAATGTTTCAGAATGAGATAAAATCGTTGATCGTGCAAAATTAATTTTCATCTATATTTCTAGATATCAGATTAACAAAGTTATGCCGCAACATTTTAATTCAACATTTACAATACATGACTAGGGCGTAACATCCTTTCAGATTCACTTAAATCGTTTAGTAAATTAATTGAATAAAGTTCTACGCCCATTCTACTTATTATACTGGAGTAGTATCAGCTTTACCTTATGCGTAGGTCATTAAACCAAATACTGAACCCCACTTAAAATTTGAGTACTTAAGAAATTGAGCAGCTTCTAAATTTAAAATTAGTATGAGAATATCTGAGTCGTACGTGGAGTAGCGTAGATGTAGAATAGCGTTTTTACCTACCCGATAATTCACTTTCATTCAAATTATTTTTATTTTATTTTATTTAAGTATTTTATTTTTATATCCGTGTTGTTCTAATAAACTAAGCTACATGGGCACAATCTGGAATGTAAGACCTTGGCCGAGCTCGAAATTTCCCCATATAAAAATATATATTGCCTTCAGTTTTTAATTTTAATAAACAATTCGTTTTGCTGTACCTGCCTAGTTCAAAATGTTGTAAATTGTAATTCGAGAAAAAGAAAAACGGTCAAGCATGCGTTCGGCCAAATTAAGATATTAAAAAAATGATCTGACGGCAATATTCATAACATAAAGAACCTAAACAGAGAAATACATTTGCAGGGAAAAACACGAGCTCGTCTAAGCTCTTAACGGACAAAAACAATTAAAGTAGGTAGCTACAGCTTCTTCAGACTTTCCTTAAATCCTAAGCTCGAAGCGCTGTTCGTCTTATAAACAATAATGAGAGTTTTCTTGTTGACTATGAAACCCTAAAAATAGAATCTTAACTGTAAAATATGTGCAAATAAAAATATATGACGTAACCTTAGATGTTATTATAATAAGGACAACGAAGGTAGGCTGGAGATATAGCTACAAGTCCTTAAAAAACGCATAATTTGGTAAAAACTAAGTTTTTTGAAAATTAAGTATCTATTATTTTGTTTGTTACACAAACAGTATTTTATTCAAAATCTATAAACTCCGTTATAATTATAACTTATAGTATAAACTTATCTTAAATTGACTAATAGGTAAACATAAACCTAATTCAAGAGTTCAGTTCTGAGAATTTGTAACGAGCCAAAATCCCGCACGTCGATAATGAATGCAAACATTTGTAGTTAGTTAGGAACATAATGATTAAAACTGTAGCTCCTTTATAACAATCGCCATTCATATTTTCTAAGCTAACAACAATATTTTTAACCTCTGCCCTGAGATAGCAAAAGCGTTGAAGGAACTTCACACAAATTCTCCAACACCAAATTCAAATAAAACTTTATCACTCCTGGTACATAGAAAATGACAAGTCAGTCAAGTAATAAGGAATCTTCCACAACTTAACCTTTGTGTAAATAGAAAAGAAACCACAGAAAGAAATCTCACCTGTTTGTAACTATGCCTATGGTACCTAGTAAATATTTTAGATATCTATCCGCATTGTTTAACGAAATACGAACTTTATTTATTGAAATATCCTTCACTGGCATGCAAGTAGTCAATTTACGATACGATTGCGCAAACGCGCACTAAACAACATTAGAGTAAATATCGAAATTATCTGTAGGTTTTACGTGACGGTATGTCGCATACCGTATATTACTGCGAGGGAGAGTATCGATGATCGTGCTCCATCTAAAGTATACGTAATGACGTCAATTTCCTCTCAGAGCTTTCGCTCGAATCGGTATTCATTTCAAACACTTGTTGCTCCATTGCGAAATAATAATCGAAATAAACATTCGATAAAAGAGTTCATTCTTCTCTCTATAAAAGAATGAGCGACATTTTGATTAGTTTGCGGACCCTTACATACAGCAAGATAGACAGATCACAGACCCCTCCCGTTAATTATGGCCGGTAAGTACGAGTACCTACGTATCATTTGCAGCCACTAGATTTATATTTAGAACGAGTTTCTGCGTCTATTATATTCAAATCGTGATTAATACGTTTGATCGTATCCGTGTGATCGGTTCTTTTGGGCTCTTATCTGTTAATCAATTAATAACACAGACGAGGTGGGTCCGAATTCTAATAAACAATCGTACGACAGATCGCATTTATAAATTAATGGGTATGGTTATGGTGAGGTGCGGTAAAATACAGTGGATCGGTATTTATTTGCATTTGAGTTCGAGAAGAATTCTGTCGGTAAGATGGGCGGGCGGCGTACATCGAGATAGCGGGGTCACGTTCCCGAGATAAAACAAGAGATAACGCCAGCATCTTCACTACTATACGCGATTGTCTTTGGCTCGCGTCTTTGAACTGAGACTGCGTAGCTGGTGTATTGTGAAGCGCGTTGGAAACCGTGATACCATCGCATCGCGAGACGCTAGTCGCTACGCCCGGATCTTCGGATTATAATATAATCTATGAGATGCCATAAAATAATGACAAAGTGGAGAAGATAACACAACAAATCTATTAGTAGAGGCTGTTTAAGTACCGTAAACAGACTGGTTCAGATATTGATCGTTTGAAATTTGTTTTCTTATCGAGGAATCTCTCTGAGGTCTTCTGAGGCGTATTGTCATGTTAAGCAAACGTATTCTGTTTATTGAATTTTAATAAACCAATTATATAAATAATAATAAATAATAATAAATAAATTCTCCAAACAACACACAGCGCCATCTAGCCCCGTGGTAAGCGACTAAGCTTGTGTTACGGTGACTAGACAACGGATATAATACTTATATTTATTTTTCTTTTGTAAATACATACATATTATACATAGAGGGACACCCAGACCAGACACAAATATTTATTTTTTAAGCATAAATACTTGCACCCGGCGGGAATCGAACCCGCAACCTCCTGCATTGCAGTCGCGCTTTCGCACGACGCGCCACCGAGGTCGTCACGACGCGCCACCGAGGGGTATACCTACATGTATGTATTTTGTATGCACACACAACGCCTACACAAGACATAAAATATCGTAGCTTTACGCTAACGTAACGTGGATATCAAATATCCGTTGAAAGCGTCAATTATAAGATGATTCAGTGTTCTCTTCTATTACTTGTACATCGATATAGCAAGATATCATTAAGCAATATATTATGGTACTTGATGAATAATCATTTGCCATTAAGCAATATGAAAGCCGACGCTATCTTTATAACAAAATAATTCAGAATTCATTAAAATTATTAAAGGTAAACGTGTAGGTACTAAAAGACAAGTGCGTGGACGCATCCGATGGTATGGACCGACGATACAAAGTGGAGGGAAAAAAAAACAAAAAAAAAACCCGTCATTGGAAATATTATTCGGAGTTGGAGATAGGTATACTGAATATGTACCAGGCCACTCAGAAAGTTTTGCGAAAAAAGTTTTTTGTATAAGACACTGACCACTTGTAATTATTTTGAAAACTTTGATTATTTAAAAGTATATCTCGTCAATTCCCATGGCCATATAGATGCAAACATTGCAGTTTTTTTTGATGAAATAGTAAAACTACATGTAGTAAAGACCAAAAAAAAAAATTGTAATAAAAAACTACCCTCATTTTTATTTATGAAGGTGTCACCTCCAGGTGACACTGGGCATTGTATAAAGCCAAGACATGAAATTAAACGACAGTTTGTATTTTTTGTATTTATTATTTATATATGAATTAAATAAAAAAAACACATTATTTATTGTGGAATATATACCAACACTTCACATGGAGGCCAATATTGCACTTTGCGCACATTTTTCTAGTGCGCTGGTGACAAAATCCGCATCTTCGCTGGGAGCAGTCAATTTGTGTATGGTCATCCGCACTTCCGGCACTCCTGACCTCAGTAGGTACCCTCATTTGCACTGGAACGCCACAAGCAGAATCTCGGGTGGAAGGTTTACCATATTTTTGCAGGTAGGTGGTTGCAACATTTCGCCGGAAGTCACAGTATGTCCAGTTTGATTGAAATTGCCTTTTTATTAGCCATGCATTCTGGCAAGCTGCATCTATACCAAATGCAAAGAGAGGGTACCACCATTTTTTGCCACGAAGACCTACCCTCATAGAGTCGACGTTCTCATCAAAACGGTCTACCCCGCCCATGTACTTATTATACATTTTGATGAGTCTTGGGCAATCGACTTGAATTTTAGCCCGTTTTTTGTCGACAAAACCAATCCTATCGACTTTAGTGATGGGATCTAATCCATGGCAGTTGGATGTGACCGTAACAATACTATTATCGTGCCACTTAGCCACGATAATATTTTCGGAAGCTTTATGGCATAGCTTTCCCCTTGGTTCTTTTTTCATTTCCTTTGAGTTAGGTAAATTGACATTTTCTAAACGGTTTTCTCGAACAGTACCAGTGCCCCCAATGTTCTGCTCTCGCAAGTACTTTAGCAGTGGTAAACCGGTAAAGAAATTATCAAAATATACGTTGTATGGTCCCAATTCCTGTGGTAATCTTGAATGGAGTTCTATAATAACAGCCGCTCCTAGACCTAAGTCGGATTGCATCTTGAGGCTGGGGCCGGACGCACCCTGATAGAGCTCACAATTTACCAAATATCCATGGCGAGTTGCTGCTGACCAAAGCTTGTAACCAAACCTTATTGATTTGCCATGAATATGCTGCTTGGTGCCGTGTCTACCAAAGTATGGTACTATGGTTTCATCAAAACAATAAAGTTGTTATAATGCCCAGTGTCACCTACAGGTGACACGAGTTATTTTCGGCGTGATACTTATAATTCTGTTATGTATTTTCATCAGAAAATACTTTTATAATATAGCTCATTTATCTATCTAACATATTCAATAACAAAAAACACAATACTTACGGTTTAACCATTTTTTATTTCACTTTCTAACACAAGAAACGACACACACTTAGATTTTTTCAACTACCTGCAAGTCAATGTAAAGAATTCGACACGGGGTATATAGCATGTGTTACCAGATTATAAAAATGAGTAGTAGTATTCATTGGGTTTTCTACTATAATGGTAGAATTATAAAAAAAAATAAAAAGGTCTGTCACCTACAGGTGACACTGGGAATTGACGAGATATGAAGGCGCCTCGACTCTTTGGAGGAGTCGAGGACTCTTTAGAGTGGTTGTGACATTACATCCACTCTGACACGACACCGTGCGCTATGGTGAACTGCGCGACTACCGGAGGCCATTACATGTTGAGCTACGAATCTGGTCGCATCACGCGGTCACGTTACGTGTTCGGTGGAGTGTTAACTGATTTGGATACTTAGATGATTAATCAATGAGAATCACGTTGTATTTTGATGCTCAATAAACCCGGAGTGAAATTGTCTTTCGTTATTTTCCTCGCCCGACTTCCTACGCTCACGAGATAGCTCGGCACCAGGTATTGAGTTTCACATACTATGGATAGTACAGGAGGAGGTATTCATGTCCCTTTATATAGATAAAGTACTACTGTTCGAATTTAAAATTTCCCTTCCCGTTTTTTTTAAGAGCTAATTCAAATTTTCTTGACTCTTGACTTCAAAAATGGATCTGCGTCGAGAACATTTTCGTGTAATGTTCTAATTCAAGAAAGCAGACGAATTACGTATGAAGAGATTCAGCATACTCTGCAGATTGGTTGAGGAAGTGTTCACAAGATTTTGCACGAGCACCTTCGCGTAAGGAGGATAGTTTCCCGATGGGTGCCGCACAACCACACCGAAGCTCAGAAGCAGGCCCGTGTGGATTGGTGCCGTGATATGATACAAAAATTTGATGCAGGCTCGTCACGGCGCGTTTACGACATTGTGACAGGTGACGAACCCTGGATTTACCAATACGATCCAGAAACAAAGCGTCAGTCGACAGTTTGGCTGTTTCAAAATGAACCAACGCCTGCGAAAGTAAAGCGATCGAGGAGCGCAGGGAAAATTTTGATTGCTAGTTTTTTCACTTTGGCGGGGTACCTAATTATTTAATTCCACTTTGAGACCAAAGCAGCAACAACGCCGAATGGTACAGCACAAAATGCCTGCCAGAAGTTTTTTTCTGTAATGAGCAACAAGCGACCGAACACCGGGCTCCGCGGGATCCTTCTTCACTCCGACAACGCGCCCGCTCACTCTGCGATCAAAACGAGGGACTCCCTGGACTCCACACCGGTCAGAGTCTTGGGACACCTTCCTTACAGTCCTGATTTGGCTCCTTGTGACTTCTTTTTATTCCCTAAAATTAAAAATCAGCTTAACGGGATACAGTATTCATCGCCGGAAGACGCGCTAGCAGCGTTTGAGAAGACCGTGGAAAAAGTGTCTGCGGAGGACTGGAAAAAATGTTTTGAAAATTTGTTCAGACGCATGAAACTTTGTATAGAGGCTGGTGGAGAGTTCTTTGAAAAGATTTAGTAAAAATATTGTCTTCATAGAAGTTAGTTTTTTAGTTTCTCAAAACATTCTGAGTGTCCCACGTATCTATGTCCAAACGTCATTGAATATATAGCGATTTAGTCGTATTCACTGTCTAGTCATATGGAGATTTAGTCGTATCTGCTATCTAGTCCTATAGAGATTTTGTCGCAGTGCTCCTAACCCACTTTGACCGACTGATTTCGTAGTAGTAGTAATCGTCGCAGATGGGTCTGTCGAAGTAGACATGTGGTATGAATCGAAAACTCCCCTCAATTTCGATGTAATTACAAAAGTGTTTACTGGGATTTCTATAGGTAGCGTTTATGTAGAGTTTCAAATTCGTTAGGGCGTGGGTTTGAAAATTGACGCTGACCAATGACCATCATAACTTAAGCTTGCTCTTTTATCTTTTACCAATCAGAGGTTGTTCGAAAACTAGTATACAAAATAATACAATAATAAAAAATATAAAACATAAAATAAAACTGAGTAGGTAGATTGATTTATCTTATTCATTTCAGTAGTTTTGTAGGTGTTGAAGATATAAAATCAAATTTCAAATTCTTTGAATAAATATAAATGGGTTCCTTTATTTCTGCCATTACCTACATAGGTAGATGTGCTGCGATTGCTACCTACAACCTCATCTAACTCTACAGTTATTGGTTTGGGACTAGTGATGCAACCAATACGAATGATACTAACTTTTTACCGAATATTCATACTTACCTACTGCAGTTTTACTGGGTAGATCCAGATTGTATGTATAGTTTAGCTGCCCGACTTCGGCTTACATAACAAATAAATCGGTTGCACTATAGGAAAGGTTATTTTGTCCTTTTTTTTGCTATTTTTTTTTTTTAAAAAAGGACAAAATACTAGTTTTTAATATAATTTTTTAACGTTATTTACGTGATTCTGAATATTTTGTTTATTATTCATTAATAAGATTAATTAATGCGTAAGTTTTTAGATCTCTGAAATATGAAATTATTTACCTAGGAAATGAAACACGCTTGAGTTGAGTTCCTAGATACTAGCGGCGCGAGTGGTCGGATGGAGCAGTATCCGGCATGCGTATAACCACGAAAACTTGCAGGATATTCGCTTGCGACTCTCTGAAGTCCATATTTCTGTTTAAGTTTAGTTATTCGTATAATATTCGCCGAATAGTAGATTCGATGTCCGTATTCGGTGAAGTTATACTATTCGTTGCAACACCATTTAAGAGCAATAACTGTAGAGCAAGATATGGAACTTCAAGTTGTATTACTGATCAAATGGGAGTTGTTCTCATCCGAAGTATAATCGATACCATATAGGTACGGAGTCCTGCTTGCCGCAAAAAGTTGTTGCATCCGATTTTGGACATAAGATTTGTAACTCAACTTCAGTGTTGAATATTCGTATAAACGTTTTCTCTTATAAACGTTTTATTCTTGTAGGTAGGTAATGTCTGCTCTTTACGGATTTTAAAATGAATTCAGGAAAATCGTAATCGTGTTTTTGTGGGATCAGACGCGTAGGTAGTTACCTACCTATATACATTGCGTAGGTCTGTCTACGTAGGTATGTGAATTTAGATTTTTTAATATAGGTACCTACCCTTGTTTGACTTATCGCAGTACTCCCACGGAATCCGGCCGGACATATGTGGTTGATTTTATATCAACAACATATGTCCGGCCGGATTAATAGGTAAATCATATATCATTAAAACAAATATATACCTAAATAACTATTTATGTAATAAAAAATCTATGTTCCTACGTACTAAAAGCAATGCGATTGAAACCAAAAAAAAATATTCTTGTAAAAATTTTGTGTCTTTGGTTAAATCAATTTTACTTTACATAGCTAGGTCACTTTGTGTGGAAATATCCTAACCTTCACGTTTGGAGATGACAATTTAATTTACGAAATCGATGGCTTTGATAAACTTATTGACTGATTGATACCCCAAACTGTCCCCAAACACCTACTCCCAATAATATAATACTTATTATACCGCGGGACGCAGCTACTAAAATAAAATGTACCCAGTTCATCAAATAAACGACTCAATAGAAAACATAATGAAGTAGAAAACATTTATTCCTGTTTTTGGTTTTAAGTGTTGAATTGGTTTTGACCCCGAGGTCGATGTTATTTATGATTAAGCAAATTGACCTTTGAGCTTAGAAAACAATATTACTTAGAACCACCTTAGAATAGAATTTATGATTAGGTGCCTGATGCTGGCTAGACTTGTAACATTATTTAATCACATTAGCTAGCACCTTATATAATTCTAACAAAACATGCATCTATCTACATTTACACTTATATTACAAAGACGAAGGATTTGTATTTTTGTGTGTGTGTGTATCTGTATGTTTGTAATGAATAAACTCAAAAAACTACTAGATCAATTTCAAAAATTCTTTGACCAAAAGAAAGCTACATTATCGAGGAGTAATATAGCTACTTTTGATCCCGATATTCCCACGGGATTGGGACTTACAAGGGCGGGACGAAACCGCGGGACGCAGCTAGTATACATATAAACATCAAAGTCCTGAGTGATTGACTATTATATTATATTACAACTATTATAATCTACGCAACGCAACATGAAATTTGGAGAGTGTGTTCTTTGGTGTATAGGGACAAAGAAAGGGTTTTTGAAAAATCCCACGGGATCAGGACTTCGCGGGTGAAGCCGCGGGACCCTGCTAGATCTTATTATAAAAGTTCTTTTAAATGATGTTTACCATGTTTTGTAATCTTACTAGGGATCTCCATAATTTAGGCGGTAGCGTTGTTGTTTCAGTATGAAATATTGAGGTAAACACAGAAATAAAAAAAAACAAGATAAATGTACAGTTTTAAATAAAATAGTATCCTGGTGTTTTAGATAAAATTAATTGGTAAAGTAAAGTTTACCTAGCAGCCGTTTTACCAATTATATTCTAAGTTTACCTATTCTAAGTCATTGTACCTACCTATATTGTTTTCAGTATTTACAATTATGTAGGTAAGCAAATTACAAAGACTCTCTCCGAAGTTTCGTTAAACATTGATAGCCTTATTAATAAACGTGGAGTAAGGTTGGAGTAGTGAGAACATGTTTTGTCTTTTTCCGTGACAAGAACTTTCAAAGTTGACAGACAGAAACAAAAGGTGGTAAAATTATTCCAACCTTACTTAACGTTTATTAATATGGCTATGTTAGCATTATGAATATAGGTATACGATAGGTAAGATCGGAATAATTTTACCACTTTTTGTTTTTGTCTGTCAACTTGTGAAAGTTCTTGTCACGGAAAAAGACAAAGCACTACCACTACTCCAACCTTACTCCACATTTATTAATGAGGCTATGTAAGTTAACATAATTATTGGCACGTGGAGAATACCTACAATTGTAGGAATTCAGCTTTGACTTTTGACTGAAAAGTTCCTAACCTAACCAACCGCGAACTGCTAGTAATCAAAGCAACTCCTCTTTAACAGTGCTACACGTTGGGACTTACAAAAAAAAGATTAAACTTTCAAGTCCCGATCCCGCGGGATTTACGGGACCAAAAGTTGCCTATGACTTTCTCCAAAGTCCTATCTGTATACTGAAATTGATCAAAATCGGTTTAACGGTTTAGACGTGAAAGAGTACAGACAGAAAGGCATTACTTTCGCATTTATAATATTAGTAAAATTGAAAAAAAAAAATACTTATTATGTACCTGTACTGTATTGTCAACTTTGTCAATTTGAATTTAAATTATTAGAAGTTGAAAGTTTGAATATGTTTTGTTCAGTCTTATGTACTTAGTTTGTAGGTACTTAGTTATTTCATTAAGGTAGGTAGTACATATCTACAATTTAATAGTCCTAAATATAATAACATAACACACTATAAGTGTTATCTACCTTTGTAGGTATGACTTCACTATTAAATAATAATCGCAAAACTAAAATTGATGACATCGAGTCATAAGATTTATTATAGTCGTATTTCATAGTCATTATTTGCTATTTTGAAATAATTTATGGTCATTACAACTAGGTAAGTAAGTATCTAAAAGCAGACAAAGACTGATTGATTATGAATTTAAACAATACCAGCAAACGATAAATTGGTGCTGTTTTTGCAAGAAAAAAACTAATAAATTAAATGCAAGGATCTGTTTCAAACAATAGGATTTTATTATTTGAAAGTTTAATCGGGTACGTGTACCTACGAGAAATTTAACCGTGTAGCCCGAGTACCTATAGGAAAGGGTTAGGTACCTAGACCTACCCTATCTCTTCCTACGGGTGTCGTATAAGGCGACTAAGGGATCTGAGGGTGACTAGCAAACTTTAAGCTCTCCCCGCGCGGAGGTGGATAATCAGTTTGGTCCGTATGAAGTCCAGTTCTATGGGGTTTTATGTTATATTGGTGAATGTTCCAAGGCACGAGAGATAAGTCTCTCTATACCCTATAGTATGTTAGTAAGCGAACCCTATAGTATGTTAGTAAGTAGGTACTTTAAACCGCAAGACTTTCTCAGTCTACATGCACTAGAACCTTACTAATAAAGAGTAGGTACGAAAAGGCAGGCAAATGTAGGCCTATATAGGCAAATGTGAAAGTTTAGTGTACGTCAGTGTATCATACACCTAAATACTTAGTACCAAACCGCCGAATTTAGATGATAGCCGATTATAGCTAAATAGCTGAAGACAATTTGATATGATAACTTATTTTCAACTTTACCTACCTCCCCGAGAATTAAACAATTCGATACTAACACATCAATTGATGTATGTATATATACTTATCTAACAATGTTAGGCGTCGTCAAATAGGCTTACTAAAATTTATTATCAATGTTGGAAACCCGAGTGAAAATAATTCCCACTGAGATCGAATGCGAAAAATCTAATTCAATCGTTTCTAGTATAGGAACAACTGTAAATAATTAAGTATACCTATTTTACCTTCTCATTGAAATAATTTCAATGAGGAGGGTAAATAAAACCACAAAAGGTGGGTACCTAAATCCCATAGAAAACAAATTGGTATAGATCCCCATCAGATACAAACAGGAAATCCCATAATGTAATGTAAAGGACAAATTGGGTGCCTGTTGACGGGGAATATAGGTTATCTTCTTGAATGGTTACTTTGTACACGTAAAATATGAAAACGTCTATGTAATCAATCACGCAAGATGATTAGGTATTACTCGTAAGTACCAAAATTAGATTTAGATCAAATAATTCTTAAAGATACATCACAAAAGGGTAACATGGTGCAAAAAAAAAACATATTTCGCACAGCAACCAACCTTAATTCACTAGACATTTGAATAATTGTGTAATGAAGTGGGACGATAGAAAATGTAAACGTCGTAGAAAAATACGACTTTTTTAAGAAGTATTGAAGCTACGAGACGGTATTATGAACTCGCGTTCCTATTTGACTTATTTCATTCATTACTATCACACCGTAATAGATTATTGGAAGTAGAAACTTAGATTTTTCTTCTGTTTTCGCGATGTTGTATTGAAATTAAAGACATTCAGTAATTCGGTTTTCAGTCAATCCTGAAGAAGGGACCTGGAAAGGTCTCGAAACGTTGAGCGTTGTAACAATGCTAAAAGTAAAAAACAACACGCGATTCAAACCGAAAAATGTCTTTAATTTCAGTAGAAACTTGGTAAAAAGTACTTTAATATCATAAATCAATTAAGCTTTAAATACAGGATGATAACACTTACATTTTACCTAAAAAAGACCACACCTCCTATTACAATACAATATTTATTTATTATTATTATGAAACTTATTAAACATTTCTCTTTTATAAATGTTTGCTGTAGGTGTGTTCAGTTTTAGGTAAAGTGTCGTCGTGTAATTGACGCTTTAGATACGCGATTCCAACCGCATTGGTCTGTTTCTAGTTATATCCTTCTACAAAGGTTAATTTCTTTCAAAATGTATTAAAATTGGTTCAGCGGTTTGATTAGACCAAGTTTTGATGGGTTATCAACTATATTTCAAGTTTCTATTTCAAAAAATTGACGTTTTAATTGTCTCTTAGTTGTCAATATTCATATGTAGGGTACCTACCATCTGTAATTTATATGCGCATAAGCAAGCTAACTAGCTCTTGTGCATTTAAATCTAACAAAGCATTACGTAAACGACGCGTGCACCATTAGCTCAGTTTAGTTTCTAATTAAAGGACCATGATCGTTCAGTATTTGTGTCAGGTCAGGTCTAAATATAGGGCTGTCAGGTCTTAAAACAATAGATAGATACTAAGATTAAGGTAGAAGTAATTTAGTTAACAGCTAGTAACCTGCTAGTTTTACCCGAGTAGGAATGTATGCAGGAACAAAGATTTATAATTGTTATTTGCTCTAAAGGCAATACATTAGGTAAAAAGGTAGAAACAGTACTCAATTAACTCTGAAATAAAACAATGTGTCAACCCTATTCTGAAGTGGGACGTTCGGATATGCGCAAATAGGTACCGGCCAACAATTCGCGTGGCCCAAATTTAGGCTTCCGTATTAGGGCCCCGTATTTATTTTGTTGAAGGCCAACCACGATTCAATCGAAGATATGTAAAGTACAAGTTAAGTGGGAACTTGCGAATAACTTTTTATATTAGATTTCAGTGTCGTTGTAGTTCAATAAACTTTTTAAACCTACACGATTTGTACATAACAAATCGTGTAGGTTTTTTACATAGTTATTTTTAAGTTTTCTTACCTCGACGTTCCGACAATATTACAATAGTTTTGGTCGCGAGGAGACTCAACTTAGAGTCTTAGATCAAGTTCGAGTCTCTTAGGTATCTCTCTCTTTCTCAACTTAGATCAAGTTAGTGTCTCTTACGTACCTACCTCGATGATTTGACTATTTAAAAATAACAATATGCGATTACGGCCCGAGAAAAATGTAAATACGTAGTTCAGTTTTAGAGTAAGTAAAGAAAACAACAATTTTGAAGACCGCACGCAGGGTCTCTAATATTCAGTTATCAACTTATTACAAAATATGTCCATACTTAAGCACTGACTTATCTTTATCCATTGGTAAAATAGGTTACGTATCATAATAACTACAATTCATCTGCACTATTTTCAACTTAACTACGGTCGATTGGACTACAGTTTAACTCAACTACGGTCGATTCATATATGTTTGTTTAAACTATTGGATGACTAACCTACTGGACGACTCAACTACGGTTTATTGAACTACATTCAATTAACCTACGGTTGACTGAACTACCGGATAATTAACTACTATTGTCATATTATCGCGCGTTTTACTCGAACTTAACTACGGAAAAAAGCATTTAGTGGACCCCGACTAGGATAGGTTAGGTTATTATTAGAACATGATTGACACGTCGCGCGCCTAATATTATAAATAAAAAAACGTGATGTGTAAAATCAAACTTTATATGAAATAAACATTATAATTACTAAATGTTAACCTTTTTATTCATAGTACTAGGCGCTTTGGCGACCGCTGCCGCGGCACGCTCGCTTCGCTCGCTCGCCAAAGCGCTGCGCGTAGTCGTGTTCTAATAATAACCTAACCTATCCTAGTCGGGGTGCTCTGTTTTGCTTTTTGTGGGCCTAATATTATAAATAAAAAAACGTGACATATATAGAAATCAAACTTAATTTGAAATACATGATATAATTACAAAATTACAATACAACAAAATACGTAAGTAAATGTAATGTGTAACAGGGTTGACACATGACAATAATATAACATGTCCATCATGTCTTGCGCTACCCACATCTTATTAAACAAAATGCAGCTCGGCGCGCAGTAGTCGAGTCGTCCGTAGTTGAAAAAACCAATATTTCAAACAACCATAGTTTAATCAAACTTAGGGGAGTTAAACTGTAGTTCAGGCAACCAATATTCGAAATAACCATAGTCGAGTCGACCGTAGTTAAGTTAAAAATAGTGCAGATGAAAATAGTCATTATGATACGTAACCGTAAAATGCTTTGTCTTGACTGATTAAATGATGAATCAACGCATAGCCTAAACCGTTGATAGTAAAGAGAGCTAAAATTTCAAGAGTGTGTTCTTTATAATATGACTAGCAGCGCCCCGCGGTTTCACCCGCATAAGTCCCGATCCCGTGGGAATATCGGGATCAAAAGTAGCCTATAGCCTTCCTCAATAAATGGACTATCCAACACCGAAAGAATTTTTCAAATCGGACCAGTATTTCCTGAGATTAGCGCGTTCAAACAAACAAACAAACTCTTCCGCTTTATAATAGTAAATAGATAATAGATGTAGGCATCAAATAGGTATAATAGGGTTTTTCCCACGAGATCGAAACTTATCGGTGAAACCGCGGGACATAGCTTGTTTCAATAATAAAACGCTTTCGGTTTTTGTACCGCCGCGTCTGCAGATTTATTAAATGAAGTCTTAAGCAAGTAGGTCAATTAAACTGATTATTGAGTAACCTACTCAATAATCAGATTTAATTAATGATGTATGAGGAGATTATGATTAAACAAGAATATGTTTGCAAATTAACTAGGAACCGCAAGCTAAACATTCAAGAACATAAACACCGATGCAACTCAATAATGCTTTTTAATTCGAGATTTTATGCGGTTAAATTAAAATCGGCAGATCAAAGTCCTAACCAACCTTCGCGGCAGATTTATTTCAAACAAACACTCCTGTATAAAGCGCTTTACGGGTTGATGGTATCATAAAAGTGCTTCATTTTGACACCAATCTGGTGTTTATTATAAGTTTAGGACAAATGTGACCCGCTGGTGTAACCCGACACCTAACCGTCTGTCGACCAACTCCACTCGTCTTGTTTGATCTACTGAGAGCTTTTTAAACTTTTTATGTCTTAGTTTAGAGCATTTTAGGCGCCTTTTACTGCTGAATAAACATAACAGGATTGTCTCTTAAAGGACCGATTTCGACTTGTGGCTTGTGACTGCTAGGTACGTTTGGCGTAACATACGTGTACCATACACTGGGATTGAAACGTTTATCTAAGTTTTTTAACGTTCATGTACTTACCTATACAGGGTTCTCCGACGAGGGGGTAATAAGCCGAAAGAGGGTTGTTCTAGAGGTCTAGGCGAACAACTTTTGTTCTACAAGTTTTGAAAATTCGGAGTAGTTTTTGAAAATGTTGAGTTTAAAGTTTGCATGAAAATCAGCTGTTTTTTAGAGTTTGAGGTCATTGGCCTTAAGGTGTCCTTTTATTTAGTTTGGACCACTACAATCTAAACATTAATTCCCTTTTTTTTTACAAAACAGCGGTTTTTTTAGTGATACAACTTTAAAATTTTCGAAAAAAAAGTTCGAATTTCCAAAAGTCGTACAATAAAAGTTGTTCGCCTAGACCTCTAGAACAACCTCCTTTAGGCTTAATACCCCCTCTTCGAAATACCCTGTATACCTAATCTACTTTAACTTAAATTTCCGTAGATTAAGTTCATTTAATTGTGTTTTTCCTCCAAGGTGAATTGTGACAAGATCAGCATCAATATCACAAAGGCCCTATCTAGGTATTTAATTTAAAAAGAAGGATAGAGAGAGGAGATTTGTTATTGTGAAATAAAAGTTAATTTCTCTCAATCTAAATAGAAACTCAGATATTTTAGATAATTCAGTGTTAATTTTCTACTTCTAGCTAAACATTCTATTCAGTTTGACTAATAGTTATACCATTAATAAAATGACGTATGTTTACATACAAAGAGAAATAGTTTTTATAAGTTACAAATGGTTCAGTCTCGTATAGTTCGCCGGGCGTTAAGCGGTTGGAATTTTAAATAAACATTTTTAATGATCGACCCGCGCCCCGTGCCAGGTGCACGCATACGGTGCCCATCTTCCCCCACTTCGCCTCTATCCTACTCTTTTGTTCCAAAAACAGTTACCTATTTATTTAGAGAGAGGTGAAGCCCTTTCTTTGATAGTCATCGAGAAGAACACTGGAACGGAAACACAATACAGCTCAGGAAGTGGAAGTATAAGAACTTCCACGATGATGGGGCGCTTCCATTGATGTCAATTGATTGAAACATATGTTTCAATCATATTCGTTTATTTGAACGAAGCGTTCGTTGAATGAATAAAACATTTAGCGCTGTAATCGAATAATAAATTATACTAACGGTCCATTACTTTTAAGTCGTTTTATTATTTTGAAAGCTCAGTAACACATTCGACGTTGTGTCAAACAATCACTTGTCTCAATTTAAAAGTGTTTGTCTGAGATCTGCTTTGAAAGAGTAGGCGTAGTGTAGAGTAGTGTAGTGATGCAAGCGTTTAACAATAGCTCTAATATTAAATCTTATTGTTTTGCCTCACTGAAATGAAACTATACAAGTACGCTGGAATTGGTATACCATACAAAATGACATTAGATCTTTGTGCCGATTTGATTTGCGTCATGTTGCGCTGTTGACGCGCGTTTTCTATTATAAAAAAAATAAATTAAAAATTTAAAAAACCCCCGACTTAAAAAATCTTCAAAGTTAAAACAAAACTAAACTTAACTAAAGTAAGGTACCACATACCTACTCAGAGACATGAAATTTGTTTTCGGCTTATTATTTTTACCTTTTTAAAGTTTAGTTTTGTTTTAACTTTGAAGATTTTTTAAGTCGGGGGTTTTTTAAATTTTTAATTTTTTTATTTTATTTCACCCTTTTTGTAAGGTCGATTTTGATTAAACATGCATATTGTTGTCACAGAAGTTAAGTCCTTTCATTTGATACCCCACTCGGCCATATTTGAAAATATTCGATTTTTATTGTCGAGCTTCAACCCACATATATTATGAACGGCTGAGCCGATTTTGATCAAACATAGCTAAGAAAACTCGCGCAAGAGTCACCTATCAACCAAAAGAAAATTAAATTGAAATCGGTCCATCCGTTCGTGAGCTACGATGCCACAGACAGATACACAAACACTCACACACACACACACACACACACAGAGACAGACACGTCAAACTTATAACACCCCTCTTTTTCCGTCGGGGGTTAAAAAGTGATGGTGGCCGTTCGTGGAACTAATAGTTCCGTGGACGGTCACCCACTTTACCATCACATCACTTTCAATAGAAAATGTGCGACAACAGCGCAACATGGCGCAGATCAAATAGGCACAAATTCAGTGCGCTATGACCTGTCCAGCGTCTTGTACCATGGAGGTCAGAGTTTGCCTTCACTGAGGCGAAGTCGTGAAATGTGTCATGTCACTAGGGTATAACTTGTCGACATTTGTAAGTGTTGTAATTTGTTAACAACACCTAGGGCTTTAAATAACTAGTACTTCAATATACAAAGATATTAGCTCCGTCGCTTATTATATTCGGGCTTCAAACCGATATTATACTGGTCCGTGCCTAGGTAAGTTTCTTATTTAAATTAATAAGTATACATTTAAATTGGTATTATAATAAGTATGATAGGCAGGCAATTAAAATTATGCATTTTATCTTAATTAATACTTTTATGGGTGAATGTACCTAAGTATCTTTTACAAGAAAACGTAACAAGTAGGTAAATTACTAACTTAAGTACAGAAAGTAAGTTTTTAGATAAAAGTAACTTACATACAAATTCCGTTATGGGTGGCAGCTTTGTATAATAAGCCCATGAATAGATATAGCCGCTTGGTTATCGAAATTTTCAGATATTTGTTTACGTAAGTGTACCTACTTGTAATAGATAGGTGCTATTGCGGATGAATATATAAAGCAGTATGTACCTATACTTACATTTAATCCAATATTTAAGAGGATAGTCTCCATTCTCTTTCTCCATACAAACGTAGTTTACATTTTCCTCCCTGGATAAAGACATTAGAGCAAATATGTTTATGCCATAAAATCTATACCAGTCATGACAATGCATCTACCTTTTTATTTTTTTTTATTTTCTAATTATAATAATATAAGTTTTATGGCATAAACATATTTGCTCTAATGTCTTTATCCATGGAGGAATATTTAAACTACGTTTGTATGGAGAAAGAGAATGGAGACTATCCTCTTAAGATCGATACGATCTTACTTGCATCGAAATCAATATAGGTCTATAAAGACTATTTTATTGTTCAACATTTGGAATTTCCAACTTTTATTGACATTTACAAGAATGACACGTCACATCACCCTACGCCATACCATACATCATCCATACATTGAGGTACCTACTACTACATTCTTTACCATGTTCTAACATAGGCCATAACATTTTTATTTGTCATTGCAGACTTCTTCTGCATACTTAGGTAGGTACTGAATTCACTCTATTGTTATAACATCAAACAGTGGTGCTAAAACATAATCTCCTGATTCATTAGTATTGTCAAAACAATCCTGTAACGAAAATAAATCGGTGTCCAACTGAATACTCTCACGAACGCGGAAAGCTTATTTCTAACGATTTTCTAATAAAACAGGCAATGGAACCGCAAACTATCGGGTTTTAGATTTTAATTATTTTAGGTAATTAATTGCTTTAAGTTACATCAATTTAAATTAAGTACCTATAAAAGCTATCCCATTCTCTTGTATGGCTAAGAATGATCTGGAAAATCTATTAATAAGTCGCAACGCAATTTAATCATTTCAAATTGCCTGGTACCCTGGTAGGTAGGTTTCTACTTATCAGTAGCTACAGCAGAGGTAAACTTATTAACTTAGAGGTAGGTAGGTACTGCATATTTTTCCTGTTTCTTTCCAACGGCTGATAACGATGGAGTCGAACTTAAGTGTAATATAATAACTAGAATACCTAATAAAACTTAAATATTACTTAAATTTAATAATTAAAAATAAATATATGAAAATCATACAAGCTTATTTTAATTTAAATTTATCTCTGAATCAGTCTTGATTGCTCTTTAAAGAGAGTCGATTAATTTTTATGTTCTTTCGATGGGATTTAAATTAAACTTATGAGTTGTTTAATAATAGAATTGATGGTAGTTTGCTATGCTTTTGTATTCAAACAACACACTGAAAATAAAAAAATATAATTTGGAACTGGACTGCAGTGGAAACTTTACTGACTCATAAATGTATAGAAAATGGTATTCTCTAAAGAAATGTTTATCGAAAATGTATAGTGTTATTTGACAAACATCAGAATCAAAATTAAAGATTGGAATTATTAGCTATTTCGGTTGATAGGTAAAAATATTTATACACGGCCATAATCCTAGAATACATCTTTCTGCATCTTAACTTTCTAGGTCTCCTAAGTAGAAAATTTCCCTAAAAGTAAATGTTAATTTTTTAACCGACTTCCAAATAAAAAGAAGGAGGGTCTCAATTCGTCGCGTATGTAGGTACCTATACCTTTTTCGAACTTCCCAATCGATTATCTTACTTATTACTAATATTATAAATGCGAAAATAACGAAAGTTAGAGGTAGGTGGGACCTTGATGAAGGCATCAAGGTCCCATCTACCTCCAAACAAAAATTCATCAAAATCGGTTCAGCGGTTTATTCGTGAAAGCGTAAAATACAGACTGTTACGCTTATACGAATAAACCGCTAAACCGTTTTTGATGAATTTTGGTTTAGAAGTAGATGGGACCTTGGAGAAGTACACCAACTACTTATAATTTCGATATTCTCGCGGGATATGGACAAACAGCTAGTATTTTATAATACCACTAGCAGCTCCCCGCGGTTTCACCCGCATAAGTTCCGATCCCGTGGGAATATCGGGATCAAAAGTAGCCTATAGCCTTCCTCAATAAATGGACTATCCAACCCCGAAAGAATTTTTCAAATCGGACCAGTGGTTCCTGAGATTAGCGCGTTCAAACAAACAAAAAAACAAACAAACTCTTCCGCTTTATAATAGTAAATAGATTCAGCAAAATACACATAGGTACCTACTTACCTATTCACAGGAACTGTAACGCAACACTGTTGAATATAAGGAAGCGAACAATTTAGTTATTTTAACCGACTTTTTAAAATAGTTCTGAATTTTAGATTTTCAAGTGTATTTCAAAGAAAAGAAGCGTGAAATCGCGGAACATGCGGTGAATAGAGGATATCTGTTACCAACCACCTTCTGTCCGTTCCAAATCGGTCAAACGCTCAATTTTAAATTGCTTTACCTATTACCTACTATTAAATATTTACAATGAAAAATACATTCGTTTGTACCAACTGCGTCTCGTAAGGACTGCCACCCTCGGAGACGCGACCTCCAGGGCCCGGTCTGCGAAACTCATTGTATTCCGGTTAGGATTGAGTCAAGGATTTGTGGACATCGGGATTTGTATTTGGCAACGGTCTTCAAAAGATAATTGCGACGACAATTCAGATCTCGATTAAAATTTCTGGGCTTAGTGTCCCCATAGACCGTTCACAATCACAGATCTGCGAAGTTTACTACGGAACCTTTCGAAGACCGGCCTAGTTCGGAACAAGGACTAGTCGGCTTGGCGCTACGGGATGCAGACGGGTGAATGGTGGCAAGCCGCCACCGAAGCTTTCCACGAAGTGATTGCTCCTCTACCACTAGGTACTTAGTGAATACTTGTGGGAGAACTAAGGGATGAATCACACGGACGCGATCAACATCAACCCTAAGTAAATTATACTTATCTCATGAAAGAACAAACATTTTAAAAGGATTCTCTTCATATCTCAACTCTATTATGATAGCGTAGTTACACAGTTCAATTTCCACGTGTCAGGCGTGTGAAATCGTCATATTGTGTGTAAACTGCAGTAGGTAGGAGTTTATCGCACGGAGCTGAGATTTGCGATGTGTGATTTGTGTGATCGACTTCTCTACGAAAACAAATTTGTTAATTACAAGCAATCAATCAATTTTCCAATAAGCATTTAGGTAATTAATCAAACGTGTTCATCTTAGTTCTCTACCTACTAATTTAATAAAAGTACCTATACGCTTTGCGAGTCTTTTAGGTGTGTTTTTATATTATGTACGTGTGTTACATTTAAAAACTTGTAATCTCGATCGATACGTGTAAGTAGATAGCAAAAAAAATATAATTACAATCAAATACATATTTCGAGAAATTTATTTGTCTGTTTCTTAAATGAATAAGTACCTACTTATAATAAAAGTTAAACGTTTTTTTTTCGGTTTTAATCGCGTGATGCTCATTACTTTTAGCATTGTCTTAATGCTCAACGTTTCAAGTCTTTTATACAAGTCTCTTTTTCAGGAAAGCAACATCGCGAAAACAGAAGGAAAATCTAGAAATAAATGTTGATTTTTTTTATTTCCGTCATATTCCAATTTTGTATTTGGAGTCGGCTGTCCTGATAATTTTTCTGCCATTAAACGTAATATCTCGATGGCATGCCTATTTTCTTAATCGATCTACCTATTTTCTGTAGTTATTCCATTCTCAATAACACTGTGTCTAGGTAGGTAGGTTATCGTAAATATGCGTACAGCTATGTACCCACTACCTACCTACTTAAAATTAATTAATTTCGTATCACAACAGTCAAAACCTATCGAAGTTGGCAAACAAACATCGACAGTAAAATATTATTTCGATAAGTCACTTAGGTATACGTTATTAATTTATCGTAACCTCAGGCCACGGCAGCGTGCGCTACACTCCGCGATAACGTGGCCAAAATAACTTGAGCATCTCAACCGTTTAGCAGATAATGCATCGCTCAGAGAACGTCTTATTTTCGTTTTCTTTGATGAGAAGACCAAGAATATGGAAAGACGAAATCATAAAGCTAGCTAGCCCATTTGCTTGTCAATAGCTCAAGAAAGTCAGGAGAACAAAGCCGAGTAGGAGATTGAAGAAAAAGAGCTCAAATTAGCATACACAATATTATGAGATAAAGATAAAAAAAAATAGATGAAACAATAGTACCATAAATACCGGAACACTTTATAGCAGCCCGACAAACGAAGTCCAAGATTGGACACAGTCAAAATGATGATGTCTAGATGAATAATTGAAAGTCTATTTTACGTGTTTTTTTATAAGCAAGTTTGACCGCTACCTTCCTTGATGATGGTATAAGATGTAGCACGCTCAACCAGAAGATAGGATGTAAAATATGAGTATATATACGAAGTACCACACTATACCGAATCATACACGCATGGCGCACGCATAAAGGACTTGCGTAGGTTGGGTTCGATCACAGACAATATTATAACGCTATCGTGGCCCGTTACAATTGGCAAAGATCGCAATTTATTCATTCTTATTCTACTAAACTGCCAGATGAAGCGGGTGCTACGAAACTAAAGTTATGTGAGTTAGAGACTTATAAAAGTTCTCGGTAGTCAGTGCCAACACAAATAAGAGAGGTCGTGTTCCTACATAAATAAACGGACAACAATTTGAATTTGGTAAACGTGAAAGCCCTAAGGTAGGAAACTTAATTTATCCAGTTGGATGGTAAACAATCGGTTTATGCATGCCACGCGTTAGACAATTAACTTGAAAATGTATTTTAATCTGTTTTAATTAGGTAGCTGATTACGGGATACTTTAAATGTAAAGCGTGTAGTGAAGGCTACACTTGTCTTGTAGCCAACATGTCACTATGTTGTTGTGTTAAAGCCCACGATACTGACCCTAATCCTCATGCAGTGAGGTTTCATGCCGTACCAATATTATGAATTTATGACCCGTTTGTAATTTCTAAGTGGGTAAAATCCATACATTTTATTAATGGTATTGTAAATCAGCTTAGTAACACTGGCTGGAACAGAACGTAGGCAGTTCAATTTGCATGAAAATAACTTTTGGTTAACTGATCTGTCAATCAACTATAGAAGCACTGTAGCAGAACGTTTCCAAAAGGAAATATCGTTTAAATATTGGTATATTCCTAATCGCCCACCACATGGATTGCCACCAGGTGGCCACTGTCCCCACTTCTAATTGCTTAATCACCTCACCGTTACCTGATCGTACAGGTTAAGCAACGTAAGTGATGGGAGATAGTGTATGTTAAGCAATACACGTGTCTGATATGTGAGTGATGTGATGCGTGACCGTGCAGGTCAGGCGACACAAGTATCTGATAGACCTCACTTATCAGATATGTCACCCATAATCAAACGAATTAAAGTGAACTTGTTACGTAGATAACATTTAGTATACCTAGGTAAGTAGGTACCTACTTATATGGAGTATAT
Organism: Idaea biselata; assembly: GCA_958496205.1. Classification (NCBI taxonomy): domain Eukaryota; kingdom Metazoa; phylum Arthropoda; class Insecta; order Lepidoptera; family Geometridae; genus Idaea; species Idaea biselata. Next base: position 26,183,488 of record OY292397.1, read on the forward strand.
TATAGTACCTACCTTTAAATTAATGCATAAACTTTCCTACAAGCAACTTACAACAAATTGCGGGGTGGTAGTTGTCACGTTCTGAAGAAAATGATAAATTGTGTTGCCTGTTAACATTTATCTAATTCAATAGGTACCGATATTAACTACATCACAAATTATCTGCAGGGTATTGCAGAGTTCATTCGTACCATAATTAATAAATAACAACTTAATAAAATTGTTAGTAGGTATAGGTAGATAGGTATTTGCCGTGTAGCCCTGGCATAGAATAGGGCTAATCCTCCCGTGGATGTCGTAAAAGATTACTAACGGATTTAAAGGAGTCTAGCGAACCTGGTTTTCTTCCTGCGCGGTGACGAGTAAACTGCTGGGTCCCAAGGAGAGCAGTTGTCAGGCAGGTCGGCCGTAAAAACATTGCCAAATCTGTTTGCAGGGTTTTAGCGGACCCTCGGTTCCAGAGAGCGATGCAACCGATACTTAATTACTATACCTAAAAGAAAGCACTACCTCGTGTTTTTGCTAATAAGGCCTCGCAACTACCAAGTTAACTTTGCAGTTTAACTCGCCTTTCGGAATGAAGAGAAGTGATAGTACGGTGTTAGTAAACCCATAAAATTAAACTTTCGATAGACCCCGGAAGTAACTATATAGGACACTTATTACAGGATTAAAAATAAGAGCATCTTATAAATCTTAGTTTAAAAATTGCAGAATAAATGAAAAACGTTTTTGTTTCAGAGACTACGAGGCCAAAATGAGAAGTTGGCGAGGGTCGCGCGCGAGGAATCTCGTCCCGAGCAGCCAGATCCAATGCCAAGTAAGACCGTTATCTCATTGCCACCCATACCTCTGTCTTTATCAGATAACCATGTTTGTCTACTACCGCCACTAATCTGTCTGGCGAAAGCTTTGATGAGTCGTGGGTTTCGTTTATGGTGTTTATACGTGTATGAGTCATCCATCTAGCTCAAGCACTTCTAATCGCCCTATATTGCTTAGAAACACGATCGCTGTCTGGCATTGAATCCGAAGCCAAGTACCTCCTACCTAAAATAAGATAATATTAGCTACTTACTGACTTAATTAGGTGTCTTTTTACGACGTATAGTTCCCATTTTGCTGGGCGATTTGGAATAGGTACCTAAATGTAGTAAAACAAAGATAAATTAGAAGAACCGTGTTTGGTGAAACAATACCCTTGACTGTGTAAAATAGTGCATATTTTCCTGTTTTGCAGCCTTGTACATCCAAGGGAGCTGTGAGCCGATGTCGTGCGGGAAAGAGGCTGCCTGTATGCCGTACAACAATACGGTTCATTACTGCCGGTGTCCGCTTGATGGGAGCCCGGCAACCGCTGACTTTAAGTGTCCTCGTAGCACGGGTAAGATAGGGAAAAGCTATCTTTAATCGGGTATCTTTAAGGGGCGTTAACACAAGTTAATAACTTGTGTTAACGCCCCTTAAAGATACCCTTTAATCGATAGGTATTTAGTGCTCAAACAACACCTTTTAACATGATCCGTCAAACAAATAATGTTCAAAAATTAAAGCTGCCAATAAAACCAACGAATTAAATAGCGATTTGAAAAGCCCTAATGGTCTGTCTATAAGTTAAAGTTAAATACAATATCTAGAACTAAAATATCCGTTTACATTTTCAGTTCGAGTATCACCAAAGCCCATTTACAACGTGATCCCACCTCGGACGTCGAACAGTTCGGCCGACGGCAGATATGCGCTCGCGCCGCCCACCGCTCAGGTATCACATCCATCACAATTACAAAGCTGTTGTCCATGTTGTCTACATCTGTCATCATCGTTACCTCTTGAGAAATAGGTACTTTTATTAGAAAGTTGTTAAAGTTAGATAACGATTAGATTTTATGTAGCTAAAGCAAAAGAGCTTTTTTGAATTCCTTTTATTTTTATCGAAATAGCTTGATAGGATATTGCTAAGCATACAAAAGGAAAAGCCTTATTCCACCCCTTAACATAATCCGATTCCCATGATTAGCATTGTTTGTTATTTATTAACTCACACAAAAATAGGCCTGCCTATTTTTTTTGATGTAGGTATAGTTTTGATTTGCTTTTTTTATGAAAAAAGTCAAACCTTTAGGCTAGTTATCTATGAGGAATCGGATAATGTTAAGGGGTGGAAAAAAGACTTATGTATTTAAGACACATTTCCCTAATCCAATTAAGTACCTACTTCTACTGATATAAATTGAGTAGTGGTTAACAACTATTTCCCTAATAAACCTACATAAATTGATGCAACGTAAGTCGATTATGTAGGAACACAGTTTTATGCAGATGTTTTCACATAAAGTGGTCAGATACACTTGTAACATCGAAAATGAATTCATGATCTTTTAAGTGTTGCATGTGGCTCTTTGAAAAAGTATCAATTTACTTTATTCAAATGAGGCCGTTATAGGTACGTACTTGAAGAATGAAAATATATTTAAATCATACAGATTATAATATCTCTTACTGTAGTAATCTGCATTTTTACCTTTAACCTATATGGCTATATAAAAACCTTTGTCTTGACTGACTGACTGATGAATCAACATACATCCTAAACCGCTAATAGTAGAGCTAAACTTTGTAGATTGTGTCTATGAAATGTAGGCATCTGATAAGAAAGGGTTGTTCGGAATTCCCACGGGAACGGGACTTACGCGGTTAAACCCCGGATCACAGTCAGTTTGATATAGAGGTTTCAAAGATTGTTAGCGCTAACTTATCTTTTTACTCCTTATATTAACTTCGATTCAATTCAATGAAGTAAAAATAGAAAATTCCATTTGCTACTGGCAAATAAACAAGAGTTCATGGGACCAAATTGATCTACTAAGTTACCTAAATGAGTGTCGAAAGTGCCCACATTGTGTGATTAAAACGGTTGTCACGTCCATGCCATGAGATGAAAAACGATATCTGTGTTTTTCCATGTTTTAGATAGGCAGACATAAAACACTTTTTAAATATTCATGATGGGTCAATATTGATAACGTTCTGTGGGACACGACACTAAGCCAGGGCGATGACATTTATGATTTACTGGCCAATCGTGGAATGATAGAATTAATCTATTTTCAGTAGTTATCATTTTTATCCTTCGGTTTATGCGATGCTTTTCGGTTTCAGTCGCGTTGCTTATCTATTAATTAATATTAAGCATTTTCCAACGTCCGACGTTTCGAGGTCTTTTCAAACCTCCTGTTCACGGGAAGACAGGAAGTTTGAAAATACCTTACCTACAATAAAAAAATGCGTATAATTTGGCTCCTTCCCCGACCCCCAAAGTCTTTTGTTCTCGAAAAATAAACTTTCATACATTACCGCTCTTACGGTGAAGGAAAAACATCGTGAGGAAACCAACATGTCCTAGGACTCACCACGGTCCGAAGACATGGGATATTCAGTGTTTTCTATGTATCATATGTATGTATTTACAAAAAAAAAAGTATAATATGTAGTATATCCGTTGTCTAGTACCCATAGTACAAGCCTAGTGCTTAGTTTGGGGCTAGATTGCGCTGTGTGTAACGTCGTGCAATATTTATTTATTTATTAGTTCCCTCTACCCCCAAAACAATTAAAATAAAAATACAAAATATTATTTTTTGTTCCCAACACCGCCAAGCACAATTTTAGGTATGGTTAGCAAGAAAAGTTTCTGAATTAAAGATTATAGTTATTGGACTTAAATTATTTATTTTGTAGATAGGTGCCTATATACATACAGTGTTCAGTACAGTACAGTTATCATGTAAAACAATCACAGATAATCAATCAAACTTAATAAAAACTAAATAAAAAAATAGACTTATCTAAAGTTAAAACTTAAAACCATTAAAAGAATGACTTATTAAAAATTTAGTATGGTTTAATAAGATATTAAATATAATTTTATTTGCTATGGTTTAATTACATATGAATAAATCTGAAAAAAGATGTAGTAATAGAGAGAGGTTGCATCCTTCTCCGGTCCGGAAGTAATATTTACATGCTGATGAGTGATGGATGACTTATAAATAACGTAAACTATATTTTTTTAAATAATTAACGGGGTAAAAATTAAACCAAAATTCATATCTCAAAAATACATTTCAAAACAAGTAACATTATAAGTACCTACTTAACCGTGGTAAGTAAGACATGTTTGCATGTGTATAAAGTAGCTAATTGCAAATAAAACAATAAAGTAGTTATGTACTTACTAGGACCATCAATGAGTTTAAATTCCGTTGGTACACTGGGCCCAGCATCAGCGGCATCTTGTTCACTCATTTTGTTTAACACAACACTTATTATTTCATATGTAGGTATACAAGTGGTCGTCACAATTGGTCAAGGTTAACTGGTTTACTGATAAGAAAACGGAATTTGATTTGCACTTCCGAAGCCGGAAATAATTAAGTGAAAAAAAAGGCAAAACATAGCTGTCTCTTTCGCACTTGTTGGTACTTTGGACTTGTGATGCGTCGCCGATACAAACTGCATTTAGACCCCACCGCAATGCAAAAATATTACTTGTCATTGGAAGTATTAACTTGAACATTCCACAAGCCATGTAAAGTCACATAATTTTAAGAAATTAAACTCTGTTTTGTTGACTGTACCCTGTAGAACTCTTGGCGGTCGTGAGAATTAAATGATATACCTAATTAAAAGCCTTGGGGGTAGTGGTAATAAAATTATGGGGGTCGGGGAAGGAGCCTATAATTTCATTATGGATCTATCTTGTTTGTTTGTAAATAATAAACAAAGAGTTTTCGTCGTCTCCTTTTCCAGATTCCAAAGTCTCTAGTCAGTGGAGAAGTATTCGCTGAAGCCACTGCAAGCAGTGATTCTAGGGTTCTTGGAGCCGACGTGGATACAAATACTGGGATCATCTTGGTGGCACTGGTTGGTGGTGTAGCACTACTTTTTATAGTCGTCTCTGCAATAGTCTGGTACTTCAGGCGAAAAGTATGTGACGTAGACGGCAAAGCACAACCGGTAAGAATCTCCATTTTGTTTAGCTATACGCTTATTTAAAATTTGTAACATCTTCTCGTTGCACACTTCAAAATTATTAGTTCCGTTTAAAAAGCAAACATTTGTTATAGCGTGTGCGACCAGGAGAACCGCTTCTAGCTGAAAGGTATATAACGAACCCTCAGTATGGTGTTTGTGGGGCGATCCCTGTGCCGGTGCCCAGTCCCGGAGCCATTGGCGGAGCACCCACCACAGACGACACAAACGAACCACAAGTTTCACTCTTGGACAGACACGCACTCACATTCCTCGAAGAAGTTGGTGAAGGGTGTTTCGGAAAAGTTCATAAAGGTATTGCAGCATAGCTTCATAATATGTTCGGTCAATAATTATAGCTGTCAGAACATATTTTAATTAAATTACTTTTCAGGGATACTCAAAACAAGTAACGAGGAACAAGTTGTTGCTATCAAAGTTTTGAAAGAAAGTGCGAGTCGCAGTGCAGAAGAAGATTTCGTAAGAGAAGTCTCTATAATGTCAGCATTCCGGCATGAAAACATTTTGTCTCTTGTCGGTGTTGTGTATAGAGGTTCGTATTGTCTACAAATCAATATTTCGCTTAAAAAAAATTTAACTACACGAATGAGACGCTATAAACCCTATAAATGCGTACAAAAACCACAAACTAAGACCTCGATGTTATTATCTAATTTCGAACATTTTGGAAAAACAAACTCGTTTGCGTTTATTAACTTTCGTTTGTCTTGTCGCAATTTTGTTGTTGTTGTTCATAACATTAGTGTAGCTAAAGCAGTGTATGTAGTACTTCATAATTAGCATTGAACATTATGAAACAATCACATAAACTACTATTATAGTTAACATCTTCCTCTAATTTCAGATGATATTCCAGCTAGTCCATGGATGGTGTTTGAATATATGGAATGGGGAGATTTAGCTGGCGTACTCAGAGGCTCCAAAGGAGGCGGACGTCCTGGACCAACCCTGAACGAGCCCGTTCTACTGCATGTAGCGCTTCAAGTAGCTCGAGGCATGCAGTATCTGGCTTCTCGAAGATTTGTACACCGAGATTTAGCAGCTAGAAATTGTCTTGTCGGTGCCAACCTTGCAGTAAAAATTGCTGATTTCGGAATGTCCAGAGATGTGTACACCTGTGATTATTACAAAATGGGTGGAGAGCGACCTATGCCAGTGAGATGGATGTCACCAGAAAGCATCGTATATGCTCGTTTCACTCACGAATCCGATGTCTGGTCGTACGGAGTGGTACTCTGGGAAATCTACAGCCGGGGAAAACAACCATTTTACGGTCACAACAACGACGGCGCGACGAGGTTAATTCTTAAAGGCATAGTGCTCGTACCTCCGGAGGATTGTCCCCGTTTCGCGTGCGAGTTGATGCGAGCGTGTTGGAAGTCAGATCCTCGGGATAGGATAAGTTTCGATGAAATCTGTAGAAAGTTGGAAGTGGCGGCGGGTAGCAGAGCACCGAGCCAGGCGGCGCTGCCGAGGCCGCCGACATCGGCCACCCCGCAGGACTCTGCAGGGTACTTGATTCCATCGCGTCAGCCACCGATGGACTACTTGACGCTGTCGCTCCCGGAGCCGGGGTTGGACGAAGTGTCGGACTCGAGCGAGGATGAGGACGAAGAGTACACTTGACGGTGCGCTCCTCCGCCGCTTTTACCGGTCTCACATTACGTGCCAATGCCGACCGCGACCGCCTTCTCACACATTCCTGCCGGACCATGAAACGCAGTCCGCGGCGCAATGCTTTTGAGAGACGAGAATGCACAAATATACTCATCATAAGTATAGGTATCTATTCAATGATTTACCATAAGTGTGATATTTTCCATAATAAATGTAACATCATAATAATCATAGCCATAATATTATCTTTTTCAACTCGGCATTTAACAAAATAATGTTTATAATTCATAGATGTAAATTGTAAACACAAAAACAGTGTTAGTTTTTATACCAAAACATAGAAATTAAGTTGTAATAACAGGAATGAATGTATATTAAGTACAAAAGTCTAAAATTATTTATATTTAAGTAGGTAGGTATGATAAGTAGTTTTTTATATACTTCGGTAGATAGGTGTATTTATGAATCTAAAATAAATTAAATTGGGTGTACCTCCTAAATAAATATAACTATTTAAATAGCCTTTACTTGCCTATTATGACACTGACTAAAGCAGGCTTGCCTGGTTGTGTTAACTCCCAGAACCTGCAACTGCTAACAATTTCGGTACTATTGTGTTAAAATTTTGTCTAACTCTGGGATTAAAACCTAACTCTGGTTGGGCGCAAGTGGGGCTCTGATGCTAATTAAGTATATTTAAGTACATTCTACATAGATTTTCGTGCTAAAATGTATCTATCAAACATTTAATCACATCGAGATGTGAACTCATATCTCTTTCTTGCAGGCTTACTTACAACTATATCTACCTATGCGGACAAATCACGTTATATGTATCGATTTTTTATACAAATTGGATATAAACTATCCAACTATCCATTTTATTATACATTTCACCTTCATTATCTTTTTATATAGTAAATTGACTTAAGATTAAAGCTTTTGACTTTGAATGTATTGTATTGTTTCTATTTAATATTTTTTATTTTTATTGCTAAGGCATTCGTCTAAAATATTTGATTAGATTAGCTAAGTGGTTTGAGCACTCGCCTGGCAAGCTGGGGGCATGGGTTCAAACCCAGTCTTGGAAGTATTTTTGATGTTGTGTTTTCCTTGATAATGATACCATTTCATTATCTATTTATTGACTAAAGTTAGTTAAACTAATAAAATGTCCATGTATGAAATCTTTGCTCTATCTTGTGGAGGTTAATGTTTTTCTATCTATTTAAATATACTTAAGTGTGTTTATAGTTTATGTAATTTTTTTGTTTTCATTGTGATGTAAATATAAAATACATGTCTTTTAAGTATTGACGAAAGACAGACAGACAGGATAAAACAATATACAACATTCTATTAGTACCTTACTAGTAACTATTAAGTACCTTCATAGTAACTTGATGCTTACTTACAACTGAGTTTTTGTTCATACCTCTACTTCAATAGGTATCAACATAAGTCACAAAATAAAATAGGTATAATATAAAGGTACCTACAGTGGTGGTCATATAATTAAGAACGCTGATATAAAGGGAAGATTTTTTTAACTAAGACGCAAAACTAATTGCATGCATTATTTTTTATTGTTCTCGGTATCGTAAAACTTTTCCATAATACCACTGTATTCATTGATACACATGATTAGCTAAAAATAAATACACGAACTGTTTACACCACTTCTAAACATAGTACTCCTATTTACTGGCTGGCCACGTAATTCAGAACGCTCAATAATTTATACGTTTATTCAAATTTAATTAGAGAAAAATCAGTCGATTTGGTACTGTTTGTATAATTTTGGAGCCATTTAGTGCTGTAAAAGGTAAAAGTGATTGCTTCTTATGAAAAAACAATGGAAAAAATAAAAGTTGTGATAAATCTACAAGGGAAGTAATAATAAAAGTTCGCCAGAAGTATTTGGTCCAACAAAAAGATAGCCGACCATCGACAATGTGCAAAAACGATGGGTTTCCACACTGTAAAGCATTTTGCTAGCATCAAACTACTTCGAAGGTTTCGCGTGTACCTAAACAGTGAAAATCAACTCCTCAAGATGACCGAAACATCGTTCGTATGGCAAAACAAAATACTTCTAAAGAGTCCAATGACAAGCAAAATAATATTTAGGTGAAAACAACCCTACAGCAATCTCAGCATGCACTATTAGAAGACTTTTGGTAGAAGAAATATTGCACGGAAGGATAGCAAGAAAGGTACGCATGTTGAAACTTTGCCACAGGCAAGTCCAGCTGACATTAGCGAGAAAGTATGAAACCTGGACTGTGCGACATTGGTAAAATGTACTTTTTTTCTGACGAGTCGAAAATAAACAGAGTATGTTTTGATGGAAAATGATATGTACGACGTCCCACGAATACAGCATTCGACCCTGAAGTACACGAAAGTTACATTAAAGCACGGTGGTGGAATGTGAAAATTTGGGGATTGTTTTTTGGACATGGTGTTGGACCTGTAAAGTTGATAGAAGCTAACATGGATCACTTCCAATACAAAAATATACTGGAAGAAACAATGTTATCTTACGCTGAAGACGTTCTACCGGTTATTTGAACATTCCAGCATCACAATGATCCAAAGGACACTGCACGCACCGTAAAGGAATTTCTTACAGCGCAATCAGTTTCTGCCTTAAATTGGCCAGCCAACAGCCCAGATCTAAATCCAATAGAGAATCTGTGGCTCAAAGTAAAGAAAAAGGTTTCCAATACAAAGTGTGAAAATTTATGAGAGCTATCGAGCTGTACAACGTTTTCGTAGAAGAATGGAACTCTATTTCGTTTGCGAAATATCAAAAATTAATATAGTTAATGGTTTGCCGGTGTAAAGCAGTAATTAAAAGCTGTGGATATAATAATAAATAATAATAAATTCTGTGAACAACACACAGCGCCATCTAGCCCCGTGGTAAGCGACTAAGCTTGTGTTACGGTGACTAGACAACGGATATAATACTTATATTTATTTTTCTTTTGTAAATACATACATATTATACATAGAATTAACTATGCTATGCTATGCATATAACATATGCTATTAACTATAAATTTTAGTCAAAAACATATTAAATTTTTAAATTTTCTGCGCTACATATTATATTGTAATTTTTTAAATGTAAGTGTCTTACAAAACATTTCCCGAGCAGTTTAATAAATCATTCTTAATTATTTGTCCAGCTTCAGCACTGTTTGAATATGTTACTTTGGTAAAATCAATATAATATGAAAAAAATAGTTAGCGATTTCATTATAATATTCCTAAGCCACATTGCTCTATTAATGTGGCTATTTTATAACATAACTAGATGCTTCTCAAAAGGTACACATCTCTGTGTGTGGCACGATTTATAAAAAAAATTCCAGAACTTCAAATCATTCTTAATTATATGACCACAACTGTATATCTTAAGTTAAAAAAGTAATCAATGAATGTATTAGTAAATATTGTATTTGTAAATAAAATAAAGCGACTTAGTGAAAGAACCAAAAGTTTTTGTGTAACTTATTTTACGTTCTCTTCTTTGCAAGTTAGGTAGGTCTACCTACCCACATGTCCTCCTACCTACCTTCTACCACCGAGTAAATAATCCCTTCTATTCTACTGCTACTTCTACTATAAATACTTATCTTTATTCTTTCTTACCTTGCTTGACATGGGGACGCTCAAAATTCGTAGAATTCAATATGAACCAACAATCTCCATCACTTTGAGGACAGTAAAAGTAAAACTTGGGTATAAACTTATAGCAAAGCAAAAATGTCCCTCCTTAATCGCATTTTGTCTGTTCTATTTTAAAATCTTGCTTGTTGTTAAACATGCGTAATTGCGTATAGGTTTTTGTCAGTTATGTTATGCACAACAATTCTAATTCAGAAATAAATAAACTTTTCAAACTTTTCATGTTTTGAATGATGTCTGATATTTAATTCAAACCAACCATGTTTTTTTTTTTTTTATTTATTTCGGTCTGAGACCGATATGGCCAATTTGGAACAGCCAGGGTCAAGTTTTAGAATATTTCAAGTTTCTTCTTATTATAGTTTTGGCGTTGTACATCTTGTACATCTTGCCAGTATCAAGTATTTTGCATGAAATTAGCCCGATCGGGCCTATAGTTTCAGTCAGGGGCTATGGTAAAGCGGTGGCAACTTTACTATAACCTTCAAGGACCTTCGGCGCGAACGACGGAAAGTCCATGTTTAACACTCAATTTTGTTTTCACTACACTTGTGCACATTCACGGAACTGAATTGAATAAGATTCCACCAAAATTACACAATTTAACCGGGTTTACAACATAGTTAAACGAAAATAAAATTGGAGCACGACATGTTGTCTCCGCTTTCCCGCCGAAAAAGTCAACCAACCGTGTTGTCATTAATGTCATTTGTCACCTACTTGTCAAGCATATTTTGTCGTTTGTCACCGTTGAGATGGCAGGCAAAGCAATATAGACAGTTCCTACGCGCCCCAGCTTGCAGCACACCCTACAAGTCAAAAACGCTTATTTACACGGATTATATAACTGTAACTATTGCTGAACTATTGTTAATTTATTCCGTGCTTAAAGACCCGAAAATCCAAAGTGCACTCGGAGTTTTGGCGGGAACGCTTAGACAACAAGTCGTGCCCCAATTTTATTTTCGTGAACTATGTTGTAAACCCGGTTAAATTGTTTAAGAACTTGACCCTGGTTATTCCATATTGGCCATATCGGTCTCAGACTTAAATCAATAAAAAAAAGTGCACCCATTACTTGAACGTCACTGTCCAATTGTCATAAATACATCAAAGTCACATTTCATGAATTTTTCTAAAAGCCTTCAAATCGGTTTTGGAATTCCCTTCGCTCGCATCTTTCTTGTTGCGGTAGAATTCGGCATTTGATATTATTTGTAATCGATTTTTCGCAAAATGTGAGCTTTCTTGTATAAATTGTTAGTATCTTGTTGTTTTTGTGCATAAACATCAAAATGCCTCCAGTCAATTCTAAGGCAAAAAAGGGCGGAGCAGAATATGAGGTAAGGAAAAACAAATAATTGATAAATTACGTCTTTCTTGAATATATCGTAATAGTTTTGCTGTTAATCTACTATTCGCATATTATACTATTTGAAAACTAAATCGGTAGGTACCTGTCACTACTCTTTCATGCAATTACATCTAAATAATCTTAAATAGAAGATGTAATTTTTATTTCATGGCTAAGTTTTTGTGAAAGCTTTTGCAAACATCGGCATAACGTTACGGGAAGTTGTCTTAGATGTACCACTTAATTAAAACCATCATACGTAATTTCTTCAGTACTTTGACTAGAAAAGCTTAGATCATTTTATGCAGAAATTAGTAAAAACGTGTGGAATTTGTAAAATAAGTAGGTAACCTAATTGCAACTGGATCAAAAATATCCAGTGCAGTAATGTATCTAGAATAAATTTTGTATGACATTCACAGAATTTATTCTAGAATAAATCTTAATGTTAAAGTTAATTTGGAAACAAACTGACCCTAAGCTCTAATATAGGAGGCGAAATCTCAACTCAAAAGATGGTCTATAAATCTTAAGCCTAGTTGTATTTGAGAGTAGATGCTCAGAATCACAAGGTAGGTATCTAGCTTCCATAAAAGTTTTCTGATCTTAAAAACAGGTAGGAATTGAATTGATGTTATTATTACAATATCCATAGCACATACAGTCATGTAAGTACAAGTACATGTATTTACATAACAGTGGAGGGCAGTGATAGTAAACAATGAGACATATTATAATATTTGACTTCCGATCTATAGATACAATTAGTTTCTTATTCTGCTACCTATACCATATAAATGGAATGCTTTTCACATTTGAGCTGATTCTAATCCTTCTTAATGTTTTTCTTCTAGAACATAATAGCTAACAAATGTACTGCACTGGACTTCGAGCAATACATTCAGGACAACAAAACGCTTCTATTAAATGATCCTCTAAGGGACATCCTACTATACCCAACCGATGATGTTTCAGTAAGTATTTTTTCTTTTATGAGAACTAATTTTGCAATTGACTTCTTACATTATAGAAAGAGATCATGAGACCCAGAGACGTGAGTTCCAGTCTCGCTGCAGATAAATTTTTGAAGAAGTGTTTTCTTTAAAAATATTTCTAAGATATGATGTGATTAAGGATTCCTTCAATGGAAGAAACCTTTAACCCCTCACGAAAAAAGAGGGGTAATATAAGGTCGAGATGTTGGTCTGTGAGTCTGTGTATCTGTCTGTGGCAACATAGCTTATGGACAGATAAAGCGATTTTGATATCATTTTTTTTTGTTTTATAGTTGACTTATGCGCAAGTGTTCTTAGCTATGTTTTACCCTATACCTATATAAAGACTAGGTTTTGGAGATTGTGACATAATGTAGACAGAGACATAGATATTGATTGAGTGATCATGATCAGGTTTCATTGGCACCAATGATAAGTTAGTGGTATTTACAACTAAGAATTTCACACACAATGGATCATTATGAGTTTGAGTGTGAAGTCAACCACTATGCAACCTATATGCAAATATTATGTATTTATGTACAAATTCATGTGTATCTCTTGATTCCGATTGGCCCTTCACAGGTTTTTATTTTTCTAACTAAAGTCGGAACATTCAACACTTGACAAAATGCTGTCCTCATATTCTCTAAGCATCCAAACCGATGCTTAGTTAAATGCACAAAGTACAACTACCTAATTATCCATACTAATATTTAAAAAAAAGGAAAGATTTATTTGTTTCTAAACGAATGGGCTCCAAAACGACTGGACCAATTTCAAAAATGTTTTCACCAAACGAAAAACTACATTATAGAAGAGTAACAAATACTTTCGATCCCGACAATCCCACGGGTCCGGGACTTAGGGGGGTCAAACCGCGGGTCGCTGCTAGTAAATCATAATTAAGTACATTTCACTTTTGAGCCTATTCACATGTTGCATTTCTCCTCCTATTGTTTCAAATATTTTCGACACAATCAGTTAGGTAACACAATTTATTTCATAGACATGTCTACAACACATATTAATGCAAATCCTAAAGATTTTCATTGCAAAAACGTTTTGTTTAAAACCTTAAGCAATAAAGTGTTGCTTATGAACACTTCTAAGGAAATAGCCAAAGTCGTTGAACTTTACACATAGGTACCTATATTAATAAATAAAAAAAAGAAGTAAACGCTTGTGATATAATTATGTGGCACAGTTAACTTAATTGCTTAGTTGTTTAACTAAGTAGTTAAACAACTGTACAAATATTGTTAAACCATAGTGTCAATTTTCCAAATTCTTTCAATAAATTAATGATGATATTTGAATGTAATATTAGGAAGAACTTTGCTGTTGTGAATAGTTATAGTTTTTTAGGGTTTCATAGTCAACCAGAATCCCATATACACACATCAACATCGTCTAGGGATATTTTATATAAAGTTCTTAAACTTAAAAAATACTGGCCGATTTAAAAATTTTTTTAATGGAACCTTATTGTGTAGACCTTATTGTATGATTCCAAATTTGAATTTTAAAAAAATAATTAAAAACATAAGATTAGCGTGGCAATTATTGTAGCGAGTTCGAAGGTTTAAATTTACTTAACGCAGTTTTAAGCATTTTGTTTAAACAAATTGAAGTTTTAATATTTTTTTTTTGATTAATTACAATTTAATACAACTGTATGCATCATGCAGCGGCGTCATTTAACAAGAAACGAAATGTTAAGGGCAGTAGGAATGCTCCAAGCTGGGGCTACTCAACGGAGTATTGCCGAGGAGATTGGAACAAGACAAAACGTGATATCAAGATTGTGGTCACGTTATCGTGCTACTGGTGAAGTGGCTGAAAGGCATCCAGGCGGAAAGCGGATAACTACCCAAAGACAAGACCGATTTTTGCAAGTGGCCGCGAGAAGACAAGCAAATGTTACGGCCATGCAGTTGGTTCAAACGCTCCAGTCAGACCACCAGGTGCTTGTCAGTGACCAAACTGTGAGGAGAAGACTGCACGAGGCTAACCTTTATTCTCGCAGGCCGCTTCGTACTCTAGCACTACGCAGAGGAAATCGTGGACGAAGATTACAGTGGGCTAGAGAACATTTGCCTTGGGAAGATATCGAGTGGTCGGTAGTGTTGTTTACCGATGAGTCCCGATTCGGATTTCATCCTGATTCACATATAGTACGCGTATGGCGAGCTTCTGGTCGTGACAACCGTCTGCAACACCCTCAGGAGGTCCATCCATACCATGGCGGAACAATTATGGTTTGGGCGGGAATTCGTATTGGTGGAAGAACAGACCTCGTTTGGATCAGAAACACTATGACTGCCGAAAAATACCGTAATCAGGTGCTAGCACCAATAATCTATCCCCATCGACTGCAAATGGGCCAAGTTTTCACGCTCATGCACGACAACGCCCGTCCGCACACTGCGCGAGTGGTGACCAGCTGGCTAGAGGAGCACGACATGTCGGTCTTAGACTGGCCCGCGCAGTCACCAGACCTAAACCCCATAGAGCACGCGTGGGATATGCTTCAAAGAAGGGCTTTGAGGAATTTGCCTCCAAATGTTGCGACTGAAGAGCAACTTTTTTTGCATCTTAGCAGGACCTGGGACAATATTCCGCAGCAAGATATTGACAACCTGATTCAAAGCATGAAAAACTGAAAAACCGTTGCAGGGCCGTGATTAACGTCATGGGTGGTTTCACTGACTACTAATTTTAACTTCAAATAAAAAAACCTAATAATTTCGTTTTACTTTATTTTTTTCCTTAGATAGACATTTTATCTTAAATTAAAAAAAATGTCTAAAAATAAAAAAATATTTAAGCATAAAACAATATTTTGTTGTATTCTAAATCATAGTCTGATAAGTAGGCTTTACAAAAATATATACATGTTGTTTGTTAGTAAACACAATTTTTGAGTAAATTGAGAAATTTTGAATATCCCTAGACGGTGTTGATGTGTGTAGTTGTGACGGTCTATTCTTCTGTCAAACATTTTTTAGACTAACTCCCCCACATGTGAGATGGGGATGATTTTTCTTTTTCTGGTTCTCCCATCATGAGGGGTATTTTTACCCGACTGCGCGACGCAAAGAAGGGTTATTACATGCGTGATCTCACCTCACCTGAAGGAAAGCGACGATAAGTTCGACGATAGAACATGCTTGCCTAGAAGAAACATATTCACTCTAGATTAAAGACATTAAGAGACTTGAAGAAGTATTTGTAAATAAATAATTTATCTATTTTGTAATGCCTTCCAAACTTGCCCAATATCTATGTTTACCGCCTTAGGGCTCATTTTCATTTATGACAATAATTACATTCAAATTAGGAGATGTAAGAGATTCCTGTTAAAGCGTACCACGCGGTAACCGTTTTATGACTCGATAGGCACACATGCGGGGTACGGAAGATCAACGGATTTAAGCAAGGGATTTCATTTTGCACCCGCATAACGTCAATTCCCGTTTAAACCCCTTGTAAAATGAATTCCCGCTTTTACGCCATCCTTACATTTACCGGCCATCATGCGGGGAATATCCGCCTGCTGTATGTGAGATTTTAATGGCCCACTTTCATGATTTGGTAACCTGTGTTTGGATACTCCCCGAATAATGTTTATCCACTAAACTCGACGGCCTCTGTGGTGCAATACAGAAGATTGCGGGTGCGATTCCCGCTGGCTGCAAGTATTTACGCTTAAAATAAATATTTGTTTCCGGTCTGGGGGTTTTCTATGTATAATATTATGTAGGTTAACAAACATTTATTTGACAACAAAAAAAAGTACCTGTAATATGTAGTAGCTATCCGTTGTCTAGTACCTATAGTAAAAGCCAAGAGCTTAGTTTGAGGACTAGATTGCACTGTGTAACGTCATGCAATATAAAAAATCTAAATAATATACTCGTCCATATAAAAGAAAGTCGTGTTAGTTACACTATTTATAACTCAAGAACGGCTAAACCGATTTGGCCAAAAATTGGTGGGACGATAACTTAGAACCAGGAGCAGGACATAGGATAGTTTTGATCCCGTAAATCCCTCGGAATCGGGACTTACGCGAGTGAAACCGCGGGGCGCAGCTAGTATATTATACACACATCAACACCGTCTAGGGATATTCGGAATTTCTCAATTTACTCAAAAATTGTGTTTACTAACAAACAACATGTATATATTTTTGTAAAGCCTACTTATCAGACTATGATTTAGAATACAACAAAATATTGTTTTATGCTTAAATATTTTTTTATTTTTAGACATTTTATTAAATTTAAGATAAAATGTCTATCTAAGGAAAAAAATAAAGTAAAACGAAATTATTAGGTTTTTTTATTTGAAGTTAAAATTAGTATAAATTTCTATTAATTTTTGTATGTAGCTCAAGGCTATTTTGTTTAGAAAATTTATTTACAAGGAAAAATAGCATTCAAAAATTTTCACTTGCGGCGAGGCTTGAACTCGCGTCTTTGGGTCGGTACCCCAACGTCCTTACCAACTATACTACGCAAGCTCATGTCCCGTGCCGTGAAAACTTCCAATGCTATATTCTCCTTTGATTGTTTTTACGATTAAAGCATCTCGCCGCAAGTGAAAATTTTTGAATGCTATTTTTCCTTGTAAATAATTTTTTTAAAATTAGTAGTCAGTGAAACCACCCATGACGTTAATCACGGCCCTGCAACGGTTTTTCAGTTTTTCATGCTTTGAATCAGGTTGTCAATATCTTGCTGCGGAATATTGTCCCATGTCCTGCTAAGATGCAAAAAAAGTTGCTGTTCAGTCGCAACATTTGGAGGCAAATTCCTCAAAGCCCTTCTTTGAAGCATATCCCACGCGTGCTCTATGGGGTTTAGGTCTGGTGACTGCGCGGGCCAGTCTAAGACCGACACGTCGTCGTGCTCCTCTAGCCAGCTGGTCACCACTCGCGCAGTGTGCGGACGGGCGTTGTCGTGCATGAGCGTGAAAACTTGGCCCATTTGCAGTCGATGGGGATAGATTATTGGTGGTAGCACCTGATTACGGTATTTTTCGGCAGTCATAGTGTTTCTGATCCAAACGAGGTCTGTTCTTCCACCAATACGAATTCCCGCCCAAACCACAATTGTTCCGCCATGGTATGGATGGACCTCCTGAGGGTGTTGCAGACGGTTGTCACGACCAGAAGCTCGCCATACGCGTACTCTACGTGAATCAGGATGAAATCCGAATCGGGACTCATCGGTAAACAACACTACCGACCACTCGATATGTTCCCAAGGCAAATGTTCTCTAGCCCACTGTAATCTTCGTCCACGATTTCCTCTGCGTAGTGCTAGAGTACGAAGCGGCCTGCGAGAATGAAGGTTAGCCTCGTGCAGTCTTCTCCTCACAGTTTGGTCACTGACAAGCACCTGGTGGTCTGACTGGAGCGTTTGAACCAACTGCATGGCCGTAACATTTGGTTGTCTTCTCGCGGCCACTTGCAAAAATCGGTCTTGTCTTTGGGTAGTTATCCGCTTTCCGCCTGGATGCCTTTTAGCCACTTCACCATTAGCACGATAACGTGACCACAATTTTGATATCACGTTTTGTCTTGTTCCAATCTCCTCGGCAATACTCCGTTGAGTAGCCCCAGCTTGGAGCATTCCTACTGCCCTTAACATTTCGTTTCTTGTTAAATGACGCTGCATGATGCATACAGTTGTATTAAATTGTAATTAATCAAAAAAAAAAAAAAAAACTTCAATTTGTTTAAACAAAATGCTTAAAACTGCGTTAAGTAAATTTAAACCTTCGAACTCGCTACAATAATTGCCGCGCTAATCTTATGTTTTTAATTATTTTTTTAAAATTCAAATTTGGAATCATACAATAAGGCCTACACAATAAGGTTCCATTAAAATATTTTTAAATCGGCCAGTATTTTTTAAGTTTAAGAACTTTATACATATAAAATATCCCTAGACGATGTTGATGTGTGTATTAAGGACCGAGGAAAGACCCGTTCAGTTTTACAGAACGAATACCATCCTTCACACGGTTCGATCGAACATTGAAATGCTCTGTTCGTGTCGGCTGACCTATATCGTTTGATTGGCAGAGCGTGGTGCTGCCCCGGCGCTGGAGGACCGTCACGACTGCCGTGCCCGACGTGCGGACGGCCGCCACCTGCCCCTTGCTCACTCGACAAGCTTTGCTCAGTTACGCTTCAAGCTGGAACTTGATACACTTCAAGTACAGCAATTACTCCGGGACCTATCTTAATTTGGCGCGGTAAGTTGTACAAGTTTTAAGTACAGATTTATCACGATGAAGGTTTCGTTTCTTTCTTTCATTTTTGTGTGAGTCACTCTAGTGGTTACGCACACTACCTGAATGCACGGATTGCAAGGACATGTTGCCGATAGCCGAGCAACTGCCTTAAAACCAGAGCGCAGTCCTAGAATAATACTTTCACCTTGGCTACTTTCTATCCCGATATTCTCGTACACGGGTAAAACCGCGGGACGCAGCTAGTATAATCGTGAACTACGAATGTTATCATAGTTACATTTTCCTGGGTCTCAATCGCGTATTTATTTATCCGATTAAGAACCGGGAAAATGTACCTATGTTAATAAATCGTGTCAATTTAAAAAGTTTATACAAATGTTATGTTTATAAACAACCAAATTTAAATATGCATAACATACCAATAAAACCAATTAATATTAAATGTTAACACTAACAATATTTTCCTGTAGCCGATTTAAATATTCAAAAATTTGAGAAGGATAATTGGAATGCTAAAATCAGTCGGAACTGAATTCCACATTAACAATCTGATTAACATTGTTTGCATGACCGTGATGCAACCATACGTTATAGACAGCTAGTATAATGTACAACAGACCAAGGCCACATTTCTTATCTAATTCATATTCATAATATACGCTAAAATCGCTAAAGGATGAAGGATCGACATATTTTAGTATTCAATAAATATTATGAATGCAAACCTACCTATTGTGAAAGTAAACGCTTTCTCGTTTGGACTGGTTTACCATAAAGTTATTTTTATCGATACTATTTTTATGCTTGTTTGTTTATGTTATGCAATAAGATGAGTAGATGACATAATAGGCTTCTTTAACTTTAGTAAACTATTATGTATTCTGGGATTTAGTTTCGAATCCTTTCATGGTTGTTAATAGAATACAAGTTTGTTATCTTTGGCCCTGATACTTTTACGAACAATATATACCTACAAAATGCGTTGTCCTGACTGACTGACTGATGAATCAACGCACAGTTTAACTCGCTTGTAGTAGAGAGCTGAAATTTGGAGTTCATTATAATTATATCGGCATCTGATAAGAAATAAAGGGTACACAGCTAATTTATTGAAATTAACTTTGACAATGAAATATAAAATAAAGGAAATTTAATTAAGAAATCATTGTTTCGTATTGCTTGTGATTCTTATTTGTAAAAAACAATGACATCACAACGCAACACAATAATGCGACAGTTGGCTGTTGTCACTACACAATTATTATCTAAAAACGGGGTATTTACCATTTCCAGTCCCGTTCTCGAATCTCGTAAGCAAGCCAGTTGAAATAACTGCGAAATGTCGAGCTTCGTAAAAACAAAAACAAATTAAAACTGGGTAAATACCCCGTTTTTAAATAACATTTGTAGTGAAAACGACCACGTTAGTTTACAATCGTACAGTTGTTTGTTTGTCCTCTTCGATATCAATATAACGTATACCGAAGTACTACAATTCCGTTTTCAGTTGGCTAGAATATGCTGTCATATATCAAAGTATAATCATAGCCTTACTAGATAAACTGTGGTATAATGGAACATTATTATAATAATAACCTCCCGACTTTTATAAAATACGTAAATTACATACCTACCTACGTAAATGAAATAAAATTATGTAAATGAAGTTTTACTGCACTTTTTCTGCCAAATTAGGTTACATTAGACATGTTAGGGCACATAATATTAGATCGGACCCGTATTGAAATGTGGACTCTCGCGCTATAACCGAAATCGGTTTAATAGGAACCGACCTGATAAACCGATTTCAATGAAGCTCGCTTTATTGTCTACCTTAATTACTTATTTGATGATTTTTTTAAAATACTTTGTCGCTTTCAAATTAACACGTTGCTTATCTCTTTAAATCATTCATTCAACAGGAAATTAGATAGACATCACCGGATACTCAACAATATTAGCAAAGCTTAATTAATTATAAAGTCGTATAATAAATAACTCGAAATTTGTATCAAAATGCACTTTATTCCCAGGCCGATAGAGAACAAGTTTCCTACAGAAGTGTATGACATAGATGCGGAAACGGAAAGCGATAATGAAAGCCAAGCCGCCAAAGTGGACCTCGGTACGAAAGAGGGCTACCTCCTCAAGGGACCTGAAATAGGCTCAGATAGAATATTCAGTAATCTTGCTTCAAAATCGTTTAAGAAACGCTACTGCTCAATGGTCCGTGAGGCTGACGGCACATATATTCTTGAAGTCTATAAAGATGACAAGAAAACTGATACTAAACTAACTATTGTTATGGATTTCTGTTCTGATGTTGTCAAAGTAAGTACCTAACGGCCGAATACAGAAACGCAACTCAAAATTTGAGTTCTACTTGAACAACTAAGCACCTCTCAAATTCCAAATTCCCATACTATTTTTAAATTGGGAAGCTGCTAAATTATTTAAGTACGTCTTAACTTTTAAGTGGCGTTTCCGTATTCGGCTGTAACTATCTGAAATTCTGTCTGCATCTTGTTATAATTACATAATTAATATGTCCCAATTTTAGAGAGAGAAAAAGCATCGAAATCTAAACTCGTGACAAACAACTCAAAACAAGTGAGCGTGCTACAACTTAAACCGCATCACCATCTCATCACAGACACTGTGTCCTATCGAAATAATGTCTCACTTACAAAAAAAAACTTCCTTTGTGAAAATCGCGTATATTTATAACATCAGAGGAACAATACTTTTATTTGGCTTCTCCTAAATGCTTACAAAAATCTTTCGATTGGATTCGATGGTGGAAAGTCAGTTTCAGAAAGTCATTATGTCTACATACCTAGTTCATTCTGTTTTAGCTAGTTTTTCCAAGGATTCGGTGCAATAAAATTATCCTTGACTATTTCAGAACCCAAAACGAGGTAAATATTGCTTCGAACTTCGCATGTCGGGAGGCAAAGGCTACACGTTTTCTACTGAGAACGAAGAGGAAACGAACGATTGGATAACAGCATTTAATGCTGCGCTCAAGAAGAATCAAGATAGCCCAGAGAATAATCAAAATGATGAGGCGTTGGATAAAGGTAAGAATCTCTCTAGGGAAATGTTTTCAAAAATTCGGTATCAACGGGTATTAAACCCGCGACAATGGTAAATAAGTGAGTTGTTAAATGTCGCAGGTGCCGTGAAGACACGACTTCACTAAAAAATGGATTGAATCTGAAACTCAAAAATATGTTAATTTAATAAGATATTCACGGCGGTAATCTACCGTCTTCGAAACGCGACCTCCAATGAGAAGAAGACACAAGAAACTCATGGGGTTTTTTGCAGTGATCATGTGATTGTCGCATATTTAGAACTATAGTGGAACCGGAGCAATAATCTATACAATAATAATCCTTACTAACATGATAAGCGCGAAAGTAACTCTGTTCGTCTGTTCAAATTAGTTTGTAAAAAACAATGATTCTTCTTCTTTTACGAATAGTGGTATAGCTCACCTGGTGTTAGAGTTTTCAGGTCGCCTAGGCCTCTAACCTAACGACTGCTATCAGAGATAACAACCGGGACCGTAACTGCGTAACGTGCCTTCCGAAGCACAGGAACTCGAGAAAGGGATTCATGCCACACAAATTATCATAAAAGAACTACTATCACATCCACAAACACGCAACCCGCCTAACCCCTGATTATTCTTTTCAGACTCAGACGTATCTCTAACAGCGGAACCCCCTCCCCCGACGTACGGAACCCTCAAGGGGCTGGAACACAGCATGAATCCGCTCCTCATGCGGTACTCTCGAGAGACGGACCTGTCGATAGCGGCCTCGCGGAACGATGCCAGATACAACCTGTTCACTATGCCCTTTAAACGGGCCGTCTCGCCTGAACCGCAGTTGGAACCTTTCAAGTAAGATACATCTTATCTTACTTCTTACTCTTACTAATATTATAAACGCAAAAGTGTACAAGTATGTATGTATGTGACTTTGTCACTCCTTCACAACAGATTTCGATTAAACTTGGAATATAGATAGCTGGAGATCTAGAATAACATATAGGCTACTTTTTATCCCGATATTCCCGGGGGATCGGGACTTAAGTGGGTGATTCCCGCGGGACAGGGACTAAGTGCAGGTCAAACCACTGGAAGTAGCTTGTTCATTACAGAAAAGAAATACCAGATCAGCGAAGAGAGGTTACTATGAAATGAGTGCGCAATAGTTCACAAGACCAAGTTAGTATGAAAGACGTCATGCTTATTAGCAAGTCATATTATAATTCGGTTAGAAGCGCTTTTATGCGCATATAATTGAGCGTCTACCTACTAGAACACCTCATTGCCCAAATTATAAAAAATACTGCGTCCCGGGGTTTCCCATGCGTTACTCCCAATCTTGCGGGAATATTTGAATCAAAAACTGCCGCGCCGGCTGCAGTACAGCTCATGCTAAAGCAGTTGTTAGTGCTAAGATATTTTGTACCTACTTTTTCTGTGTTACAATAAAGATTTTTATAATTTTATTTAAAAGTAGCTTGTGTTAATCCGGATCTTCGGCTATCTGTATACCAAGTTTCGTCGCAAACCGTTCAGAAGTTTTTGCGTGAACAAACATATTTGTTTGCTTCCTTACACACAAACTTTCACATTTTTAACATTAGTAGCATCCGCTCCGGATCATATTTGGTGCAAAGGATAGCTATTGGCATACAAAGAGGTAATGCCAGCGTCTTTGCACCGGGTACGATCAGGGGCGGTTTATTCGATTGACAATGTGTATTGTTGGTTTTGTGGAATAGTTAAATGATGTGCGAAATTATCTTCTATTCAGACATGAAATGTAACACAGTACTTATCTATCTATTTATATCTATAAAAGACTGTCCTAACTGACTGACTGATAAACGCACAGCCGAATTCTGAAATTAGAAGAGTATGTTCTTTTTATCATGTAGGCATCCGATAAGAAAGGGTTTTTTGAAATTCCTACGGGATCGGGACTTATGCAGGTAAAACCGCGGGACACAGCATGTTGTAAAAAAAAACTTGAGAGGTGTCAGGGACACCCGAATGGAACGAAATTTCTTTCTATGAGAGAGAGAGAGAGAGAGCGACATATAGAGAAACACGCACACGACGCGGCTTACAACTATAGCAAAAAGTGTCGTTACAACTTTTGGTCTTAATTTTTTTCCATCTAGCCACCTTTCGCAACGCGCAATAAGAAACGTCGTTCCAACAATATAATATTCATTTTCTTTTATTTCCAGAGAACACTTCGGCCAAAGAATATTGCTCAAATGCGAAAGCTTAAAGTTTAGGTTACAAGCGCCGATAGACGGCGACAAAGAGTTGCTCTGCCAAGTGGAGCCGTACTACACGTACCTCGCGCTCTACGACGCGAGGAGCGCGAGGAAACTCACGGAGAACTTCCACTTCGACCTCAACCACGCCGCGGTTAAGGAACTAGTCAACGACGTCGAGAGTACAGAGTCATTAGTCGAGAACTTTAGTTACGATGTTAGGTTAGACGTTAAACAGATATCGGAGGACTGGTTTAGGTCTAAGAAGCAGGTTAGTGAGGCATTTTTGTATATCTATATATATAAATTCGATGGCCTGACCGATCTATATATCAACGCAGAGCCCAAAACGCTGGTCCTAAAGACATGAATTTTGGAGGTTGTCTTTTTTGTGGTGTGTAGGGATCCACTAAAAAAGGTTTTTTTTTAAATCCCGCGGGATTGGGATATACGCGGGTGAAACCGCGGGGTTCTGCTAGTAAATGATAAATTTATTAATATTGCAGAATGCTGCGCGCATCTTTATCTAGGCAATTAGGCTTATAATACAACGAGTATATCCGTTGTATTACAACCCTATTTGCTTAGGCTTGTAATACAACTAATAACATATTATTCTTTTTTTTTGTCAATACATCAACCCATTACTTAAAAACGATGACTACCTTGATGTAACGTTTGTCTTCCTTTTGTAAATACAACTTTTACGGCGAGAGTTGTCGACGTTTTCAATGTTTTTCTGTATTCCGTAATTACTTTTGTATCCGTGAAGTTGTATTTATCTAGTGAAATCATTTCAGGTTGTCCTCTCAGTAAACAATCCGCACCCAGACCTATTCCTCGTAGTGAAAATAGATAAGATTTTACAAGGGCATGTGAGTCAAGTACTAGAACCATATCTCAAGGCAACGAAGGACCCTCGATTGGGACTGAAAGTCCATAAGACGGTTCAAGCGTACGCGAACAGAGTGGGGACTTACCGGATGCCTTTTGCTTGGGCCGCAAAACCTTTATACAGGTAAGTTCAAAGTTTTAAAAGAGGCGACGCAATTTTATTTACCGAAATATTAGATGCAGAATCTTTATGGCGCAGTTTATGTAGATTTTGTAAAAAATTTAGCGGATATTTCGGTTGTTATATTCTGCTGATACAAGGTATCCGAATATAACAAAGTATATATTTAAGTGGTTTAGATTCAGAGTACATATATCCGAATATATCTTTTAGTTAAAAAAAGAGCATTTTTGCCATCACACCGTACAATTTTTCTTACCATATTCCATAGTTTATGTAAATACTCCAAATACTGCCTGCACCAACCGCTTTTACCCGCCTATGGTCAGATTCCGCCGCAATATTGGGATAAAAAGTAGCTGGTATGTTATTCCAGAACACCAGCTGGTTACATTCTTAGTTTCACCGCAATTGGTTTAGTAGTTATAGCGTAAAAGAGTAACAAACATTTTCACATCAAGAAACTTTTCAAATTGACACGATTTGTTAACATAATTATGTAACATATCCGCGACAAAGACCCTATGGTAAAATGTAACTATATTTTCACATCCATCCCGAACTTGCGCGTTTATTTAATTAGTCCATCTGTTTTTTAGAATGTACAGCAATGACCTCGACACAACGCCAGAATTTCCCGCCATATACCGCCAGGAACCGAACAAATTGTCAGACGACGATTTGTTGAAGATACTCTCCGATTTTCGAAAACCGGAGAAGTTAGCCAAACTTACTGCGATACCCGGCTGGCTTAGTATTAACATCAATCTAAGCAACGATCAGATACCAAGTAAGTGTGATTTAAGGATCCCTCACGCTAGACCGTGCCGCGTCCAAACCGAGTGTTGGCCGTAGCTCGGTAGTCGCTCGGTGGCTGCTCGGTATAGCGTGAGAGCTTCTATACAAAATATATGTAACAATAATTGACCGTGCAAAGTAAATCTGATGATTAGTGAGCTCACTACAGAAGATCCAGCGATGCGAAATCTCTTTCTAACCATTTTTGCCTTGTAGGAAAGTACTACATACATACATGCGCTAGATCTAGAGGTGATGTATTAAAGATATTCCATGTCCCATTTACGCGAATCAAATATAAAGAGCCAATATTGTTACGTTTATAAAAGAAATGAAATAACAAAATGAAACATAAAACATCGTAAAAATCGGTTGAGAAATACGACCTGCACACGAGAAGAAGCAACATACTGACAGCAAAGAAAATTTAGCTAGCCTTAATCTAACCATCTGCTATTGTTTTCAGATTGTATGACAAGCGCATACGCAGCCCTGAAGCCGTTCCCTCTCCCTCCCACCTCCCCCCTCTCGCTGGAGCTGGCCACACTACACGTGGAGCCGGAGCAGCCGTACGCCGCGTTCGTGCATCACCTCTACGTGCGACCGTTGGCGCTCAACTTCGAGTCGCAAAAAGTGTTCGTGCGCGCGAGGAACATCGCGTGCGCAGTCGAGTTGAGGGACTGTGATACGGGGGATAATAAGCCTTTGCAGGTAGGTTTTCGCGCATTTTTGTGGTTCCGAGTTGTTCTTTGGAGGTGGTTGTAAATACCAGTTCTAGTATTCTAAACGTGGGACGTTAGGACGGATATTTATAGCAGGTTTTTGGAATAAATGCTATTTTAATTGGTAATCAAACTGCACCATAAGATTATCTGTGTACGTAATAGCTTAGCGCTAATTTTTAGACCACTAGCTGCACCTCGATATTTTCCGGATCCGGTGGTTATATCTGGATAAACCCTATATTAAATTCCATTCAAATCTATTTTGTACTTCTTGATATTACCTCTAAAATCTATTAAGGCTAGAGGGGCAGGTTAAAACATGTTGCATGGTTTGCTCGAGAGCTCTGCAGTCGCACTGGCTTTGGCCGGGGTCAATAATATACCATCTTTCTAGGTTTGCTCTGCAGCGACCAACCTGGGTTCTGAGTAATAATGGAAGTTTACCTAAAATATTGTTCTATTGGACTTTGTTTATTACTTTTGTCTTGAAATGAGACAAAACTAACTGTGCTTTACAGGGAATTTATTTATAGGTTCTGCAATGATAGTTTAAGGCTATTTAAAACTAGTTAACTTATTATTAAGTCCAACCATCTCGATGCTTGGACGAAAAAGAGAGTAAAAGAGGGCTGCTCGCTATCCTCCGTAAAGCTCGTACGATAGCCATCTTTGCGAAATAGTTTTGGCCGGAGCATTTGTCGCGTAGTTCACATCGTGCGCGCACTATGGCGTGAACAATAGGGGCCTAACAGTGTATGCTATTGTAGGTGGTATACGGTCGCTCCGGCATGTCCACGCAATACCGGTGCTCCGTGCTGCACCACAACGCGAGCCCCGCGTGGTACGACGAGGCCAAGCTGCGGCTGCCGGCCACCATCACGCACCAACATCACTTGCTCTTCACCTTCCATCACATATCTTGCGATTTGACCAAGAAAAACGATGCCAATGTCGAAACTTGTATTGGGTAAAGTTACATTGAATTCAATTTAGACTCAAAACTTTTAAACTTAATATTATAAGCTGATATTTAAGCCTATCTCCTCCAACTTTCCCGCAAATTTGAGCTTGGTTTGAAAAAGCGAATCAAAGCGCGTTAGTATTGATGGACATGTTGATGATGATGCCATGCGCTTGTTGACTCCAAAGATTGATTTACATAACCATTAATATAATATAAGTATGCACATCGAAAAACCAAAACACATACTATATTTTAGTTCTACTAGATCTATATAATTTTCACTATGTATTTATAAAAGAACTAAAAATTGCCATTAAATTTTTACTTATATTTACTACTTATTTCCACAGATACGCCTGGACACCACTACTAAAAAACGATAAATTCATCGACGAATTCATAAACCTACCCATCGCTACCCACTTACCCTCAGGCTATCTATCCATACAACCACTTGGCCTGGGAAAGGGTAACTCCGGCCCTGAAGTGGTCTGGGTCGAGGGCGAGAAACCGCTGTTCCGATGCCAATTAGTACTGGACTCTACGGTTGCAACGCGGGATACTCACTTGCATAATTTGTTCAGTCAAGCTGAGAGGCTGATAAGGTCCAATTCTCCCCCTACTTCCCCGTCGCCTCCCCCATGGAATGATGTGTGTAACGCTT
The DNA here is from genome assembly GCA_958496205.1 of Idaea biselata. Taxonomy (NCBI): domain Eukaryota; kingdom Metazoa; phylum Arthropoda; class Insecta; order Lepidoptera; family Geometridae; genus Idaea; species Idaea biselata. The sequence continues at coordinate 26,211,945 of OY292397.1, forward strand.
TGAAAGCAGCGCACGCGATAAAATTAAGTTCCTTAATCGGATTCTTGCCAACTATTTTAAATCAATTGTTTGAACTGATGGTTAGTATATTTGCTACATACTAGTAGAGTTTGAGTGAATCTTATTGGCGGTTGTGAAGTGAGGAGCGAAATGTCAATATCAAAATATTAGAAGCACACCTACCCCTTAATGAATCATTTACACAATGCCGATTCCACTTAGCCAGTGCAGAATGGCTGCAATCTAACAGATCCCAAGTCTGCTCTCACAATTAATCAATGTGTCGATAGAGTGTCGATAGAATATGGAGACACGATTGGAAGAGCAGACTTGGGACCAAGGTTGACATGCCAATCCAATGGACTATGCGCATGTTGCTTTTTATACGCTAAATGAATTCGATTAGTGGATTAGCCTACGTCTCAATGGTCTATAACCGCATCACCGCTAACTTCAATGCCGAAACTATGTTTTGCTTTTGAACTCTTATGCAACATGCTAAATGCTGATTGATTTCCTTGTAAATAAAAACTATTTTTGTTTTTCAGACTGTAGAAAAGAGTTACAATCAAGATATGGGATATCAAATAGTTAAACTGATCGTTCACTTCGTGCACATGATACATGATTATGGACGGAAGGATCTCTTGGATAGTTATGTCAAGGTAAAGTTGGTGACAGACATTAGTTTAAAAGTTGATTTTTAGGGTTTCAGTCAACAAAAAATCCTTATATTTCGTCACGTCCATCTGTCCGTCAGTCCGTCTGTCTGTTAGCGGCTTATTGTCACGATAATGAAATCGGGACACATCCATATCAACTGTCGACATTGCAAAAACAACTCTCCATCCGAGCGATGTTCCCGGTTGCATTCCTCTCGGAAGCCCAGGGTTCTGCTTAAACGCAGTAAATAAGTCTTGCCATTGATATAACAACATGCTCACCGCACAAACTTACCATGGTTTATGACCGGTGTACAGCGAGTGAAAAATTTAACTATAGTTGATGTTGTAGATAACACTAAAATTTATACTAATACTTATTATAAAGAGGTATCGTTGGTAACGTGTATGTATGTATATTGGGGGTAATCTCCGAACCACTGCACCGATTTCAAAAATTAACCGATAGAAAGCTACCTTATTAGGGAGTTACATAGACTACTTTTGATCCCGGTATTCCCACGGGGTCGGAACTTACGCGGGTAAAACCGCGGGACTCTGTAATAGATAATCTGTTATTTTCAGTATGTATTCAACTGCATAGAATTCAAACTGCACACAGTGTTGACAGCGCCCTTGCACTTGTTCGTTGATCAGAACCAACAAGACTTTCTTTTAGGACATAAGTTTATGCAGTATTCGGGATTTTTCTTCGACATTATTGTCAAAAGTATGGCGCAATATTTGATCAATACTGGACGGGTTAAAGTAAGTCAATTTTCTTACCATATCTTGTTATAAAAAAAACTATGGTATTCTGTACTGATATTTATTTCTAGTTCTCGATGTGTATCGTATGTAGCATAATGCTTCCAAAAAGTCGTACTCGGCGGGATTCGAACCTGCGACTACTGGTAATCCAAACAAGTGCGTTAGACCGCTTCACCACGAGAACTAGTATCCGCTAAGTCGAAATTAAGAACGCACTTCCTCGTGTTTTTGCTAGTCCATAGCGACATCTACCAAGTAAAATTTACAGTTCAACTCGGCTAAAATTTTCTATTCTACATGTACATTATTACAACGTTGAGATGACGCATCCCAAACACCTAAACATTATTTTAAAATACATAAAAACTAGAGATGGGCCGACTAGGGGTTCTGCCGGCTAGCAGACTAGCCGACTAGTCGGTTCCAAAATTGACGACTAGTCGGCAATGCCGATCTTTATAATTCCGAGATATCATGATCACTCGACGATTGTTGCTATTTTTGGATAAATTTCCACTTCGAAAGCTATAGTGTAACTTCCAAAAATTGGTTGAAATGAAAATAAAAGTTGGAAAAATAAATTGAACTGAGGCCTGATTATGTACATAGTGAATTTAACTATTGTGAGTGGTTTACGCTTGATTTAGCAACTTTGAAACGTCAAACACCTACTTTCGTATTACCTAAGCTATGAACTTCACTGGGCTAAATTCATAGTCACTATGACGTCACTTTCATAACTTTTGACATTTGTTTTTGTATCGATACTCTCAAATCGCGATTCCCTATTGAGTGAATTTGAGGGTCAATGACTTTTGAAAATCATTATAAACGATAGAACAACACTACAGCCAGTTTGAACTGTCAAAATTTCCAAATTAACTTTGAAAAACGCTATGAATTGTAGTTACGTAATCGCGTTTTTACAAAAGTCACTGAGGAGAGTGAATTTCACTGAAGTAAATGAAACCACTCACAACAGTTAAATTCACTATGTACATAATAGGCCTGCTGAGGCGTAGATATTACATTTTAGATGTTTAGAAGGTGTATATGAGCTATGACGCGTTTTGTTTACGTTTTTCTGACTACCCACCTTCTAAACTATACTTCTCATTAAATAAAAATTGGTTTTATTGCATAATTGTTTGTTGACGACTAGTCGGCATAATTTGCCGACTAGTCGGTTAAACTGCCGACTAGTCTGCTTTCCCGACTAGTCGGCCCATCTCTAATAAAAACTTAACGTGGATGGTTTTTGTTCCGCAGATGTCACGCAATGAAAGATTTCACGGAGATCTCTTGGAGAATATTGAGAAGTTAGTAACAGCTGTCGAACCTTCATACATATTGCAGCAACCGATGCAGACTCACATCTTTAACAAAAATCTTGCTTTGTTTCTCAAGGTAAATTGACTGTTATATTAAGTTAAATACGGATCATAATGCTTTGCGATTGGTGTCAGCAAGATCAACAAATTCTTTTTTTTCTTCTTTGTGTAGTTGTTGGCTAATTTAGCGTAATAGTTTGCAAGTCGCCCTAAGACGTCTACCTTGACTTCAGGTCAGGTTAGACGTCTTAGGGCGACTTGCAAATGCACTGCTATCTGAGACAACTGGGACTAACTGCTTAACATCCCTTCCGAAGCACGGAGAAGCTCGAGAAAATGGTTTTTGATTAAATTAAAACAAAACATTTTTTTTCAGTCTTGCCTATCTTTCATGGACAGAGGTTTTGTATTCCGTCAAATAAAGAAATATCTCGATAAATTCAAGGCGTGCGACCCAAAAGCCTTGTTCGATTTCAAATTCACGTTCCTACAAACTATATGTTCGCACGAACATTTTGTTGCCTTCAACTTGCCGCTCCAAGCTAACAAATTGACCAAAGACTCCGATGATGGTACGTAAGTAACACTAATTTTGGGCAGTTGATATAAATGAATATAACAATAAATAATGTAATTTATTTGTTACACAGATCCTGCGAAATTGAGACTGACAGAGGACTTCATTAGTAGACATTTTCTAGCTGGAACATTATTAAAACAAGTAAGTAACTATTTCTTTCTTTATTTTGTTCATTGTTATATAAAATTTGTTAAGTCTAACATATAGGTCAGAGTTAATTTTAGTTTTAGAATTAAGACAATTAAGGCGGATAATGATCGTATATACAAACTGCGATTTAAATACTCACGTTTAGTGTTCTCATTAAGAGGAATTACAACGCCAACGACCTTGAAACTGAAAATCCCTGTCGGGCTCATCGAAAATTGTTGATTATTTCATGACGGAATGTCGTAGAACTTTTTTGATTTTCAGTTTTTCAGAATAGGGCCCTTAAGGGCCCTATACCTGCTAAACTCAAAATCCATGTCGGGCGCATCAATATTGTTGATTATTTCCTGACGGAATGTCGTAGAACTTTTTTTTGTGTATTGTAGGCGACATTGTTTCCGATATTTTAGTGCAGTTTCCATACAAATATGTCGAAACGTATTGAAGCCTATCGACATTTTAGCCAAATCAGACATTTTTTGTCTCAAATTTGGATAGGCTTTGCACCAATAGGAGGTTCTTGTCTTAAAACTACACCAAAATGTAGGAAACAATGTCACCTACAATCTGTGCACAAAAAAAAGTTCTACGACATTCCGTCATGAAATAATCAACAATTTTCGATGAGCCCGACAGGACACCGGACACTCGTTACACTGTAGGACAAGAGCCTCCTCTGATAGTGATAAGGCAGTGAAGCGCCGCAGGAGCCTACTCCGGATTGACGAATGTCCCATGCTTTCGGATCGTGGTCATGTCAGTTTCCTTACGATGTTTTCCTTCACCATAAGAACGATGTTAACAACGCACATCATTTTTTTACAATGAAAAATGAATTATTGCGTCAACCTACGACTTTCCCAATCAAGTCAGAATATCTTCCTCTAACCCAACACCGTTCTAATAAGTCCTAATACTTATCAACACAAAATATATCTAACTAGCAGAGTCCTGCAGACTCACCCGCGTAAGTCCCGATCCCGTGGGAATATCGGGACCAAAAGTAGCCTATGTTATTCCTCAATAATGTAGCTTTCTATTTGTGAAAGAAATTTTTAAATTGATCCAGTGGTTTCAGAGATTACCCGGAAAATACATACATACAGAAACCAACGTTACCTCTTTTTAATATTAGTATAGATAACATTCGCTACATTGTTCTAGGTAGAACAAAGTCTGCGGGAGGCGCCACAGAAGCGTCGCACGGCGCTGGCTGTGCTGCGCGCGTTGATGACGAAGCACGAGCACGACGACCGATACCGGTCCAAGCAGTGCCGCGCGAGGCTCGCCAACCTGTACTCCCCGTGGCTTACTGTTGTGTTAGGTGAGTTTTGGTGACAGAAAACTAATTACTGGCTTTTATACGAACACAAAGGCAGATTTACATTGATTTGATTTTATAGAGCTCGTCCGTGCTTCGGTATACATGCATAGCTTTGCTGATATAGTTAAGATAACGAATTGAATAATGGGTAGATTTGGATGTCAATGTATCTCTCGGTAATTACATGTATTCTTTTTTGCCTTCATTTTGGTGTTTGATAAGTAGTCATTTGCATTTCTTAAGCATAGTATCAGTTTTACATTATTAGCAATATAATTAATATTAAACGAGGAATATGGTTTTGGCGACGTCGCTTCTCGAGCTAGCTACCGCCCGCGCGGTTATACGAGATGGAAATGCTTCACCTTAACGAGTAATGCAACTTGCGTTTGAAATCCTCAGAAAACGCACATCGTCTAGTCACAAAGACCCTCCCGACACCCGTACTAGAGAACGGTCACGATACTCCCGACGGTGACGTCACCAACTTGAGACCTGCCAACATACAGAAGGAAGCTACATCAGCTACCAGCACACCGAGACGCAACCGCCTCACGCTACACTTTGATCACACGCCTGTGAGGAACTCTGCACATTTCAAGGAGCCACCGGTTGTGCAAGGGAATCATATGTATTTGAAAGGTATGTATGTTTAGATCATTATGTATACAGGGTTATTGGTAACGAATTATGAGATCCGTCGGGAGCTAACTCCTGAGATCCTAAGGAACCACTTTTGTTCTACGACTTTTGGAATTTCGAAAAAAAAATCGAAAATTTTGATGTTAGTAAAATTCTAAAATCAGCTGATATTCGAGTACAGAGGTCAATAACCCCTTGGTTTCAATAGTTTCTGAATAATATTGAAATCTTACGGTTATTGCCCTCTGCGACCCGCAAACAGCTGATTTTAGAAAATTCCTAACCTTAAAATTTTTGAAAAAATGTTCGAATTTCTAAAAGTCGCAGAACAAAAGTGGTTCCTTAGGATGTCAGAAAGTAGCCCCCGACCGCTTTCATAATTCGTTACCAATAAACCTGTATATTTTGTATTGACATTGGCAAATCTATTTGCTATAGATACCTAATAGTTAATGAAGACCTACCTACTGTATCCCAAATAGTTTGGGATAAGAGCAGAAAAAAGGAGTATGGTTTTATGTTTTTATGTCTATTAGCCTTATTAATAAACGTGGAGTAGGGTCGGAATAATTTTACCACCTTTTGTTTCTGTCTGTCAACTTTGAAAGTTTTTGTCACGGAAAAAGACAAAACATGCTCTCACTACTCCAACCTTACTCCACGTGTATTAATAAGGCTATATGGGTTTTGTCCTTGTCTACGCTATTTGTGTATGGGTCATGTAAGCTATAACTTCATGCTGTGTTATTTTTTTACACTGTAATAAAAATGTGATCAAAAAGAATTGGCTGAAACTACAGTTATTATTTCTAGATCACACTAACAATACGTCACAGAGTTCTCTTGAATCGGTATCAACGATGTCTGGAGGAGATTCCCTTCCTAGAAACGTGGGAAGGCTAAACTTGCACGAAATCGGTGACCAAGTTAATAGGTAAGAACAAGAAAAATTATAGAGATTTACTTATCGTGTCCATTATTTGCCCATTCTTCTAGTTTTCTAATAAAACCATCAGTCTGTTATTGGTATTATTAAAGTTTAATTTAATTCATGCTATTCGTGATGCTGAAATCGAATGATTTAAAATATTCTGAGAAAAGAACCGGTCAATAAGTCTGGAACAAATTAATCCACGGGAATAAAATACTGACTGTGTCGCGCGGTTTCACCCGCGCAAGTCCCAAACTTGTGCGAATTGCGATAAACCCTTTCTTATCAGATGTCTACATCATATTATAAAGAACACACAATCCAAATTTCAGCTCTGTACTATTAGCAGTTTAGGCTGTACGTTGATCCATCAGTCAATCAGTCAGGAGCATGTTATAGATGTAGACTGAATAAAAAGAACTGATCTATAAGTCTGAAACCAATGAAGCCCCGGCATATAAACTTTTGGACTCATAATGTGTACCATATAGAAGTTATTGATGTATTTGTAAACTTGAATTAACCCTTTATCCTGCTTGTTTTGCAAAAGAAACCATAACTTTGTCAATCTTGGTAATAAAATACTAGTATGTCTGTCGAAATTGCTCCCGTATTGCTAAGTTGTTAAAAGTAGTTTCTCATACGTTTAGATTCGGTGTGATGTCCCCGGAAGAGGTCCGCGATGTGCTTTTGTGTTTCCTGTTTGTTTTGAAGTATTTGGACGATGAGAGGCTCGTGGAGTGGTGGAAGACACAGTCGCAAGCGCAGCGGCAGTCGTTCTTTAATGTTTTGGAGTAAGTGTTTTGTGATACGTCGTTTCAGGGTTCCGTAGTACCTCAAAAGGTAAAAAAAGAACCCTTCGGCTGGCTTGCACAGGTACACCGAACTACATAAACCGGATTAGCTAGCACGAATTATCAAAATGTTAATACAAAATGTAGAGATCTCGCTAATCCTTGCTAGCTTATCCGGATTACTTAGTTCGATGTAGCTGCAGCAGTCAGCCTTATAGAATCACTTTCTTATCCGTTTATCTGTTTGTTTGTGTGTATGTTATTTGGCAAATCCATTTAATCAAAATGTTTAACTTATGTAAGTCTTGGATAAAGATAAAAAAGCATCTGTATTGCATTTGCGTCGCATTCTCTACTCTACTGTATTTAACGAAATCAGCTAATAAAAAACAGGCGCTAAAGGTTATTGATTGGAGATTAGGATTAAAATCCTATGAAAGTCGTTGTTTGTCATTGGATAAGGGATCTCTGACCTATGAGGGCCAGCACTTGATTTCTGCAGTAGATTATATCGATAAACTGAATATGAAGATGAACACCAACTTAATTTTTGTCGCAATTTGTGCAGTATATTTTCCTAGGTACCTTTTTAGTTCCTTAGAATATAAGGAGTAAAAAAACTTACATTACTATTTTTTTTCTCCAGGATATGTGCGGAACAATTCCAATACGTAGGTCGAAATAAAATCCTCTCCGATCTAAAGACGACGACACCCGAGTGCAACGGGAAACCTAAGCCAATGAAAGCGCGAACTTTACCCGCGAGAATGAGCCCGCCTGATTTCTCTAAGGAGCCGCCTATTATTGTCGAGAAGAATAATACTGTGAATAGAGAAAATTTGGTTAATACTACTGTGACCACAGGTACTTATTTTCTTTAATTTTTAATACTTTATGCTAGGTGCACTCCGAAATCTGAAAGGATTGTCTTTAGATCGGGTTTCATCACGATCGGTTTAATATTTCCATGTAAAGGAGTTAAGAACATTAATATAGACTAGACCCAGTGTAGCAAACGTAAATATACCTATTTTATCACCCATAATTATTATTGTTATCAACTCCCCTAATTTGAGGAGCTTATTGGCTGCACCTGCCGATCTTGAATGGTAGTGCGGGTTAAGCAACGCTTAGCGCGGTCCTTACTTGGATGGGTATCCGATCATTTGTGTGAAAAAGCTCCTCCTTGCATCGGAAGGCACGTTAAGCAGTTGGTCTTTGTTATCTCTGATAGCAGTCGTTTGGTCAAGTTAGAGGCCTTCAGGCAACCTGACAACTATAACACTAGGTGAGCCACACCACTACACGAAAAGAAGATCTCCCCTAAACAAGGTAACGTGTCCACAGAATTGGAAGCAATGGCAGAACACACCGTGTTATCCGCTGGTTGCCTAGCAACGGAAGTAGGGCTGATCATCATAGACCGAGCGTGTCTCTTCATGAAAAACGTTGGAGCCGCAGACGGGGCCGCGGCCAAACCCTACATCAAACTATTGCAGTACCCGCAAAGTGATACCTTGTACAAACATTTGTTTGCGGCGCTGAGGGCTTATATCAATCAGTTTTCGGAGACGCTTTTTGAAGGTATGTTTGTTATTCATGAAATTTTCTTGAAAAAACTAAAACCAAGTTAAACACCTAAGTAATTATTAATTTTTCCGTACCCAAAGGGTAAAAACGGGATCTTATGAAGACTCCGCTGTCCGTCTGTCTGTCTGTCTATTTTCATACAGCCAAACCGATAGCTTCAATGAGATATCGCAGTTGGTGTAATTCATTCGAATGACTTATTGATAATGCTTTGGTAATAAACAGACACATATAATTACAGCTACAAATAACACAGTATAATTATGTATAATAATATGCAATGCATCAAGTTTTATTACATGCTTATTTAAGTTGTATAATCATAGGGAATTTTGTGATATTGATGTAATCACTAGTCGTTAGAATTGTAGGTATTGATTGCAGTTACGTCATTACTACGGATTATTGAATGGTCATATTAAAAAATAATTAATAGTGTATATTTTGGGGTTTTCTCATTACGGGGGAATTTGACGTAAGTAAATACCAAAAATGTATAAGCGATTGAAAGACGGACATAATATGAATCTTGAACATCCCTTACATATTTCGCGTTTACACTTTTAGTTAGCATTTGCTTTAAGAAAAAGCTTACACTATCTACTGCATGTAAATTGGAAAGTGAAGATCTTCTGAGCTACAAGATTTACTCTGAGACATACAAAAGGTTGTGTTTCAGTGGGGAAAAGCATTCGAATGGGTGACCTTGCCAACTACTAAGGCCGCTCATTGTGCCACACTAGATTTAAGGTTTTCTCTGTAATATTTGTGTAATTCACATTTACAATAAGGCATTTATCTGCGAGTGTGCACTATTACCTGGGGCCGTATTACACTAAATCATAATGGAATCGCAGTGGTGTCTCAGTGGAATAGCAATAGTAGTTGTTCATCTCAGTCAATCCTGAAGAAGGGACCTCTAAACGTTGAGCGTTGAAACAATGCTAAAAGTAATAAACACCACGCGATTAAAACCGAAAAATGTCTTTAATTCCATTATATATTCTAAGTTCGGTGCACTCCATCGTGTATGGTTATTATATCGATGGTGGTTTCCAAGGTTACCTATCCTGTCATAAGAGTTTTGACAAGTATTGAGAAGCACGTGAAACACGATTGTGGATCATAATATAAGCCCCGCAAGTTGATATTGCGATGGAACCTTGTCACAATAACAGCTGCGTGACGTCATCCGTTGCACAAAAGTACAGATAGCAACAAATTATATAAATGTAATAAAAAGTAAAACAGCTAGGGTTATGGGTTTATTTGTAGTAGCGAGACGGCTGTTTATGACCATAGGAATATTTCTAAGAAATTTCGGGACCATAAAATATTAGTTTTGTATGCTGCTTATAAAAAAACAATGATTACACCCATAAGTACATAATAATTATATTGTTGATGTGTAAATATTTCTTAATTAATGTCTGGGTTATGTGGAAAATTATATTATTTACCTTGCGAACGGTACCGACGACCGACGGTGCACGTCGACTACGTCACCAAGATGGCCGCCAATCGCAATATCAACTTGCGGGGCTTATACCCCCCTGTACCCCGGCAGGTGGGAGCGCGGTGTGCGCGGGCGTGGTGGGTGCCGTGGTGAAGCTGTGCGCGGCGCGCGCGGCGGGCGTGCGGCGCGAGGCCGCCGCCGAGCTCTACCTGCTCATGCGGGCCAACTTCCACCACGCCGGCGGCGGGAACCTCACCAGAGTGCATTTACAGGTACACCTTATATTCAAGACTAGCAGATTCCCGCGGTTTCACCCGCGTAAGTCCCGATCCCGTGGGAATATCGGGATCAGGGTGAATGTAGCTTTCTAATGGTGAAAGAATTTTTGAAATCGGTCCAGTAGTTTCGGAGATTACCCCCAATATACATACATACATGTTAGATCTTAAGTCTTTTGGTGGTCGATTATTCTTAGTCCAAGTAAGTCTCAG